>VXBU01006989.1:434892-462970 GCA_013400315.1 Bombycilla garrulus
AATATGCAATATATAATATGTAATATATAATATATTTTATATAATATGTAATATATAATATGTAATATATAATATGTAATATCTAATGTATAATATGCTATTGTGAATGTTATAAAATTATTTCCATTTTCCAGAATGGATTTTACATCCAGTAGAATATAAGAAGGCTTGCTATTAGTGTCATTCTTCTTGTACCTTGCAGAATTATCTGTGAGAAACAATGAATGAAAGAAAAATTTGATTGTGTTCTTTACTTTGAAGGAGGTGTATTAGAAAATTTTCACAGATAGAAAAGCTTCTATTTTATTTCATATTTGACCTCATTCCTATTTGTGTTAAATCCACCTTTTTCACCATAAAGGGTTGCTAAGCTGGGTGAAAACTCACATTGCCCCCCGGTTAAGAAACTTCTTGCACAGCTAGCATGGTATATAACAGCCTGCGTGTAAATGTGAATCAGGCTAAAGTTAATACAAGTTTTGTTATCACTGTCTTTATTTCTTCCTCCTTTCTTTCCATATGCATTTAAGAAGTTAAGACCAATAGGTTTCACCTGACTTCAGGCAAATAACATCCAGAAAATAAATTAATTTTTTGAAAACTCATGATTCAAGCAATCCTTCCTTCACACATTTATATACAGTCAAAATACATTTTTTTACCACAGTTGTTTTCATACTGTTTTTAAAGAACAATCTTGTGAATGTTGAGCAACACAATTTTTCATCTGAAGCCCCATGGCTGCATTGTGGAAAACCTCTGCTTCCCACCTATATACATCTAAGATTTCTGCTAACACCCCAGTGGCATGCTTGACTGCCAGATTCATAGTGTTAGGTTCTCAGGTCCTGAAACAGCTGGTAGATGTTTTCTAGTCACTTTGTGCTTGCAGGGGTGTGGCAAAACTCGTAGCCTGCAGGTGCAAGAACATCACACCAAGGACAAAAGTAGCTGCTCCAAACGCTCAGTGAGATGTGTTCCTGCATGCACCACCTCCAAAGAACACTTCTTCATATTCAGCATGTCTTAGCAATCCCATCTCACTGTGAAAAATGCTCCTTAATCTTCCCCATTTTTCTTTTTCCAATTCCACAGGTCCTTGTGGTTCTAAAATGCTGCAGCCCATGAAATACAAGCCAATTTCTGGGGCCCACCTCTTTGCAGACACAATTCTTTTAAAATGAGGAAAACTGTGTACAAAAAAGTTGTGCTGCTTATTTCTTTAAGTTTTCTTTTACCTGTTGATTTTTACTAATGAAACTATGGTTTGTGTTGCCCATAGCAAAATATTAGGTATTACCATGAAAAATATATCATTGTTGGCTTGAATTATTTCTTTAGGCTTTAAATACAGTTTCTTAGTGACCTTTTTGTACAATTTTCTTTTAAGTAAACTGCAACCCACCCATGTTCCCTTTACTAGTAATGTCCTTGTTCTCATTCCAAATTACACTGTAGTGCCTGTGATTATATCCCCAGGAAGACTTCTGTCAAATGCAAGTGTAAATAGAACTTGAAGAAAAGGAAATGCATTGATCGGGACTCAAAACACCAGCTTCACTTTGTGTGCAGATGGTGATGGATTTTTCTTTTTAACATCCCCTTGCCAGTTCCCTGTTGGATAAACCACAAAGCTGTGTAGTGGGTGGATTTAGATTTGCAGGAAAAGACGATCTTCTCTTGTATTTACTTGTGTAGACAACAGGCCTAAAATTTCAATAACTTGTCAATGTGGTAGCTTCTTTTTGTTTTATTGCTTTCTTTTACCTCCTAAAAAAGAGTCTGGCTACATTCATGTTTTTAACCACTTGGTTCTGGATCCTGAGCATGGCATTAGGTTTTTGACTGCTAGAGGACTTACTTCCCTCCTCCCAGAAGCTTGAGTGAAGAATTTTCTGTGAATAGGCTTTAATGTACAATTTAGAGACATAGTTTCAAATCCTTGCATTACTATAGATTTTTTTGATTTTAACAATTGCAGTAACTTGAAATATAAAGCTAACCAAGTAGTGCCTGGGATATGGCTGCAGGTGCTTAATGGCGCTTTTTAGGGGCCACAGCTTTGGTCTTTAAATTTGCTGAGCATTAGCAAGGTTTTTCAGCCTACAGGAGATACTGGAAAATAGCTTGTTATTCAGAGTTAATGAGGAGAGCTGAAGGATGTTAGAGAACAATGGAATTTTGTAGTAGTCCCATTTTGTTTCCTCCAAAAGTAGATGGAAGTGTTTGGTTTCTGTTTCATATTTGGGAATTTGCTTAGCTTAAGGGATAAGTAAAATATAGGAAACAAAATTATCAAATAAAGTTATGGAAAACAACTGATCTCTGCATGTTCCAGTGTTTGAGAACACCACTGGTCTCATCAATATGAGAATGTGAGGTGGAAAGTCTGTAAATACTGTTGATTAATCCTGTTAACTAATACCAGTTTTTCCCATACTGGAAAACATAAACAGAGGACCCACAATTATTACACATTTATAGAAATAATTTCTCCTAAAAAATAATTTAATTTTGTGAGGCTGGTTTTCCTGCCAAACAATTTAGTTGCTCTAAGGATGCTTATCCTATTGCTGCTGTTGATACCTACAAATCTGTCAAACCTGTTCATATATTGGTGTACTGAATAAATACCCCTGCAACAGAAATGTGCATTGGGATTATAGGTGTGGATTTAAACCTGTCACAGATATAAAGTAAAAAAAGAAGTAGATTCTGGTTATGGTATCTTATTTAATTTAAAGAAATATAGTTACAAAATCATCACTTTATGCTGCTGTTAATTCTCAACGTCACTACCAAACTGAGAAGGGAACTTGTCTCTGCAAAGTGAAATGTTTTTCTGTATGAACAAAGTTAGTGCATTTGGTCATTATGGTCACACTCAGCTAATAGGAATCTTTTGAATAAACCAGATGTTCTGTGCTTTAAGTTCTGCAATAACAGCATTTTTCTTCGTTATAGAGCACACTTTAAATGTCTTTGTGAAACCATTTCGCTATGACTGTGTAATCTTCCCTCTGCCTAGGAAATTATAAAGTATCAAGAAAGACATAAATATTACGTCTGACATTCTCAATGACTTGTCATTTCATTTTCACTAAGATAAATATACGATACCCCTTTAAAGCCTTTTCTATGCTGTTTAATACTGATGTTCATACAGGTGTCAGTGCAAGCTGAGAATGACATCTTTATTAAAAAATTAAAATATTTTTCATATATATTTGTGTGTATGTACATCCTAACAAGATTTCTGTTGTATACCTTTTTTGTATGTCAGAAACCTAGAATTTCTGTAAAGAGGCAGACTCTCTCCTCTGGGTGTGGCAGCATTGTACGCCCTGATGATGGAACTATCTGACCATGTCTGTTTCCATCAATGGTATTTTTTTAATAATATCTCCCTACCTCATACCATTGGCAAAAACATTTTCAGTATTGCTACTTGAATTTACTTTTGTTCCTGTGTCAACATAGATTGATATCATATTTCAGTCATACAAGCCCTGGCTTTCCTCTTGCTATGCTATTATATATGTTGGTATTCCCAAGAGCTGCAAATTCCTCCGTCTACTCACCAAATCATGCATTGTTTAGGAAAGATCATATAGAAAAAAAAAAAAGGTACTTGAATATGATTCAGTTTTTTAAATTTCTGCCCTCTCTTTGGCCATTCATGTGTTTGTGAACTTTGTGGTTTATTTTGCTTTCTGATGATCTTTGAACCCAACTGTTCAAGGTAGTCTGTACTGCTGATGCAGAACTTAAAACTGTTCAAACCTCACTCCCTCTTTTACCAGGGGTATGGGAGAAGAGTCTCCCGTCCTGAATCCCTGTCTAGGTCTGCTTCTCCCTAGTGATCTTTGCATCTCTTGGAGACATTTCAGGTGTTGCTGCAGGGCTGGAGCAGGGCTGAAAGCAGCATAACTCATCTGTAAGGGTTGTCAAGAGGGATGGGAGCACAGGAAACTGCCCTCCATTTGCAGTGATCATTGATTCAAATGATGCTGATGGCAAACGGGAATGCTGGCTGGGCACAGCACTGTCGGGAGATTTTCTAACAACCCTAGGAACAAAATTAGGAACATAATTTCCGCAGCAGCAGAAAGTTCAGCATTCGGTGGTTTCTTCATATCCGGAGGAAAAGATCTGTCATCAATATCCAGCTTGCCACTTCTGTTATTAGGTCTGGACTAAAACAGCCATTTATAAGGGAGAGAGAATGGGATTCACTGCATAATTTATGTTACTGTAATTAATGGTGACTATGATGGCTTTGCAAAGCATCCAGCACAAAGGAATGAATGCAAACCCTTGACTATTAAGCCTGTGCATCTCACCTTAGACTTGTCAAATTTTTTGAAGCACATTTCACTGAAAGTGTTAAGGCAAAAGGGAAAGAGTGATTCTTAAGATTTAATGTGCGTGCTGAATTTCTCCACTTAATGAATTGCAAGTGGCTTAGCTAGCTTAGAAATAATTTAGCCCCTCTTAAAAGTTGTTTTGAAACTTGGAAATATAAGGCATTGCATAAGATATCAGAAAGAGGTTCAAGAAGCTCTGCAATTAGCAATTGCAATTTTAGGGTATCTATGAATTCCCTCAACCCCAAGGGAAATGTGAGTTTTAACATCATCTCTGGAGTGGTTTTTATTTTGTTTTGCTTTATTTATAATTTTCTCTTTGAGACTTAAATTACAGATTAGGAATGTCTAAAGATAGAAACAAATTTAATTTACTAGACTGTATGCCTAAATATTTGCCTGTTTTTTTTTCAGCTATACGAAATCTCTAATAAATTACATTATTAACCCTTCTGGAACTTCAGGTGTAATGAATAGTATTTGTCTCTTTTCTAAGCCTTCTTTTTCTATCATTTTAATATACAGAAATCTAAAATAAGTATTTAAAGGGATTTTAGGTGAAAATATTTATAAAGCAAGCTCTTTTTTGAAGATAGTAAGTAAACAGAAAGTGATTTTTTTTAAAAAAAGTAAATATATATGTTGGCTGCTTAATTGATTTTATATAACTCTAAGGTAGTTAAAACTACCAGATAAAGTCTTTTTCCTTTTGGAAATGTTTCATAGGAATGTATCCATCTTCATTATCTGTCTTCAAAATATTTAAAATCACACTTGCAAGTAAATTAATGTGTTTCAAATCTTCCTTTGAATTTTGTTTTGAATTATATGTATCTTAATATTTTAAAAACTGGTACTCCAGATGAAGTAAAGCAATTGAATGAGATGTTGAATCCCCTTAGTTTGTTTTTTCAAGGAAATTCTTCATTTAATTCATTTTGAAGTGAGCTTAATCATTTTTTTAAATAGTAGTATTTAATGTGGAGCCCCTGTGGGTAGTGGTATAAATAAATACAGATATTAGCATTGATACCACTTGGGATATCTTTTGTTTTTAATCCTTTTCATGCTCTTTCGGGATTTTTCTGCTTGCACTTTCTTCCTGATAACACGTAATATAAATTCCACATCCTACTCATAAGGACCCAATACTGATTTCTGATCTATCCTAGTTAAAACTGCTAACATATAAAAACAAATGCAGGACAGAACAGAAATGTCAGATATAAAGTCACTTTAGGAATTCGCGTTAGGAAGGAAATGGTTACCCTTTTTTTTCTTTAGTATATTTTAAAATAAATTCAAAAGAGAAACATGGCAATGGCACCTTTTGCAATTTCAGATTTATTGGATACAGAAAACAGGCTCCAATTTTTTTATTTTTTTTTTGTGTAGAACTGCAAATATGTGCCATTTATAGTCTGTCCCAAGTCAATGTTTTTTTATATAAAAGTACTACTGAAAATCTGAAGCATTCTGAAGCTAGAACGAGGAACAGAATGGGTCCAGAATACCTGAGTAGCCACTTATGCTTATGAGTCTAGCTAGTATAGCTTGGCAATGTGGAGCTGAAGTGCAGGTGTTGAAATTATTTTCCAGGCAGGTCAACTCTGAGAGTATGCAGTGAGTTGTCAGAAGGGATGCAAGGGTGTCGGGAAATGCAGACATCTGACCTATTTCCAGGTGAGAGCCCAACACTTGCAAATGAGCTGCACTGATGTGAGAAAATTAGTGAGGTGGGAGGGACTCAGGGAACTGCTAATTTTCTTGTGATTAGCATAATAACTGAAACACTTCGAAATTTCGGTACAACGATAGAATAAGCATCACTTAGAAAACATTGGCTCCAACAGAATACTTCAGAAGATTTGAGAATAGACTTTGTCCTGTTAATGTAATGCATTTCACAGAGTTTAAGATGTAAATTTTACTGAATTTCTTTGTAAATACAGTATAGTAAGAAACAAAGGAAAGATTTTCACAGTGGTTCCATGACCCTTATTAGTTGGGAAGTTCAAGAAAACAAAGTTTTAAGGTCCTATACTCCTAGCTATTTCACTATTCTAATAGTATTTTTTTTTAAAAATTTAGGACAGTCAGTTCAACAGTGAGATAGCATCCTACATTTGGTCAGACAACTAATGTGCATCTTATAAATTTAATTAATCCCTGGTAAAAGAAAGTCTTCAAAACATTTTCTGCTGAAACATGTATTACTTTGGAAATTAGAAAAGCTAATAGGGACATAATTTAATAAGCTAATAAAGCTGAAAAGTATCTCTGAGAACATGGATCCAAAATGTTACTGGCAATTGGGATTTGCTTGATGCTATGTTCAGCTTTCAAAACTACAGATAGAATCTTAGAATGGTTTGTATTGAAAGAGATGATTGTGATTATTCAGAACGTGAAACTAGTACAAGGGTGTTGAAGAAAATTATTTTTACATTTGAGTTTCCAAAAAAAATTTCCAAAGTAATCATAGAATGATGGAATCACAGAATCATATAATTGAAATTGGGTTGAAAGGGACATTGAAGATCATTTTGTTCCAACCCCCTTGCCATGGGTAGCAACATCTTGCACTAGACCAGCGTGCTCAGAGCCCTGTCCAGTCTGGCCTTGACCACTTCCAAAGATAGGCATCCACAGCTTCTCTGGCCAACTTGTATGCTGCTCAACCTTCACAGTTCAGGATGTCTTCCCAGTATGTAATCTAAACCTCTAATCTGGTTGTACGTTCATAAGCTGTGGCAACTCCCACACAAGCCATTTTCCCTTCAGTTTAAGCAGGTACCATTTAGGACAAACTCACTACACCAAAAACTAAACACACTTCCCAAGGGACAGCACACATCCACTGTTGAGCTCAAACTCTGGGAGCCAGAGGAGCTTTTGAGTGAGATTCACCAGTGCCAGTATCGCAGCTTTTGTGTAGTTGGTTTCAAGCTCCGTTCAAGGGCAGCCCACCCCTTCCGGAGCGGCCGAGATGAGATGAATCACTCCAAACAGTACATTTTCCTGGCTGTGGATAGGCATTCACACAATTGTGATTAATGTTGCCAAAACTTTGCTCATGCAGAGATATTTTATAAATAGTAAAATGTGTTTTTCCCACTCTATACATGATAGTTTGTGTGAATAATGTTTTATATATATAGCGCTGACTTTTAGATGTGTGATCCAACTGCAACAAAGGTCAACAACAAGTGAAAGTCATGCTTGCTTTCTCATTGTCAAGATAAAAATGAGCTGCTCTCAGTTTGGTTCCCAGGAAGCGTTTCTCTTCCTCAGCAGAAAATCACAGCTCCAGACTCAACAAATTCATTTCCCTGTTGGTATTATCAGCTGAGTAGCAGAGGATTGACAGAAAATGCAGTAACTCATCTTTTCTCATAGAGGTGGTTTATGTAGAGAAAATGATGCAATATTCAAAAGAAAACTTCTGTTTTGGGGAGTTTAGGTTTAGATTGTTACTTCATCAGAAAACAAACAGAGAGATCAGTCTTTGGTAAGCCATTTAGAACTTTGCCAAGCACTAAAAAAGATAGAAAATGAATAATATCTTTAAATAGGTTATATTTCCAGATGGATGTTGCAGAATTGGCCCACTGCACATATAAAGTTCTGGAAAATATTTATTTATATAATCAATCAATTCATTTGTTGGATTGAGACTTAAAAAACCCTCTCTGTCTAATAATAAAACTGCTGTGTCTAGACCAAGCTATTTGCTTGGGATTGTCTGAGTTTTGTTTTGGGTATCATTTTAAGATAATGTCTTTCATTTCAAATTTGAGAGTGCCTCATGATTGCCTTATGATCTGGGCTGCATCTAATTTTAACCTGGTTAGGTTTTGCTTTGTCCTGATTTTCTAATAATTAAGAACACAGAAAATGTACCGTGACATTGTTATTCAGCTGACAGTCATTTATCCACCCTTTCTGAAAGCTAGTTGTTAAGGACCAAAGGAATTTAGAGTTTATTTTCTTCACGTTATTTTATACAGAAATTTACCTTTTTTTCAGCCGAAAACATAAAGAAATTTAAAAGAAAGTTGTTACGTTATCTAGACTTTTTCAAATAGGAATTTTTATTCAGCACAGGAGGTATGTAACCTTTTAATTAAGCTAGTGTTATCACAAAGAGGGATGGCTTTGAACATTGATAAGGTCAGTCTGCCAGAAAGAAATTTTTTATTTCCTGAGAGATACCTTCTAAAGTATTCAGCCTTCTCCTTTGCCTTCCTCTGCTCTTTGCAACTGCAAACCCGTCAAGAAAGGTGCAAAATACAAACAATCAAGAAAGGTGCAAAATACTGTATAATTCAGCTTGAAGGTAGGCAGACACAATGTTGACACTCAACAGTTGTATCCAACAGAAAAGCTAGGTGGCAACTTGCAAAAACAATGAAGTTTGAGTTTCTCCAGGTCAAGACATGTCAAGTTTTGATCTTCATGGACAGGCTAAACCCTGTGGGACCTGAAAAACTAATAAACGCTGTGCTGGAGGGCTTGCTTGGCACTTCAGAAAATGCAGGTGCAATACCTCTGTTAGTTTGTTTTTAAATAGAATAAATAAAGGTGATGATAGGATGTTCCCTCTTAATTTCAGGTAAAGTATGGCCCAAGGAGTGGTAAATTCATCAGAGGGTGTAAACCCAAGCAATTTTCCCATTACATTGAGCTCACTCTACCTGCAGCTCATGCAGTTAGATGGGGTACTCTCTTTCTGCCCAGCCCCTGACCTGGTGGAGTTTTATCCTGATGTGTCCCCATCAGATCATTGAGCTGAAGGAGCTCCCTCTAGAACCATAAACTCCCTAGATCAGGAACTAGGTTGCTGTGGAAAGATGAAATGCAGAAATACAGGTTTTTGCAATAGCCTCAGTAAAGCAAAAATCCCCTTTTTTATGCAGTATCTTGATGTTTCTCTGTTCTGTTTACAATGACAGCTATTTTGCCTGCTTGTACACTAACCAGGGCTTATTAAAGTATCTGAAAACATAGATTTGTTTATCACAATTACACTGTACTGAAAGACTGTGGAAGGATTAAGACACAAAGGCCCAAAGCTGTTTTTTCAGTAAGTGCCTTGCTGTGAAATGTTTAACTCAACCCTTATAAGTGTCAAGCACATGCAAATTCACCTGACACAAATGTTTTTTTACTGGCCTATTGAACATCTAGCTAAAATGGACTAAATCCATCTTTGTATTGGTAAAAATTCATAGCTTTTGAAACAGGAAACTGATAAGAAGAATATTTGAGACTTGCAATAACTTGTTCAGCTCCAACATAAATTGTTTGTAGAAAAAGAAATTTATCTTCAGAGCTAATGGTCTAGTTTCATCACGGTGACAACAGTGAGATTGTCAAGTTTATGTACACAAAGCATTTGTATTTTTATTTAAGAAGTTATTTTTCCACAAATACTAAAAGTACTTATCTCTATACCTTCTTCACACTAGAAGAAGCAGGAATTCTATTAAAATTTATGAGGTATTTCTATGCATGTATACTTGGTGTTCAAATAACTGTAAAAGGATGGCAGGGTGATAAAGTTAACTCAGCTGAGTTAACTCAGATTTAGGAAATGCAAGAATTGAGATGGTCTAAGCAATTTTATTGTAGGCCCTCTGTGGCCTTATATTGTAATGTAGTATTATAATATGCATCAACTCTAATACATTTTTAATTACACAGTTGCTTTTGTTTTCATGGGCTTTCTACTTCTTTCAGTATGTGGAGTGGTACTTCATATGGCATTTTACATTCAACATATGTCTTCATGCATTATTTAATGCAAGTAGTTCCAACTGCTCCATTATTAATTTTTTCATTGGTTTTCTTGTTATACTGAGGCGGCCTTGTCAATGTGTGGAAGTACCTGAAGGGAGGGCGTCAAGAGAAGGGAGCCAGGCTCTGCTCACTAGTGCCAAGCAGTGGGACAAGAGGCAACAGGCAGAAAGGAGAAAGAAGTTCTTTAGTGTGCAGGTGATCGAGGGCACAGGATTCCATGGTATTTCTCCTGTACAAAGCCCAGTTCTCACTCATTTCAGCTGAAGCTGCTGATGTTCAGCACTTCTGCAAAAACTGGCCATCTGTGGCTTGCAGGACATTTTAAAGTGAGGAGTATCTCAGTTCTACAGCTGTGGAATGTTATGTTTTATGAAAAGCCTAGTATTGCATAAGAGCTCTGTGGTAAAAGCAAGAATAGAAGCAGTTATCTACAATAGCATTAACCTGTCTTAGCCTGAGAGCATCCTTATGCCTCATAGAGCCTTTCAGCAGAATCCCCACATTTCTGTGAAAAAATGATACTGGAATCCCACAGACACATAATTCCTGTGTGAAGACAGGAGAGAGGGTTTCAGCTGCAAAACACAATTGGCCTGCTGTGTCACATGTTGCTGGACTAAAGTAAATACATATTTTTGGTACAGAAAACACAAGTGGGGCAAGCCATTAGTTCTGTGGTTTTTTATTGTTTTCTATTTTATATTTTGTTTCAGGAAATGCTAATACATAATTTATTTATTACAGTCCATAATTACTTTGTACTCTTCTGATGTAAACCTAGGGTTTCTGTTTTGCCAGGCTTATTGGCAGGGAAACTAAGACAACTGACAGCATTTTGCAGCTCTGCCTCTTCAAATGCTCAGTTGTAACCTCAGCACAGTCCCTTCCTATGCCAGAAGCTGTTCTTTAGGGCAGACAAGGGGTGGAGAAGGAGAATATGTGAGGGTCGGTGCCTCTGGGCTGGGAAATTGCAGCAGCAGAATTAGAGGGATCAATGGGGATGTGCATCTAAGCTGCACAGGACGCTGCAGGGGAAAACATAGGAGCCTGCAGAGGCATGAAAGCTCCCACAGCAACTGGGTGAACATGGACATACCAGAAAAAAAAATACATTGAGTGGAATAGTTGAAGACTATAAAATGGAGTAAGCAAGCGATGTTATTGCAGGACAGAGGGATAGAGAAGTGGCTACTCCCTGATGCTGATAACTAGTGCAGTTTCACCCATGTCTTTCCTTTGCTCCCCTTAGATAAACAATCAGTATCAGCTGGATTTTCTTTTTTTCTTGATTTTTGTAGTCTGCAGCCACATTCACCATTTAATCCAAGCAAAGCCACCTTCTTAGAATGTCTTTTTGTATATTGGCACTTCAAGTTAAAAATCTATTTTGAATTATTGGATAGCAAGTAGCAGCCTCCAGAGGGCTAAACTGATGCTGTTAACAGGTCCAAAATGTGATGCAGCATATGGAGCTGAATACCTCATGGTACAGATTTGCATGCAGGCGGTTTTAATTAGGACTTAGAATTCCTGGAGGAATGCAGCATTCTGGGTTAGTCTCAATCTTGTCAATACATAGTGGTTTTGTTCATTCTAAAGCTCACAAAAACTGATGGATTCCTACTTGCTTGTAATTTTTTGGTACTTTTATGAACTGTTAAAACTTTTTTTCCATCTGCCAGCTTTATGTACGATCACTGCTTCTTTATGTGTACTTACTAAAAAAGGTTCCATCCTTTTTTTTGTTTAATAATTTTATATCATGTCAGTTCAAAATAAGAATTGTTTGAAGTTTTATGACATTGCATAAATACTTATTTTTTTCCCTGCAACACATCACAGTTCAAAGTAAGATTATGCTTTAACTCGATGGTTACTGTGCCATCTTGTGAAGAAAAGGTGAAACTACCTCCAGTTTATAAAATGAAGAGGCACTTAGCTAATGCCCATCTTACTTCTTCCTTTTCATCATGAAAAATAAAATCATTTAAGGTTTCAAAAAAAGATTATGGGAATATTGTAAAACATATTTGTTCCACTGCATTATTTTTAACTTTCTTTTTTTTAACTAAGCTTTTTAACTTAACTATATTCCATCCTATGGGCAAAAACCTGGTACTTTCAATAAACTGAGATAAGAAATTATACCCTTTTTTTCTCTTTCCTAAAAAAATTTAAAAAATAACTTCTTGTTGTACTAAATGAAAAAATATATGCAATTTCTCAGTATTCAACACTGATAATATTCTTTCTGTGAACTAATTTGGCTCTTAGAGGAAACCTCTTGTCTTCTGAAATTCACTGTATGTTACTCAGAGATAGCACACTGTAAATCACCCAAAGTACTGCCAGCTATTACACTGAGACAGAGAAAAACCTAAGTCCTGACTTTAGAAAGACAACTTCACTCTGGAGCATTTGTGAGAAAAAAAAACAGACCAAAAATTAAAAATAAATTACTAAGGCATCAGCAAACCTACAACCTTGTGTTTTATTTCTATTATTATTATTAGAAGTATTAGTATTAGTATTCATATTAATAATACTAATAATACTAATACTACTACTAATAATAACAATAGTAATAATAATTTTATTATTATCATCATCATCATCATTGCTATTAAAGTCATTGATCTTGGACTTAAAAGAGCAGACTGGAAAAATCCCCTAAGTTCTACTACTGCTTAATGAACTGATTCTCTCTGTGACCTTGAACAAGTTGCTGCAATTCTGTTCCTAATTTTACCCACCTTTAGATGATGCACATCAACAGGATGCTACCAGTCTTGACTGCCACTTGTAAAGCTCTTTGAGCTTCTTGGATGGAAGGTATTGCTGTGATATAGTGACAAGCTTGTTGGAAATCTACTTGATAAGCAAAAGAGCAAGTCATTCACAATAAGTATAATTATTCAATGATTTAAGCTTCCTAATCTACTTCCACAGTCTTGGCAAGCAGATTATGATTTCTTCCATTTTGTATAATGAGAAGAGTATTTTTTTCTCTTTTTACTCTATAGATTGATTGCAAATATTCAGAATTCAAGCTGTGTTGCTCATTTGCAAGCAGTTGGATGAGTAATATTATTTCAGCTCATGATTGGATGAATGGCCAATGATTTGTGTGTGCAAATTGTAAAGTTTGTTTTCCAAAGATGCTCATTGGTATGACATTGAAATTTGCTGCCTTTGGAGAGCAGTGACAGTAAAATTCAACATATTGAAGACCAAAGAAAATGCCGAGCACCAAAGTAGGACAAGGTGACATTAACATTTTTTTTAGTCGGACTTTGCAGGTTCCTCATTTCTCTAAATGGACCAAGTCCATTATGGTTTTATTTTGTGTTGGCTGTTAATACTGAGGAAAAAAAAAATCACAGAATCCTAGAATGGTTTGAGTCAGAAGAGACCTTATGGATCATCTACTTCCAACTCCCCTGTCATAGGCAGGGATACTTTCCTCTAGGCCAGGTTGCTCAGAGCCCCATCTAACCTGGCCTTGAACACTTCTAGGGATGGGGCATCCAAAACCTCTCTCAGAAAATCCATTGTTTTGAATCCTGGAGCTAATGTCATGCAGAGAGGGTGGGTGATTCTTGCCCTATTCAAAGGTAGTTCCCATGTCCAGGTCCTAGCAGAAGACCAGCAATAGGGCTAAGCTCCTAGGAAGCTGCAAGGCGGTTCAAATGCTGGTTTGAGAGAAAAGACAAGTGAGTGAGAATTGAGAAGATAGTATTGGAAGCCAGTTGGATACTTTGTCTATTTCCAGATTTCAGTGGGACAACTGGATCTGTAAGATGTCATTGTCTGATGTGGGAAATTTTCTGCAGAAATTTCTTTCCCTATGGTCTCAATGTTAAATATGTCATATAAAGACTCACAGCTTGTAAGGAGCAGAAATCTGGCCTCTCCTTAGGAGGACTGTAAAATAAAAATTGTATTCAAAACTCGAAATGCTTTTAGCTTGTAAGAGCTAAGACTGGTAGTATTGGTATTGTTTCCCAAGATAAAACATAATATACTTGCCACTGGCTAGCACACTGGCTTTGAAGAGTGATTGGGAGCAGGATTCATTCATGAATGGTTTATTATCTCATAGTATGTGGTGGTATTTTTTTTCCCACATAACTATAAAGTTTTGGCTGAGTGAAAAGCAATGTCACTTTTTTTTGCTTATGTATCTCTCGACATTTCAGTGTGTTTTCTAGTAGATTAGGATTCTCTGTAGACCAGGATTCTCTGTAGACCAGGATTCACTGGCTGCTCATTTCACAGGGTGTTGTAGAGCCTGTGACTCCTCTGACACATTTAGCTCCCTCCTTTTGCAGCCCTCCTATTGCAAGCAGCAGGAATGTGTGATGTATTGGAGTGTGGTCCAACCAAAGAGCTGCGTAGAGAATCAGGGACATGTGCTTTTGAATGGCAACTCCAGCTGGGCCACATTCAGTTTAGGTCAATTTTACCTGATATAAAATGAAATGTTCTATTTGCATTTTCTGCAAACTGATGGCAACAACAAAAAGAAAAAATAAACAACAAACTTTTGTAAAATAACCAGTTGCCCTTGGCCGAAAACTGAATGACAAATTCCCAGCTATCTTGATTCACTGTCAAAGGTAGGTCTTAAGAATATCTCTATGTTAATGCCAATGCAGTACTCTGGCTATTGTAACTTGAGAACTACCTTTGTTAAAATTTAAGGGTTTTGACCATTTCTTCCTGCTGGATTCATGTCTTCAGTTCTGTCTAGCTGACATCTCTTTGCCAATCACAGCTTTAGAAATACTCCTTTGGAAAGTATGATGTGAGGAGCAGTGATGCTGTAATAACCTCACACTGTAAAGAGAATCTCTTACAAAAAGGCACATTCATATTAAAAATTCACAGCAGTGCACTCCACACCCCCATTATAGGTAATTACAGAGAATTTTAAATATCTGATGCTAGTTGGCAGTGTACAATACCCTGTCAGCAGCAG
The DNA here is from genome assembly GCA_013400315.1 of Bombycilla garrulus. NCBI lineage: Eukaryota > Metazoa > Chordata > Aves > Passeriformes > Bombycillidae > Bombycilla > Bombycilla garrulus. The sequence continues at coordinate 450,043 of VXBU01006989.1, forward strand.
GCACTGATTGGTAATTTAATTATCATAAGACATCCACCTGTTCTTTTGTCAAATGAAGAGTAGTGTTTCCACGCAATCATGCTTTTCCCTCCAGAAATTTGAATTAGTCCTTAGATAAAGGTTTCTAGGGAATGGGCTTTTCTCAAGGACATTTGCTGGACCCCATCAGAGGAAGGTGATGGAGATGAATGAGGAACTTCTGCAGGAATGTCTTAATTCTGGTATGGTATTTTCAGCCTTACCACCGGCTTTTTGCTGTGTCAAGCTGTTTTGGTTCACAGCTGAAAGCATTTCAATGAAGCGATGCTGTGGGAGGAAAGATGTATGAAAATCAATGAGTTTGGTGCTAAGAACATGAGGTAAACCCATAGCAGGATTGACCCAGAAATGCTCTAGGCTCGTACTTTGTGAAGAACGAGAGCCTGGTCTTGGGATGGGAGAGAGACAAAGTTAAATAGAACAGTGGAAATCTATTCTGTAAACTTTTCAGTTGATGGCACATGAACATGGATATTACCAAAGTTGTCCTGTGAATGTGCAGTTACTGGATAAATAAATAAATTCAAATTATAAAGCAAGTCTATCAGTGGAGATCCACACAAGTGTTCTGCTGTTAGGGAGCACGGGGCTCAGGGTGAATCAATTTCCTCTGGGCTTTGGCTCCCGTTTATGCAACAGCTTCACTGCAGTGTGGCGAAGGGGAAAACACTTACTATGGTCAAAGAGATGTTCTCTCTTTAAGACCACATCACACTGCTTCTGGCAGTGTAAAATTGCAAAATTCATCTGGACAGAATAGCATATATGTTATATATGTGCGTGTGTGTGTGTGTGGTTATATATACATGTACGTATGTATAATCATAGAATGAATTATAGAACCATAAAATGATTTGGGTTGGAAGGGACCTTAAAGACCTAAAGACCCCCTGCAAGGGCAGGGATGGCATCCACTAAATAGGATTTCTTAGGGCCCTATCCAACCTGGACCTGAATATCCCTTCCAAGGATGGGGCATCTACAACCTCCCTGTGGAGTTTCATCCTGTTCCAATGCTTCATTCCACTGAGGAAATAATTTCTGACTAATATGTAATCTAAACCTCTTCTGGTTTAAAGTTATGCCCACTTGTCCTGTCACTATATTAAAAAATCCCTCTCCCTCCATTATATAAGCATTCTTCCTTCTCCAGGCTGAACAACCAGGCTCTTTCAGCCTGTCTTAATAGGAGAGGTGCTCCGTCCCTCTGATCCTATTCGTCACCCTCTTCTGGACCTGCTCTAACAGGTACAGAGGAGGGAATGTCTTTCTTGTGCTGAGGACCTCAGAGGTGGATGCAGTGCTCCAGGTGGGGTGCCACAAGATCAGAGTACAGGGTGAGAATCATTTCCCTTGGCCTTCTGGCCACTCCTCTTTTGATGCAGCCCAGGATAAGGCTGGCTTTCTGGGCTGTGCATTCACTGTTGGCTTATGTCCAGCTTCTCATCCACAAGAACCTCCAAGTCCTATTTTGCAGTGCAGCTCTCAATCCTTATAGTGGCAGGGACTCTACTCCTCCCACATCCACCCAGAAGATTATTAACTTACAAGAAGTGTAAAGCTTGTATATATTTATGTATAAATTTTTGTACCTGCAATAGTATTGTCACCAGGACCAGGCCGGTGACTGACCCCCTGCACTCAGCACTGGTGAGGCCTCACCTTGAATCCTCTGTTCAGTTCTGGCCCCCTCACTACAAGAAGGATATTGAGGGGCTGGAGCGTGTCCAGAGAAGGGCAACTGAGCTGGAGAAGGGTCTGGAGCACAAGTCTGATGAGGAGTGGCTGAGGGAGCTGGGGGGGTTTAGCCTGGAGAAAAGGAGGCTCAGGGGTAATCTTATTGCTCTCTACACCTGCCTGAAAGGAGACTGTAGTGAGGGGGGGTTGGTCTGTTTCCCAAATAACAAGTGATAGGATGAGAGGAAACAACCTCGAGCTGTGCCAGGAGAGATTTAGATTAGATATTAGGAAAAATTCTGTCACTGAAATGGCTGCCAAGCATTGGAACAGTCTGTCTGGGAAGTGGTTGACTCACCATCCCTGGAGGATTTGAAAGTCACATANTCTTATTGCTCTCTACACCTGCCTGAAAGGAGACTGTAGTGAGGGGGGGTTGGTCTGTTTCCCAAATAACAAGTGATAGGATGAGAGGAAACAACCTCGAGCTGTGCCAGGAGAGATTTAGATTAGATATTAGGAAAAATTCTGTCACTGAAATGGCTGCCAAGCATTGGAACAGTCTGTCTGGGAAGTGGTTGACTCACCATCCCTGGAGGATTTGAAAGTCACATATATGTGGCATGTGGGGACATCATTTAGTGGTGGACTTGGCAGTGCTGGGTTGGACGGTTGGACTCAATGATCTTAAAGATCCTTTACAACCTGAATGGTTCTATGTTCTATGATGAGCTTCTTATGGCTTCTGTCACTGCTGTCGTGTCTCCTTAAGAAGTAGCCACTGGACATTTTCATTTTCCCCATTCCTGGGTTAATGAGTTGACTCTGGTATTCTGCTCTTATTTCTCCTAATTATGTTTTAGCAAATGACTCACTTTAAAGAGGATGTCTCAGTCGTCTTTTTAGAAAGAGTACTCACTCGATTAAAAAAATAATTGATTGCTTGTGGCTTAAATGATCTGTGCGCCAAGCCTTAAATGTTGGATTGGCTGGAGTACTCTCTATTAGGCTGATGGCTTCTTTCCCAAATAATATTTGACTGTTGCCAGTCATTCCATATATTCATTAATTATGTTATCTGGAAAGTGGATATGTGAAGGGCTTCAGGCATATCCCAGAAAAGAAGAAGAGAATAAGTCATGTCACATGTGTATTCTGAAAATAATTGGCAACTGCTGAAACATTTCCATACATAAGATTGAAGGCAGGAACACACTGGGATGGTTTCCTCAGGAGGGATGAGTAAATGAAATAACACTCCATAGCTGAGTGGTCAAAGTGAAGTGCATGAGCAGCAGACAGGTCTGTTGCATGGAGAGATCTTCTCTGGGATGTTCTTGTGCTTGTACCTGGATTTCAGACTTACTTTTTGTATATGGCCATGCAAATAAGTCTTAGGCTTTTATCCAACAGCCCCCTCCTCAGGACACAGCTGAGGGGATGACACCTTTTTACAAAGCATTCTGACTGGAGAACAGATCAGGTAATTTATTTTCATTTTTAGGGTTATATTCCTTGTTGTTACAAGCTCCATTTGGGATATTGGTCAAGCCCCTCATGATGCCTGTCTATGGGTAAAAGGGTAGAACTGCTGCAGGGGTATCTTCATGGGACTAAATCTCGGTGGAAGTGTATGTGTGTGCTCTCCAGCATCAGAGTACACACTGCCAAGTGGAAAATAACTCAAGTATTTTGCAGAGAAGGCCTATAGAACTCTAATTATTAACACGGGGATGTGAAATGCAATCTGACACTACAGCTTAGCTCATCAACGTCTCTTTTTCTCCATTATCAGTGTGTCACCTCAAATGTTTATTTGATGGTGAAAGTTTTCTGTATCAGTGACATACACCACATTTCTCTCTTTGATACAATGGTAAAAAAGAATGACTCATTTTCTCCAGAACATACTAGGAAATCTGATGATTATTATTGTATCATATTTTATTATTCCACAACTATATTAAAATATAGGAGTTACATCCTAAAAGTTTATTTGTTCTTCCTTGATGTTTTCTTCCTCTAGAAGTATCGTTATCAAGATGAGGATGCTCCACATGACCATACTTTGCCTCGTTTAACCCATGAAGTGAGAGGCCCAGAGCTTGTTCATGTGTCAGAGAAGAACTTGTCTCAAATAGAGAACGTCCATGGATACGTGTTGCAGTCGCACATTTCTCCTTTGAAGGTAGGATCCATACAACTCATGGCTTTAGTCCTCAAATATAAGAAAATGCATAGCATGAAATGCCTGGGAAACTTATTTTGTTGTACAAACAGACAAGCTGCTTTCTGAAATCTGTCATTGCAGGTTGATTGTCCTGTGATGGGTTTTTAAGGCTCACTGTAGTGGAACAGGTGATAGTTTAGTTGACAAAACTTTGTGTGGAGATGTGAGCTTTCTGCTTTGAGTGAGGCTTTTGCTTGAGTAAAAATAATTCCTGTCAAATGAGCTTGTTTTTCTGTACATTGTGAAAGGAATAAGGCAGGTTCTTGGCCTCAATATCACGGTGATTTTGAAATAGCAGACTTCCCTTCCTGATTATCCTTGTTCAGAAAGCGAAAAAAAAAATACTGTGCATGTAACCATCTGATGGAATCCTAGTATTTTCATCTCTCAGAAAGCTATATCAAAGTCACAAGTTATGTCTGAAAAGGGAGCTCATTTGCCTCTATTCATATCCTTGCTGCTCAAGCACTTACAGTTTTCTGTGGGTTTTGATGCAATTCAGAGTGCTGGAGAGATATTTTTCTGTTAACTAAGGCAACTGTTTATAAACTATAGAAGCTTTAGCTGTATGTAGGTCTGATGACCTCCGATATATCTTGTTGGGCAAAAATGTTTCTTTTTCTGGTGAACCTGTATAATAACCAAAAAGGAGTCCATTCCTGAAAATTTACATTTGTCCTCTAATAAGAATGCAGTGGTTTGAAAATATTCCTAGAGCTTCTCTTGTGGAAAGAGCATAGATGCAGTGACAAGCATGAAGGGCTTTCTATTTTAGTTTCTAGTAGGCCTGCAAAGGGGGGGAAAAAGAATAGTATTCTTTACTAGAGGCAGTGATGTTCTGGGCAATAGTTTTATTCTAGAAATTATCTTAGCAGCAAAGGCAGATGGGTTTTGCTCCCTCTGGTGTTCAAAGCCTGTGAAATGGGCACTGCTTGCCTAGCAGTGTTTACAGTGTGGTTAAAGTGAAAGGAAGTGTTTATTATTAAAGACTGATGTGAATATAGCTGATGTTCATTGAGCTTTCATGGAATAGCCATGCAAATAAATCATGGTCCTCTGCTCTTGTTGGTCCTATGTTTAGTTTATATGATGTTTGACTTCTCAGGTTTTAGCAGTTTTCTGGGTTACTTACCTAATTTTCACTGCAGAAGCCAACAGTACCAAGCAGTGATTGACCGCCTTGTGCTGAGATTAACACTTTGGTTATTTGGAAAGGATTACCTCCATGAGGCCTCTGTGTAGCATGAGGGGACAATCACAGACCAAGCCATTTCTGCTGTGGGAAGGAAACATCCCTTTTCCTCTAGGACTCCTTGAGTATTGTGATTACAGTGGTGTTTCTTGTTCATGAAGGTCAAAAACAGACATTATTCTTCACATTTGGAGACTTTCAAGTAAGACTGCATAATTCAAGCTGAGGGTTTAGCAATGATGTCAAAAAGCTTGTGAAGTGAAGTGAAGTGAAGTGAAGTGAAGGATATCTCCAGAAACAAATTCCTTGAAACAGCTCCCAGTCTTATTTGCTCTTGTAACAGGACAGAGTTGTTGTCTGCTGAAGTGATGATAGGAAGTGATGGTAGAAAAGGAGCTGTACAGTATTTCCTCTTGGAAGTCGGTGTCTCCTGCATGTTCTCCTTTCAGCATGAGGATTTTTGTCTTTGACTCTGTCCCTTTCCTTTCTTTCCTTCAGATTCACTGGGTCTTATATCTGCCACTTAATAGTCTCATGTCTGCCATTTGGTCTAAATTTAGCTGTTTGTCTATTCAAATGGCTTTGAAGTTCCTGCTTCCTTCCCCCTGCTGTCTATGTCCCATCTTTTGACCTTCAGTAGAGAATTAGCTCAGGAGGCTGGAGGAATTCTTCTGCTAGAGCTCATGGCATTGTGTTGCCCTTCCTATCTGAAACACCTGCTTTGGTGTTTCAGATAGGAAGGGCAACACCTTTGTTGCTGGCAGTTGACAGAAATCCCTGTTCAGAAGCTTTTGGTCACAGTGATTTCCACATAGCTGAGAAACAGCATTCCAAATACTCCAAAATCTAGTCAGAATCAGTTATTGTCTTCAGTTACAAACTTTCCAACCTGTAGCCTGATATCATTAAGTATTCTGCCATCATTTCAGCAGTGTTGTGTCAGCATGTCTGCACTGAATAATGGCAAAAACTGCCTCTCAACCCATAGCATGCCTTCCTAGGGAAATGTAAAATACTGGATTCTTAGAGATTTACTGGAAAATAATGCCTGCAATTTAAATATTTCATTGACTCCTGTGAGATGTGGAACTGCTGGAATCCTGCTCTGAGGAGAAATAACAAGTACTGCGGTCCAAATACTGTCAGGTAATTTCTTGGGAGTGAGAGGACACTAGCAGTTGCAGCTGGATAATGCTGTCAGAAAACTCCACCAAGAGCTCATTCTGCCTCACTTTTCTGGTTACAGGTCAGAGCATGTGGTGCAAAGGGAAAATGTGTGTACATGAAGGTCATGAGTCTGCTTGTACCAAGTGCTGTGGAATGCATCTGGTGCAGTTTCTGGTGCTGGGAGTGTGACTATTGCAGTCTGTGAATGGTCAGATTGGGAAGTTTCCTTAACACCAAGCCAGGGATCACATCATTACCTGTGTACCATTAGAACTGTCCATCTGACCACTCACCCAGGCCAGCAAGCACATTGGCTGCCTTGCTGGGTGGGGTTAAGTCGCTGCCTGGCTGCATTTCACTGCCTGAATTTCTGTGTAGGGACTGCAGCACCAGGGTGCACCTCTCCAACAAGTTTTGAAGCAGTCTTTTGTGTTTAGTGGCTGCATGATGCCGTGATGACAGGATGATTATCCAATATTTGTTTTGAAATAATATCATAGAAGGAAAATGATGGAGCATAAAAATAATCTAGTTAAGATGCTTTGGAACCAAAATGTTGTTCCAAGACCAAGCCACGTGTCCATCCTAATCACATCACTTTTCCTAAGTGGCTTGGCTTTGGCAGAATAAATGAGTTGCTTGTTTCCATATAATTTTGTTCATTTGGAAAGAAATCTGCTGAGATCATACAGTTATAAAACTTCCCTTTGGGCTGGCTGATCTCAGGCCTCACAACTGACCAGTGCTCACAGCCCTCTGTGGAAGCCATAGGTGTTACACCTTGTCTGTGCATGTACACAGTTTGCTACCGTCACCCTGCTCCCCAGTTCTCAGTGATCATCCCAGTTTGCATGCATAATCCATCTTGAGGACAGGCTTGCATCATTACAGAGGAAGGTTTTGTGAATGGTTGAAGTTCAGGCACAGAAACAGTGGGCCTATTTCTCTGTGTATATCTCCAGGTAAAACATTCCAGGGATTCTTGAAACATTTTCTGACACTCAGAATGGAAGCATTCAGACCATCTTTTTATTAACACTCATGATTCAAAATGCCTGATATGGCCCATGTTTGCATAGAACAGGTGCATTTTAAATTTTGAAGTATAGAAATTCTTAAATAATTTGGCTGTAATTTTGTATTTCAGATTGTGTGGTTTGATTTTGTCAAACATCAAACTAGAAACACCCTAGTGGAATTCATTATTATTAGATTGGATATTAGGAATAAATTCTTTACTGTGAGGATGGTGAGGCACTTGTAACAGGTTGCCCAGAGAAGCTGTGGATCCCTGGAAATGCACAAGGCCAGGCTGGATGGGGCTTTGAGCAACCTGGGATAGTGGAAGGTGTCCCTGCCCATGGTGGGGGGCTGGAACTAGATGGTCTTTAAGAGGATCCCTTCCTACCCAGCCATTCTATGATTATTGATTACCTCAGGAGGTTTTTTTGGAAACCAAAACATAAAACTCATTTTCTTCAACACCCTTGCACTTTTTTAATGTGCTGAATAATAAGAAATGTCTAATACATTCTGAAAATCTCTTTGAGACACATAGATACTGATTATGATAAATACTGTTTAAAAATGTGAATAGATTTTCTGAAATTGAAGATAGGCATATTTTTCTTGGCTTCCAAGTACCTAAAATCTAGTATGCATCACCCAGATTACTCCCTTTCAGAAGATAATAATGAGCAAGAACAGCTTTGCTGCAGAACTGACAATCTTTTCTTTTCCCTTTTTCACTTCTTCACCTTATTTTATTTTGCATTAACTTTGCTTTTCTATTCTTCTGTAGCATTTCATATGCAGTCAATTTATTTCTGGAAAACGCTTAATTTTAGAAAGCTTCAAACTCCTGTTAAAGGTTGATCTGCTTATTAGTGTGCAGAAGATAAAATTTTCAACAGCTTAAGCAACTTTGAATGTCAAACACTGAAACTATAAAGGAAGTTTTCAGTTACATGGATGTATTAACATTTGGGAAAATGCTAGCATTGGAGAAGTTTTGTTAGAGTTGACATGTGAAGACAATAAATGTTCTTTTCAACTTATGGAGGTGATGATATTGTGTTTTAATAATCTCTTAAAGGAAAAAAAGTCTGTAGCATAATGAAAAGAGAATTTATAACAATTTTCTTGCACTTCCCTTGTTTAACACAAGATGGTGTAGTAAGCTTAGAATGCTGTGGTCTGCATCCGTAAAGATTCATGCTATTCTATTGAGAGTTTTTAAGTGCCTTAGAAAGAACTAATTCAGTAAAAAATGCCTTGTGAATCCCTGGTGTTTTGGGAAATCTGAATTCAACACAACTGTACCTTAAAATCAGAGGCACAAGTTCTGTCTCTAAATTAAATGCATGCCTCTTCCCCTTCCTCCCAGGAGTAGAGCTAATCAGTGTTCATTAAAGGAATGATAACTCTGGCTCCTAAATGAACCTTACTAATATTATTGTGATGTTAGATTTATTTTTGTTTTTCAGTATGCTCCACTTCTTTAAGATAACCTGAAAAGTAAAAATCCTTGTAAGGATCTTGCATTTTCTGTTTGTCTGAACATTTTAAATGCCAGGCTGTTCCAGCTATCTCTATTTCCTGATTTAATGCCAGATTCAACTGTAAGCATCATGGAAATTGAGCAAAAACAAGTAACTAGGTAAATAACTATTTCTATCCTAAGCCAAGTTACTTTCAAACAAGAATGATCAGTAATGAACATCTTCAGTGGCCTCATCTTTGATAACCTCACTTTCTGCAATTGAAGGAGCCACATTGGCTATTACCCCTTTTCTTTTTGTCCCAGGATGTTGTGCTGCAGCTCAGCTGGGTTGCTGACAGCTTGCAGAAAGTCAGGATTGATGGAATGACTTTCCAGTGGAGAGAGGAGAAAAACCATCTCCACATGGAACAAATGGGCTCAGCAGTCTACACAGTTAATGTTATCCACAAATTGACATTTGTACAAATTGCTTTACAGAAGAAGGAGGTCTGTGTCTCCCAATGCCAGAGCACATTGATACCTTTTTATTTTTTTTTTAAATGGCAGGAAGCCCTGTCTTACCCATTACTTGAGTCACAGAATCATTTAGGCTGGAAAAGACCTCTGAAATCATTGAGTCCAGTCTCTGACAGATCACCACCTTGTCAACTAGACTGTGATGCTAAGTGTCACGTCCAGTCATTTCTTGAACACCTCCAGGGCTGGTGACTCCACCACCTCCCTGGGAAGTTCATTCCAATATTTAACAACCCTTTCATGAATAAATTCATCCTGATATCCAATCTGAATCTCCACAGACACACGTTCAGTTGCCTGGGAAAGGCCAACCCACACACCTGACTGTGACCTCCTTTCAGGTGTTGTAGAGAGTGATAAAGTCACCCCTGAGCCTCCTTTTCTCCAGGCTGAACACCCCCGGCTCCCTCAGCCACTCCTCATCAGACTTGTGCTCCAGACCCTTTCCCTGCTCTGTTTCCCTTCTCTGGACACACGCCAGCACCTCAGTGTCTTTCTTGCAGTGAGGGGCCCAAAACTGAACACAGGATTCGGGGTGAGGCCCCACCAGTGCTGAGTGCATGGGGGAAAATCACTATCCTGGTCATACCATTGCTGATCCAGGCCAGGGTGCCATTGGCCTCCTTGGCCACCTGGGCACACACTGGCTCATGTTCAGCTGCTGTTGACCAGCACTCCCAGATCCTTTTACCCTGGGCAGCTTTCTAGCCATTCTTCCCCGAGCCTGTAACCCTGCCTGGGGTTGTTTTGCCCCAAGGGCAGGATCTTCTAAAACTTCATGTTGTTGGTCTCAGCCCACCAATCCAGCCTGACCAGTTTCCCCTTTGGAGCCTTCCTACCCTCTAGCAAATCAACGCTCTCACGTGACTTGGTGTCATCTGCAAATTTACATTTGATCCCCTCATCCAGATCATCAGTAAAGGTATTAGATAGGACTGGACCCAATACAGAGCCCTTCACACACGAGGGACCAGAAGATTCTTTGAGACTCTGTATGCAGTATGGGAAAGGTATTTTGTTTCTGCTCCAAGGCAGGTGTCTCTTTCCCAATTTCGATCTCCTAGTGAGTGTGTAGTATCCCTTGAATGCTCATCATTCTTCTTTTTATCCTCTGAGTGCAAGAAGGTCATTCCTATGTAGGCTCCTGGAATCTGTCACTTGCCCTTTTCTGTCTGTAATGGAACAGCTTTTTCCTGGAAGCTGGGGGTATTTACATTACCTAGGCAGAGGACTTCACTGCAATTGCTCAAACCTGGTCTAGTGGAAGGTGTCCCTGCCTAAGGCAGGGGGGTAGAACTAGATAATTTGTAAGGTACCTTTTCCATTTGTAAGGACCCAAGCCATTCTGTGTGAGCATCTCAAGTTCATTTACAGGTCACATGATCCACTGCAATATCAGGAGAGTCTTGGACTTTGTTATTTTCACAGTAGTCATGACTAGTGCCTGGGTTTGGTCTTTATACACAGTTCAGTACCAGAAAATAGTCCCAAAGTTTGTTGAATTGAGAAATGAGACTGTTGCATCTGAAAAAAAAAAAAAAAAAAAAAAGCTATCTAATATTTTGACCTTATTTATCCAAATTGTTTTCAAAACTCAATTTTTATTGAAGTCAATGTTAATTCATGAAATAAATAGCTCTTGCCTAATCTACATTTTTAGACACAAAAAATTACTCTTTATGACAGTTTCCAGGAAGCTCAGGCTAATACATTTTTCACAGAACCATTAATCATCCAGGCTCATCCTCAGAGCCTCTTTCCCCATCTTTGTTAATTTGTCGGACAAGTACAGCAATCACTGTAGTGAGGTCTGACTCACAGCTGGACAGGGAAAGCTTCACAGGTAGGGAACACAGAAAGCTGGTTGCTGCAGCTTTCAGCATTACCATGCCTGATAGTCCTGTGTAAATGTAGTTCCTGGTGTTTTGGGGGATAATCTGCCTGTGGTAAGAAACCACATTTATTTTTCCAGAGCTGCTGAGATCCCTTAATTCCTATTACTGGGGAAGAACCTTATGATAGAGATGAGAGATGAAGTTCAAGTACAGAAGAAAGCAAAAAAAAAAAAAAAAATTGAATTTGCTTTAATTTCTGTGGCTGAAGTGTGACAAAGAATTGAAGCAGTGCCACAGCACAGGCTGTTCTTCCCGAGCAAAGATGCTGCATTTCAGAGGCTCTTTAAAAGCTGGGGATGACTGAGAGAGGCTGAGGCTTTGTTACATGTCAGGAACAGCAGTCTGAAGTTTTCTCTTGCAGTTACAAAATTAATTGGGGTTATATAGAGGACATATTAATGTATGCATGGATATATTAGCAAGCCATCTAAAATTTAATCTTGCATCCTTTTCTTTGCTTACACTGACTGCATTTCATAAGCGTAGCTAATCTGCATGAAGCATTTTTTATCCTCAGGGTAGCTCAGCCTGGTAGCAATGATCTTATAATACTTTTGATCACTGCCCTGGTAGCTTCCTACTTTTGTGTTTTGGAGTTGTTTTTGTTTTTTCCTTTCCCCCCCCCCTTCCTCTTTTTCAGTATGCAGTCACTGGCAAAGCCCCATGCTGCAGTCAGTCCGTGGATTCCACTGAATATTCAGTAGGTTGCTTCATTAGAATACAACACTTGTTACATGTTTAATCATGTACTGCTTTTCTCTTATCTCCTACTGTAACAGCAGATAAGCATATATCATACACTTGTATCTGTAATCTTTACTTTTTAATATAAAAATGCAATCAGATTAGAAAGAGACAAAGGAAGCTCACAAATGTGCCCGTGCCTGTTTCTGTCCTTAAGGAAGTGGCAGAAGTAGCTCTGAATTTAGATTTTATTTCATTATGTTTCAAGGCAAAATAAGCAGCTTATAGATTAGCATTTTTGAGTAATATTTTGTGTCTCATTTTCATGTGGGCAGGAATGTCTTTCATTTCTGAGTCCTTGTCTTGCTCTAAAGAAATTCCTAAAATGGTGCAAAAATTGAATATAACAGTGAAGAAAAGTTATTAGTGAATACTTTTTTTTGTTTTGTCATCACAGCTAAATCCATTGTTTTATGTGCTTGATGTTTTGCCTTGGTTTTCTGATTGATGGCTTTCCACATGATTTATGTAGTTGCAGACAGTATCTTGTTATCTTTCTAGCTTCTGACAGAATACAAGAGAAACCAAATAAAATTGCTTCTGTCAGTGGGTGATTTAATTGGAGAAATCTCAGCAACTTAAAGTAAACCTCAGGCATTGCAATTCTTTATTTTTTGGCAAAATAAATGTTGTGCTCTGATGGACACAAGCAGAGCCAGTTCTGACAGTATCTACTAGCACACTATATGGTGTTAGACTTCCCTGAAGAATGAAGACAGGAATTTTCAAAGGAATTTGAAAATATTTTCAGGCTGTGGACTCTGTTTACTTTATATGGGCCTCCTAGGTATTGAAGGTCTTTTCAAATGTTAATCTGAATTGCTGTTTCAGGAGATTTTCTGTGTTCTTGATCTACTGGGTGCTTTATCCATTAGTATTAATTAGCTGATTTATCTTTTATTCTTTTTGAATAGCAGGTTTCTTTTTAACAATAGTCTTGTATAGTCTTGTTCCTGAGCCTCTCT
>VXBU01006989.1:462995-528046 GCA_013400315.1 Bombycilla garrulus
TTGTCTTTCTCTAACGCTTTGTATAGTACTTGTTATTCCTTGCTGCCCTGTAATTTTCTGAGGTTTTTTTCCCTTAATGTGTTGGCCATGTGAAATACTCTTAGAAAATAAAAAACCTGGGAGATGGACTATTATAAAGAGGGTTGGTTTTTTTCCCCATCTGAGATACATGAAATATATGCAATAAATCCATGGAATAACTACTATGAACATAGGATTTTTATGTTCTGCCAGTTCTTTTCTCCATGTCTAGAAGTACCAGAATATTTGTAAAGTATCTGTAATGACGTTTGCCACCTTTCCAAAGTGTTTTGTGACCTACTGCTGAAAAGTGCAATAAAGCATCTTGGTGTTATTAGTCAGAGTGTAAGAGGAGGGACTTTTCTCAGATATGTCAGACAGGTTTAACATCAGTTGTTTCCCTAAGCTCGGTAGCTGAAATGCCCTTCTGTCAGACTTCGGCTACTGCTGACAATTGGGAATGTATTCTACAATTTAAATGAAGCACTAAAATGCCATAATACCTTTTCACTGAGGAATATACTGATAATTCACTCACTCAGTAGAAGATACATGTGTTTATACATCTGATAATGTGACACATCAAAAATGGCTTTTGTGTAAAAGAAAGCAGAAGTTTGTAGTTCCAGGAGCTCTGGATGACTGCAACCTGCAGGATGAAGAGAAAAACCATTATGAAAAAGTATCTTGGCAGCTTGACTAAGAAATGCTTTAGCTATTTCCAAAATTTTTAAACTCCTGTTTCTCATAGCTCTTATTTCGTCTTTTGTAAAGTAGTTTTGTGGATTATGGAGTTGTGAAAAAAACAAAATTTTGACATTTAAAAGAGAAATAGATCTTTCTGAACTGGCTGTTACTTTCCAACTCTTCTCAGAGTCTAGTTTAAGTAAGTGTTTCTGAGATTATTATTTTGTGACATCTTCACAACCTTGTTATTGTGTGACATCATCTCCCCACCCATGGCAGGGGACTTGGAACTAAATGATCTTTAATGTCCATTACAACCGTTCTGTGGTTCTATGGTCTTGGTATTCAATGGCTAATTGAGACTTCTCAAAAGACGAGATCTCTTTTAAAAATATTTTTAAGTGGAAATGCCTTTTGCCCTTTGGTTCCCTTCAATCTATTTCAGAAGATCATGTTACTTGCTTTTTAATAATCTTTAAAAATTACTACTGAAGCTGATGCAATTGGGAATAATGTCAAAAAAATAGTCAGCAGTCTTGATGACTCAGGTGGCTTTTTTAAGATCTGCGTTGTTTACTAACTTGATTTTTCACAGTGTTGTCTTTCTTTTCTCGTTATATTGTTTCTTTTTTCCATAGTTAATCAGTGTTCGTTTTCCCTGCTCCTTTTTCTGACTTAGCTTCAGGATCCTTTCCTGTATTTCTCCTTCTCTTACATTTCTCTTATTTCCATTCCTACACATACACATGGATCTTATTAATCCTTCAAGCCACCCATGAAGTATAAATTTGTACCAGGGAGCTGTGAATGTGTAACAATTCATACCCTCCTGTATGAGACCATTGCACTCTTATTGATAATTTTGCTTCTTGGCTGCTCTAGAGAGCAGGAGATACAGCACTGCCTGTCTCCTCTTTGTTGTACATGGACGTCAAGAACAGCTTTTCTTATTTTTCTTGCTCCTGAAAGGTGGGTTCTCTTCCCCCTGAACAAAAGCAATGTGTAATACAGTTGAATATTAAGTCTAGAGGATCTCAGTTGCCCACTGAAATGGTAGCACTCTGACCAGCCTTTATTCTACTAATACTTACAGAAAATATGAGCCAAAGAACATGCAAATAATTTTTTTTCAGCCAACAAACTCACGAACACCAAATTGCATCTATCTTCCAAATATGAAGAGAATGAGAATTTTACATAGATAAGAGCTGAAAGTCAGCTTTTTAAAGTGTTTTCTGCAGAAAATGACCACATTCTCAAAGAAAGCATACCTAGCTGATTTTTTCAAAGCCTTCCTACCACTACAGTTTTAATAAGCATCTACCTGAATTGCTGCATTGTATTTGATCACCCCATAGTGGTTGAAGCTTTTGCTTCCAAAAAGGAAAAAAAAAAAAAATCATTAAACCTGATAATAGACCTAATAAAATTATTACAATTGATTACATGACATTGTAAAGGCTAAAAAGATTTATGGTGTTTTTATAGCAAATAAACAGATTTTTTACTTTGAAGTCCGTGTCACAAATTGTGCCTTTGATCAAGTGGATGAGCAAATGCCAAGCAGAGAAGTAGAATTTCAGTGATCAGAATATGAAGGGTTATATTAATTACTGGGAATTAGCCAAAATAGTGCAAAGTTAACAACTTTATTCTCTGGGAGTGTTAAAGTTATCAATCAGTTTCTGAAGACCACCCCTGCAGATGGTTTGCCATTGAAATTGCTCCTGTTTCCTCTTTAGGAATTGTTGGCCAGTTTGTTTCTTTCACTGTTTTGCAAGAAATCTGCAGATTGAGTAGATCTGAACTGAATTTGAGATTTCAGCTGAAACTGGGCTATTTTCCTAACCACTATCTTCATAACTATATTTCTGTTTAGAAAAAGCATTATTTTTTCCAGTATTCTGGAGATGTTGATATCTACCTAAGGCAAATATGAATGGGAACAGTAAAGTGAGTCCAAGGGCATTTCTGTACTATTTGTACTTTACTAATACCTGCAATGTTGGGGAATGTTTGAAATCCGAATCAAGCAAGCTCAGGTTAAAATACCCAAGACAGGTTTTCATTTCTGAACATACTATTTACCTGCTCTCTCCTAAAGATACCGGGGTTAGGGAATTTTAATCCTGTCTCTATTTTGGCATGCAAAGTAGGCCACAAGGACTACTAAACAATTGTACTTCAAAGACTAATAAAAACCCCAAAACTGAATCTATCAAAAAAGGCAACAATCAACCAGACACTGCGTCACATCAGTATTTATCACAGAATCATAGACTATCCTCTGTTTGGAGGAACCCATAAGGATCATCACGTCCAACTTCTGGCCTTGCACAGGACAACTCCTAGAATCATACCATGTGCCTGAGAGCATTGTCCAAGCACGTCTTGAAGTCTGCAAAACTTGGTGCTGTGACCACTTCCTTGGGGAGCCTGTTCCAGTGATGTTTCCAAACAGAAGAAAAGCAGTCTTGAGCAAAGTCACAGAGCACCAATACATCAGTCTCTGTCTGTCTGTCTGTCTGTCTGTCTGTCTATCTATCTATCTATCTACTAGAAAGGTGGAATGTTTGAGTTACTTTGGAAAACATAGTTTACTTCTCCTATTCTCCTTCATTACTTTGTGTACTGGGAATTTCCACACCTATGCCTTCGGAGGATTGTGTGTGCCTTTGTTTAGGGGCTGTACCTTCCTCATTTGAAGACTTCAGCATCAAACTCTTCTTACCATGCAGCTTGCAGAAAAGCTGGATAGGTATTTCCTAATGTCTAGATATTAGAAAACCCTTGCCACTGAAAAGGGTGGCCAAGTGTTAACAGGCTGCCCAGGGAAGTGTTGGAATCGCCATCCTTGGAAGTGTTCAAAACACGTGTAGCTGTAGTACGAAGGGACGTGGTTTAGTGGTGGACCTGATGGTGTTAGGTTAATGGTTGGACTTCTCTTAGAGGTTTTCCAACCTTAATGGTTCTGTGTTTTCCTGGACAGGTTTATCTTTCAGAGCAGAATGATTTAGAAACACTCTGTAATCAACAGGATAGAGCCATCGGAAACACACATTTGTGGGTTTCCACGTTTCATATACTGATTTTATCACCAACTTCTTTTTTCTAATACTTTCTTGCTGAAGTGGGATGACTCAGCAGCTGACTTCTATGCCAGGTCATTATCTCAAACCAAAGGGGATCTGAGCCATCTTGGAGCCAATCAAAATGCAGCAGGTTAGAGAAACAGGCTGAGGAAAATAAAATTTGGGTTTTGTCCCATTGCTCTTTTTATCTCACTCCCACTGTCCCTGCATTTTTTTTTCTTTCCTGCTTCCAGTACAAGGCTTTGTGAGAAAACTTATTTTACAAAAAATTCGAATGTGAGGAACTGTGAGAAAGGAGTCTGGCAGTGAGTGGCTGAAGTACACATAGGCATGTGCAACTGGGGATCAAGAGACACAAACTGTTAAAATATTTGGAAATATTTTAGAGCCTACATTTTGCTACCTTGCAGCCTTTGTGATTATTCAACTGCTCATACTCAGAAAGCTGACATGTCTGCAATGTTGTTTAAACATATTTCTTTTGACAGTATGGTAATACTAGGGTGAATATGGTAATATTAAGGGTGAGTATTAAGGCTGAATACTAGAGAATCTGCTGTAAATCTGCATGCAAAGAGATCATCTCACATTTTCTGGTTTTTAAGTCAGTTATAGCTATCTTAGTACAGGTAATTCTGGCAATTGGAACCCAGGTTTTATTCCAGTTATTCAATTAAGCTGAAATTGCTTGTAATGTAGTACCATAATTGTAGGAGAGGCATCGTTGCAAGATGGTAAGTAGGTGAGATACTAATTAAATTCTTCTGAACTTCAATAATTTAATATTCAAAGGAGCTGCTCATTGCATTGCTTCTGGGGATTACAGGGGAAGAAATCTGAACAAAAATAGCATCCCCCAAATGATTTTTGCTGGACGACTCTGACTGAAATTTTGGATTTGTTAGTATTGCTCCACCATGCTGGATACAAACACAGTGGGTCATATCCCTCTGTGGGTGAATGCTCTGCAGACTTCAGTTAGATCATATGTGGGTGGATAAGTACAAAATTTTCCCAAACACTGTTAAACCCAGGGTTGACGGTGGTATTTATATATAATCTTGAAAAGCTGGATTCTTTTATATTCAGGCTTTTGGGAAAAGTAGGTTTCAGCCTAATTTAGGCAGGAATACATCTCCCTTTGATTTTCAAAGAACTGTAAGTCACAAACTCTTTTAAATTCTTTTTGAAAATCTTAGCTGGTAATAAAATGAGAGGTGTGGGAGAGGATGAAATTAATCCATTCTGTAGCATCATGCTGTAGTTTATCTCAGATTGTCTTATCTTTGCTACATCAAGATTTGTGACCAGGTTAGTGCTGTCCTTCCAGCCCCTGAATACATCAAAGCAGATGTGCTTCTCATTATAGCTCTCAGTAATGATCTAAGCTAGACTGGTCTGGAGATTCCTCCCTAGATGCTTATTCTTTCCAAGCCTCTTAATTCAATGTGAATGATGATGATGATAATTTAGGTTATAGTATTACCCAGAGGCTATGATAGCAGTGCAGGGCCCCATTGTCCTAAGCATCATATAGTCAAGGAAAAGCTTTAATGTTGTGATGCCATAGAGCTGTCCAGGCTAAAACCAATGCAAATGAGCAAAAATTAATAGGAATTCCTGCATATATTCTGATTTTATCTAATAATCTATCTATTACAATGAAATTATATCTACTCTTAAACTAGTAGTATATCTACTCTAAACTACAAATTCCTTTGTAATTTCTTTAGCTAGAGATGTTCATATCTCAAGGCTCAATTATAAACCAGTGCTATCTTGTTACATTTGTTGGCTTTTTCCCGTTAGTACTGCACAAATGCTTTGCACCTCACTGAGTGAGAAACACATGGACAAGTGTACACATTTTGGGGAAAAAAACAAACAGCCTTGGTGTTAAAGAAAAAAAGGTTCTGAGAATAGAGTCAGGAAGAATCTGCCATGATTGCACAATGTAGAAATTAACCTCCCCCAGCTAGCATACCACCATTTGCTTACTGTGTTAATCAATTAATGCCCTTGATTTATTTCTACACGTGTTCCTAACTGAGTTGATGAGCATTACTATACTTTCAATTAGATGGGTTTTTCAACATAATTTTACTTATAATGGTTAGTGTATTAATTATGGTAGGGTGAATGCTTTATTAAGAGTCTTGAGATGTTATATAACAAGTTGTGGCACATCCTTGTGAGAACTCTTTGTTTTTAAGGACACCCATCTCCACATCTCCTCACAAACTCTTTGTTTTGGCCTGCTGGGTGTGATATTGAAGACCTATGATAGGTAGACTCTCAAATTCATAATTTTATTTGAATATTGTAATATTATTTGGTAATAGATTTAGTACTCTGACGCTCTATGCCTTCTAAAAGTGCTGGTGGAGGCCATCATGGTATACTTTAAATCTATTCTCTGCAATGTCTTGGGGGCTGCAGTGGCATTTAAGCCTGTGATAAGATCTTATCAAGAAGAAGTAGGTTATCAATTTGATATGCAAACACAAGAACCATTAGGGCAACACGTTATGGAATGTCAAGATGCTAATTTGGGAAAGTCCTTACACTCTGGAAATGCTTTCTGTTCTCCCAGAATTGCCTGTTTCCTTGAGCTGGCAGTGTCTTTCCCAGCTCCCCTTTCCTTCTAAGACATGTGGTCTGAATGACTGCTTTGACATCTCTGTGACTGTGGGGAAGGAGATTAATTTGTTGAGAGGCACAGTGGCTACCCAAGGCAGATGCATCTCCAGCAGTCTAGGGCAAGAATGATCACGTGAGGAAATACTAAAAATATGGAGAAGATGGGAAATAATGGTATTTAAAATTTTAGTCCCATCCCAAACTTAGCCTTTCTATGTTCTGCATCTTCCCTGCAGCTCCCACTTCACACTCCTTTTGTGAAGATGGAGAAAGGGGTCAGGGCATTGGACAAGGGTGTTTCGCATTGCTAACATTGTTCAAAGACTAAAAAGTGTAGGTGCAGTGCTAGACCGTGTAGGTCCTGAGTGTTCCCACTCCAGAGACATTTATTTTTCTGAAGTTTTAAGGCCACAGAGTAGGAATCTGCCACCAACTTATCTTCATTTTTTTTGTTACATGTGTGCCCACCACTCTTTTGCAGATTTGGGATGTTTGCAGGAGCAGTTCTAACCAATTTCCTCGGAGCTCCCAGAACTGTATATGTGCTTCATGGGCAAAACCTGATCTTTGGAGCAAAGTACTGTATCTGCTTGGTACATTCTATTTTCCAGAGATATGGGTAAATTTGCAGTTGCTATCATATTACTCTAGATTTTTATGATTTGGAGTGGTATTGCATATTTGCAAAAGAAAAAAAAGTAGACAAAAATGTTACTCTTTTACAAATAATATTAATTAAGTAGAATTAGATGTCTGATGGGTAGTTAATGAAAATGTGCAGTGTCACAGCTGTTCCATTTAGAGAACTGGATGGCAGGAAATATTTATCTGTCTTTTCAAAAACTCTAGGGATGATCTTGAGAATTACAATTCAGAAAATCTGCGCCAGGTACTTTTAATGAGATAAACGTAATGGGATTGTAACAAACAGGAATAGTTTCTCTAAAGGATAAATGGATTTTTTAGCTTAATGGAATCTCTGATAGTCAATAAATTAGTAGTAAGTGGAAAAGAAGCTCAAGTAATTTATTTGTAATTACTAAATAACTTTCACAAAGTCCCATCACTCTAACATGCTAAGGTAAGAAAACAGTTCTGGAAAAAAAAAAAAAAGGAAAAAAAAACAGGGAAAGTTAGAGTACAGAAATGAATGGATCACCTGCAGTATGGCAGAAGGCTTATGGCTAAAGTTATCCCAGGACACCCTGGACCAGGGAAAGTCAGTGCACATTTTGAAATCTTTCCTAGACAGTAGTATATATAAATGTGATTATTAACTACACAGACACAGGGCAGTTTGCAGATGGGATACCATTATTTTGGGCAGTGGAAAGAAGACAAAGCTGTAAGACATGTCAGATGAATGAAACAGAACTGGAAGAATAGGTAGATGATAAAATGCAATTTTGAAAAATACACATATCTACAGGGGAGAGGGAAATATAAAGTACTTGTAAATACTTAACTCAGTGAATGTTTTAAGAATGACTTACAGCTTTGTAGCCAAATCTTTAAGTGACAGAATTCATTAAGCAGATTTTTTACAAATAAATGGCAAAATTTAGGAGCCGAAATATTGAAAACATTGTCATACCATAAGAAGCTCTAATGCATAAGGCTTTTAGAAATTAGTAATGAAGAAAAGGAATCGTGGATTGCAATGGGAGAAGAAAAATGTTTTATAAACAAAATACTGTTTTAGGCCATGATAATTTTTGCCCACTTTGATTTTCTTTCCCATTTTGTCATTTTTAATCAAATCTGAAAGGGTTCAGTGGCTGAAGAGAAAATAATATGACTTCCATAAAAAGAGGTAACCAAATAGAGGAAAGATACAGAATTAATTCATTTGATATGAATACCAGTGAATTAATACCGAATAAGTATTGCAATTAAGAGGTGGGGGAGTGAGAGTAAAGGAGCAAATGTGAAATTTTGCTGCAGCAGAAACTTCTGTAGGAACCAACACCTTATTAGCCATCACAATTTAACAATACAGCTCAGAGCCATAGGAAGGGAGGTCTTGTTTATTCTGCTGCTCACGGGTCTATTTCTTTGGAATCTGAAAATATTCATGAGCAACCATGAAAAATCAGGACCTTGTAGATAGAAGATTAAAAAGCCAGAAAATATGGGTCATGTAGCACTGTACAGATGGGTAGGAAATTATAAATTGCTGAGGTTCTCAGTTCGGCTGTAGAGCACAATGACTGTTGCTGTCCCATAGATCTTTCCCTGATAAAACGGGTCTGTGTTTAGTAGAACATAATAACCTGTCATACATAACCTTTTCAAGGCTGAACAGATTGGATGCTCCAGAAATCTGCTAGCTCAAGGGTAATTTCTGGAACCTGCCAAAGAGGAAAGAAAACCCAGCTGCAACCTTCCCAAGAGGTGAACTAACACTCTATGAGTTAGTACAAAATAATAAAGACTTTCTTTTATTTGTTTTATTTTTCATTCCTGGACTCAAAGATCTTATGGCAGCTGAAGCTATGAGAGTAAGTTACACTGTAAAAAGATTCCATTGCTATTTTATGGTATGTTTTTATACCAGAGATACATGCTCATTGGACACATAATCAAAATAAAGTGATATGGTGTGTATCACTTGAAAATTCACTTGTGAACTTTATGATGTATTTTTACCATGCTCTATTTTTATCACACTCTTAATTTTAACATTTTTCTGAAAAATAAGTCATTGCATTTGGAGAAAGAATTGCATTTCGAACATTTCTGTTACCTTTCTGCATCACTGACTGGTGAGATCAGGTATTGAGAGAAACAAGACATATTTTAGTGAAATTAATCTCTTTTTTTTTTTACTAATTTCATTTACAAAAGCTGTTGATAATCTCTCTTTCAAGTTCAGTCTAAACTTCAAAACCCCAAATAAATAAAGGACAAATTTTTGGGTGTCACCTTAGGGACTGCACAAATTAAAGCATAACTTCACTTGCTCCTGAGTTATTGCTGTAGACCGAATGAAATGGTGAGGTTTTTCCTATTGGTTTAGTCTCAAGATAGGGAACCAAACAAAAAAGCTGATTCTACAAGATCATGGTACCTTCTTGTGGATTTTGCTGCACAGTTAGATGCTCATTCTAGAAGCAGACTGATAAAATTAGTAAATATTTTGTGATCTTTCTGAAATGTTAAAGGAATTGTATCATGTTTAAATATGAGGAAGAACTAATTTATTTTTATCAGTTTTAAGTGACATGGCTGCAACAACATGATACTTTTCAGTGCAAAAATTATAAAATCAGAGATGCATATTTATTGTCAGAAATGGTAGCTAAAACTAAGAATCTAAACATGGAGTGTTTAGCATGAGTACAGATGGTGATGTTTTTAATAGCAAATTTGCTATAAAAAGCTATTTCAGTCTTTCCTTAAAGCTTTAAAATGAAAGTCAACAAATAATTTAATCTTACTGAAGAAGAAAAAAAAGATCAGAAATGACAGTTTTTTGTATTGGCATTTTTAATGTAAATTTTATTTCAAAAAAGTCAAAACATTTTATTTAAAAGCTGCAAAATAATTTTGGACTCATCGTTTTAAACTGGCATTCCAAAATGGAACTAAATATCAAAAAGTAAATGTAGCAAAAGCAGTAATGTTCCCTTTTCCAGACAAAAACTTTTGTATTGGACTGAATGAAATATTTCAGGTCTAGCTGACCTGATTTCTGTCTTTGTTCTGTTATTGAGTGAATAATCCATTATTTGCAGAGTTTATGGGGAATGTAAGACAAAATATGCATGGACTTTCTCAGAACAAATGCTACAGTCCTTTTAGTTTTTAATCTTTCTTTTGATTTATGAAGATAAAGAATAAAAGTTACCTTCACACCTTAACTACAGACAATTTCTGCATGGAGGGCTGTGAATTATAGAACAGGAAATTCTTTCAGGGTATGCAATGAATCATCAATGTCTGACTTTGGCAAAATATGTAGTTTTACCACATATATACTGCATTCCCATTCTGCTCTTGGCAGAATATGTTGGGTTATTTGATAAATGTTCATGAGCGACCCCCTGCAAGGAAAACAAGAGACTCACTTTTCTTGTCACTATGTTTAAAGTTGGTTTTGGAAATGTTTCGTGTTCCCTATCTATGAGGTTTTTTTGGGATAAGTCAGCATGTGTCCTTTCAGGACTGTAGTCCATGGGCTGAAGATAAATAATATGGCTTGGAAGGGGGGGAGAAGTGCCATTTCTGTCTTTCTGCAAGGCCAGGGTGAGTGGAACAAGTCTCTTGCCTTCAATAGCCACACAAATAATAGGTCAATATAATTAACTGCTTATTTGGGAGTGCAGTTGAATATTTATATATAGCTTTAAATTTTTACATCTCAAATTTTCTGTCTTTAAGTTTTGAAGCTGAGGTGTCTGGTGTGCTGCCAGCCGGCTCTGAGGTCAGGGTGATTCAGGCAGTGGGGAAGCTCTGTAAAAGTCCCTAATGGATATCACATATGGTGTACTCCGCTGTAGCTGGAATCCAAATGCTGGAATTACCAATTCATAGCTCTGTGCACCTCTGCTGTGCTGCCGTCACAGTGGTTGCAGTCTGTCCCTCGCTACCCCCTCTCACCCCTCAGCAAATGAAAAAATTGAGATTTAATCAGCTCTGAAAGGTTTTCTCAGGTTCTGTCTTCTGTGAATGGTTTTACCTACAGTACTGTAGATATTAAGGCTTCCTGTATTTAGAGTCATAGGAAATGACAAAAGTTTTATTTTTACAATTATAACATACTGTGTAGTTAATTAGGGAGGATGCAGAGATGATTCTCTGAAAAGTGCCTTATAAGATGTCAGTCATAAACTATTTGCCTGAGTCATCTTTTATAGACTTTACCTTTCTAAACAGCTTTTTGGGTTTGTTTTCTTTTATATTCTTTTAATACCATATATATGATAATAGTTATACATTCCCGATCCTCATGACTTTTTGAATTAATGTCAGTAAGGGAAAAATTGAGAATCAGACAGGTAAAATATAACTCTTGTCAAGTGTAAGCAAGTAATTTTAAAATAAAAAAAATATGGTCAAATAACAAGTGATGAAAGCAGCAAACACAAAAGCATTTAGTATTATACTTTGTTGTAAATGTGTGCATCCATGGCTATCATGGGGCACATCTATATTTTGGCAGAAGTCCTGATTAAGTCAGTAGGGATTTCAGCCTAAAAGCCAAGTTATTGTTCATTACTTGGAATATTGTCAAAATTGCATAAACAGTGTTCCTTTTTAATGAGGCACCTGGTATAAAATAGAGTTTCAAAGGGAATTGTACTAATGTGTTTTAGATGAAAAAGCATTTATTGCACAGTAGTAAGTTTTTTTTAGCTGCCTTTCATTTTGTATAGATAAGAGGCAGAAAAGGTTTAAAACTAGGTTGTCCTGATGGAAAAGCTGTGGAGGATTACACTTAAGGATATTTTCTAAAATTTATTGTATATGAATGATTTGGAGAAAGGATGAAGCACTTAAAAGTGTTTCAGCTGGGACTTCTTAGGCATTATTCTCAAGTGTTATGTACGTGATATTGCATATACTTTCTAATGTTTCCTAATTTTCAGATGAATGTGTAATTTGATTTTGGTCTTTCAGAAATCCCTTCATTTGTTCAAAGCTTCCTATCTTTTCTAACTTCCTCAGGAAGACTGAAAACCTGTTGACAGTTGTATTTATATATGTGTGAATCCATGGGTATATGCATTATATAATATGCTTGCGAAGTTTAAAAATCTTATTTAAAAAAATCATGAAGTCGTAGAAACATTTGGGTTAGATAAGATTTTTAAGATCATCAAGTCCAACCATAAACCTAACACTGGGGCTATGTATGTTTCCTAGCTGCAGCCTTTTAAAATAATCCATTTTTCTCCTCATGATGATGCACTATGTGCTTCTTTTAGCTGAAACAGGCAAGTTTCTTCAAAGAGATGTTTAAAAAGCATATTTGAACACAGTAACTACTGTAAGGTACAAACTAAGGCAATGGGTAACACAAGATGCAGGCTGGGGAGAAAACTATTAAAAAAATAAATTTGCAGTAGATAAAATGAAAAGAGCCTGGAAGAAATGAGGGATTTATAACAAACACTGGGGATTGGATGAATAAATTGTTGTGAAAATGAAAGAAGAGATGAGACAAAAAAATGAGAAAGCCAGAAGGAATAGAAAAGTTCCGTCGTAACAATTTCATGCTACTGATTTTAGTTCTGTCCTTCTCTACTCCTTCCATCAAAACCCTTTATCTCAATAGTAAAACTCAATGGATTTAGAGGTCTTTTTTCAATCTTAATTATTTTATGATATTCTAGGTTAAATTTATTGAGGAAATCAAAGTGCACAAGAGATGCTCTAGATTA
This sequence comes from Bombycilla garrulus, assembly GCA_013400315.1. Lineage (NCBI taxonomy): Eukaryota > Metazoa > Chordata > Aves > Passeriformes > Bombycillidae > Bombycilla > Bombycilla garrulus. The sequence goes on from VXBU01006989.1 coordinate 475,822, forward strand.
CATGAGCAAAATAGTGTGAAGAACAGTCACCACATTAGAAATATCAGTTCAAGCAATAATAAATACATTGAATAACTAAATTGATTTGTTGTGCATAAAATTGCCTTAGTGTACTATTAACTACAGCTTTTCCATGAAATTCACCAGGAATAACACTCTAACAGAGTATATTCAGAAGAGTTTAGTTGCTCACTGTAGAAGTGAATTAGATTAAATCAGAATGAAAGCACTCTCATAAATGCTAAGTTAGCTATATCTAGATGCATAAATTTATGGACATTTAATGGGACCATAAAACAGAATTTAAATTTCCTGGCAAACTACTGTTGGTGATTAAAATTTAAAGGCTATATATTAGCTAAACACAACATTTGATATTAAGAATATTTTAGAAATAAATTTCAAAGTTAGTTGATCTCACAACACTCTTCTGTAGTAGCTAAGTCTAATTGCATCACTCTGCTGGAGGATAGGAAAATTGGAAATAGGAGCCTGGAACAAAAATAGAAATCTTAAGTCATTGGTTAATGCTCACAGTGAAAACAGGATAAAGAACAGAACTGAAAAGTTCTCAACCATGCCCTGGCAGGCTGTTGCACTTTATACAGGGGGTCAGACATACAGGGCACGGATTTGAAAGTAGCACCTACAAAAGTTATCCTCGAACACATCATATTAGAATAATGACTGTAACTTTTGGTTTGGGTAAATCCATTCTCCCCTTTTGAGAGCAAAGGGAGAGTTGAGCACATTCAAAAGCTCATTGATTAGCTGTCTTTGACACACACTGCTGGGTGATACACAAACCTCAGCAAAAGATTTCTCTGTGTTAGAACAGGTGGGTTTAAAACATGGTATTTCTAATTGGGATTTTTATTATGAAAAGCATATTCACAATTCTAGTGTCATTGTATGTTGTAAATTAAGTATTAAATCCAATTTTTTTTAACCTTGTCTGTTTCCCTTGTGAAAGAACTACTGATGCAGTGTATCCAGATTAAGATTGATTAACAATTCAGTGAATTTTGCCCAGCAGCTATAATCGTTGGTTGCCTTAGCAACTTGGTAGATTAAATCATAAGCTAAAATCCAGGGGGTTCAATTAAAAATTCTTGTTGAAATTTAAATTCTTTTGAGGGTGAAATGGCCAATGATTCAATACACACTTGAGAATTCTCAGGGTTTTCTCTTTTCTCTTTGGCATAATTTATTAGAAATTAAATATAAATCTAATATATTGTTTGGAAAATATTTACCTGTTTCTATATATCATTGGCACTGGTGAACTAGGAATAATGCAGCTTTGGGGGTTTGTTACATAGCAAAGCACAGGCCAAACTTTATCTTACTCTAAGAATAATCTGAGAATAATCATATTCTCTAGGCTATTTTTCTTGTACTTGATACTGGGCAGAATTTATGCAACCATAGGTCCTACACATAATTTAAGAAGCAGGGAAGGAATTTAATTCTGCCATGCGCTCCTAGAGGACTTTGGTTTGTTGATGCTGAAACTGCCCAATGTCTAGCTTGTGACTTCAGCATAGGGCCAGGGTTCTCTGTTCTGTTCTTCCTGTTCCAGTTTGGATGTTTTCTGTATTTCTTGGGTAAGCAGGGTCTATTCACCTTCTTTTGACCATACAGGTCTTTCTGCTACTGATTTCCTATAACTATGCTGTCTTTTACCTCTTTTAGCTGTTTTTTGTAGCACCTTGATGTCCATTTATTTGAGTAGATGCATCTTTCCCACAATGCTCTTGAAGGAAGCCTCATTTTGAAAGGATGGGAAAATTAAGTTTTTTCAGTCTGGACAAGAAAAGTCTCCAGGGTGACCTTATTGGGCCTTTCAGTACCTGAAGAGAGCCAACAAAAAAGCTAGAGAACAATCTTTTATACAGGCATGGAGCGATAGGACAAAGGCCTGTGACTTCAAACTGAAAGAAAGTAGTTTAGATTAGGTATAAAACAGAAATTCTTTACTCTGAGGGTGGTGAGGCACTGGCACGGGGTGACCAGAGAAGTTGTGGACATCCCATCCCTGGAAGTGTTCAAGGGTGGGCTGGATGAGACTTTAAGCAACCTGGTCTAGCAGAAGGTGTGCCTGCTGTGGCAGGCAGGGTTGCAACCAGATGATCTTTAAGGACATTCCAACCTAAATCATTCCAGGGTTCTAGGATTTATTGTCTATCAGTCTTTCGCAGAAAAGTCTTTGTCCTCCAGGTATTCTGATATGGCGCCAAAAAAAATAAACACCAAACCATTATCCACCATTGGATGCTAACTCCTTGCACAACTCAACTTTTGTTCTCCCCCTTGCACAAAAGGAGCTAGAAATTATTACATTATGGCTTTCTATCTTCACTTGTCCTAGTGAAAAATTTTCTTCTCTACTTATCTTCCTTTGCTTTGTTCTGCGTCTCAGCAAGGACAGTCTCTCTGTTCAGCCACTGAATATATTCCACCACACCCAAGGGTTTTTAGAACCCATTTTAGGCAACATTTTGTATTTTCATACTTTCATCTTCCTTCAAGAGTTGTCACCTCTTTTTTTCCTCAGTCTATAGAGCTGATATTCTTTGTGGACAAAGAAGAAATTACGAAGATGAGAGGAAATAAGATCCTTCTTTTGTGAGAATTTATTAAGCAACATAGTAAATTAAAATATGTAGCTTAAGAGAAACATAAATGTTCCTGCCATGTTCCAGATACAGAGAGAAAACCAGTGTTGGGCATTCGGTGTGGTAAGAGAAGAAGCCGACCCTTTCATTCTCTGTTTAAGTTCCTCCATTACATTCTGAGTTTTGGTGCATATCCTGAATGTTAGCAAATCTACAGAGAAGATACTCGGCAGCTATTCTGTAGTTATATCTCAATATCTCACCAGTGCTGAATACTGGTGGGTTTCATAGATAAAAATGATAGTAATCGGAGAAAGAAAAGTTGATATAAGATGTAATATATTGTATAGATAAGCGACCAACACTTGACAGCTGAATATAAAGACAAATCTGAACTCCTTTAGGCCCTCCGTCAGCAAGAAATCTCTGCAGTTATATTTCATTCTGCAAAAATTATCCCTTGAAACCTTTTTAATAATTCCAGCAGTTATAACAAATTATATTGAATTACAGAGTAAGCCTAAAGCATGATCCTAGAAGTCTCCAAATTCTGAATTTAGTTTAGGACTTAAAAGTGTAGTTCAGGGAGAAAAAAAAATATAGGATGAAGTATAGGAATTAAAGCATAGTAAGATAAAAAATAAGCTTGTGACTAGAAGATAGTTCTTTCACATGTGCTAAGTAATCCTCTTAATTATTTTATTTTTCATGCTATAACACTTTTATATGTTTTGGCTGTGTGAGAGGAACTTTTTTGTCATTAAAAGCTAATTAATGAGATTCAGTAAAAATAAAAGTTCTGCTACCTCTTTCTCTGGAAAGTGCTTCCTGGCTTTTCAATGTCAGTTTTGTAATGAACACGTCCTTGCAATTTGAGAAACTCATTTTTTTATGTTGTTTAATGTTGATGATGAGTTTTGCAATCCCAAAACAGGAATCTTGTGCAGAAGTGTTCCCATTAGCTGCAATGAAACCTGGGTTTGCTAAGCTCTTCTGCTGGTGTTGGTGAGAATTGCTGTGTTATTTACAGAGCTGTTCTGCAGTTCTGCACCATTCTGAAATGACATTCTTTTGTTTTAAAGTCTTCATTCTGGAATAACAAGTGTAAAACTCATGCTAGCTTCATCTGTGCTCTACATTTATTTCTTAATTTCCATTAGTAATTTAAAATTAATCAACTGGGAGCAGTCCAGAGGGAAACTTTTGTGATGAATGAATGGGTCTCTCTTGGTTTATTTATCCTAAAATAAGAAAGGCTAAAGGGAAAAAAGGGAGGAGGTTTGCAAATAATTTTGTATATATTCTTGGAAATTTAAACAAATTACTATGCATTTATGCATTCTGTCTTTTAGATGTAATGAATACTATAAAGTCTTACCTTTCTTTAATTCTGTTGACCCATAAAGTATTTCAGTCAGCACACTTTGAAAGGCTCAGTAGGGATCAGCATTAGCATTGTCTTCTGATTTGATGAAACAGAAGCACAGAGTGGGGAGAGGAATGGCTCAGAGTTGCACAATTTCACGGCTGAGCCAGCAGATCAACCCAGTTCCTTAAGTCCCTTTCATGCCTTAGCAGTTCTGTCCCATCACTGATAATCAGTATTGTGCATAATAGATCTTTTTGTTCCAAACTAAACTCTTTGCAACGTATCAGAGATGCTTTAATAGGACAGCAGGATTTCCGACATGATGGATGAGTGCTGAAGGAGTTGCGTTACCAGATGTTGGTGGCAGCTCATCTGTTGTAGCAGTAGGGATCACATATTGTCAGAGAGCCTGGTTCAGAACTTGGGTAGGTTGCAAGGCAGATATTTTTGAAACACATCTACAAAAGGAAGGGACCTTAAGTATCATTTAGTTCCAAGCCCCTGCCATGGGCAGGGACACCTTCCACATGTTGGTCAGAGCCCCATCTAAGCTGGCCTTGACCTTTCAGGGATGGGGTATCTGCATCTTCTCTGAACAACAAATATAGATCTCAAAAAAAAANTTCCTTGTGAGTTGACCAACAAGGGAGGCATGTGATGGATTGCAATATTAAATATTTTCTGCTGTGCATGAGGATTTAAATGAGGGTTATCTTAGCAGATTGATGAAATACCCAGCTCATCAGCTTCCCTAGAGAAGTAGCTGGGTGATGGTCATCCAGATTATAACAAAATGCATGGTTAGCTGAGGTAAAACCAAGTAGTTTTTCATTTGTGTGCTATTCTGCGAACTCATAAAAAAAACTGTCTAAGCCAAGAAACCATAATTTAAAAACTTGCACCATAAGATCCATTGGCCAGGCCCTAGTAAGGAGATGTGCTAATGGAGAGAGATTGCTCTTTAAGACAGCTCTCAATGAGAAAGTGTTAGGAGGAGAGGAGAATGGGTTTGAGTCATGCTGTGGAATTTAACAGATTGCTTTCCAACTGCCTACCCCAAGCAGAGCACTTGCTGGCGTGTAGCATGTACTGAAGATGGGTATGTACCACTCTGCCTGGCAGGCAGACAAGCAAATAATTGTATCAGCAAGCCAGAAGTGTGATTTTGATCTCTAAAGTGGGGAGGTAAATGAGGAAATAATTTTAGTTTTTATCTAGGCTGACCTTAAAGATTAGTTCAGTAAATTTTCTCCATTTTCTATGTCCTGTCTAGCCACAGATTTTTTTAGCTGTAAATTAAAGACTCAGAAAATCTTTCATCGAGATTACTGTATCAGAAAAAATTGTTTGGATTTGGAGACTTGCTTTCAGTTCCCTTCACAGAATTGGGATCGGATTGACAAATTTTTTTCCTGTCAAATTTCTCTCTGATTTCTGCAATTAATACATAATTTTATTATGTATTAATGCATAAAAGATTTTTGTCTTTTGCATATTTCAGATCAACTTTTCATTTAAGTACTAAGATTAGGGTGTGAGTTAATAAAGCACAGTGGCATCCAACTTAACTATTCAATTGCCTTTTTTAGGTACTTCTATTGAAAAATGTAAGCCATTAAAATAACATAAATCAATGCTAATAGCCTTCACTAAGATATCCTGAATATATCCTTTGAGGTAATATATAACATCACGAAGTCTTAACATAGCAGAAAAATTTAGTCTGGAATCCTGATTCTGCACTAACTGTAGTTATTCAGAGTGCATGTGTGAAATGAATGCTAATATTGGAAATATGTTTGGTGCTGGCATGTTTTACAACATTGTAAAGAGAAGCTTGCAAGAGAAAGCTCTATGGGCATTATTCAGCTTAGTAGGGGAAAAAAAATAGTCTTATGAAATTTTAAAGTGATACATTTGGTGATAGTAGAGTAGTCTGGCAGCACATTAATCTTTACAAGGGTTATCTCTCCCTGGTGGAAAACATGTAATAAGGTGACACTCTTTTAAATCTCCTTGAACTGTATGGATAGGAAGGATGGTGAATGTGTAAACCACCAGGTTTTTGTACAACTTCAATTCCCAAATATTGTGACAAAGGATAAACTTTAAATGGGGCTACCCTGGCTATTGTCAATTATCATCTTCAAATATGTGATTATACTTGCAGCCAGAGATTCTGGGGAAGAAATCAAATACACTATCTGAAAAAAAGCTGGGGGCAAGGCTTGCTTTAGCAATAAGGGAGGTTTATGCTGATGGTCCTATGTAAGAAAAGGATTTTTTTCTTCAATAGTTACTGAATTACTGAATTTTTCTTCAATAGTTACTGAGTGCAGCAGAATTCCAAAGAGTATGATTGTATAATTTGATTTTTAAAAACATATTTTTGTATATTTAAAGTATGCTGGGATGATCTTATGCCTGTCTTAAGTAAACTGATCATCTGTGTCTGTGGAACACAAACCCAGATGTTTTCAATTCTTTCTTTTAGAAAAAAAACTTTTGGAAGTAAGAGCCAAGCAAAATATACTAAGATGTCTTTGAATGTCACCAATATTAAATCAAATGTTCTGAGTGTCACTTTTAACTCTCAGCATTAATTGTACAGAAGGAGTATAATTACATATTTCTGGCTGTCAACTAATGAAAAAACCACAAGAGAGCATTTTCTGCTCAGTAGTGTAGGGTGCTTATAAATGCTATTTCAAGGTGTGATTTACGTGATTTTTGGACTAAAATGAGCTATCTCAGTCCAAGCTTGATTATCACAGATACAATGATAGTAGAAAAAAGTAAGCATGATGTTTTACTGTTTCTGTGATGGTAAAAATCACGTCCAAGATCATGTGAGCAGTGACGAAACACTTTCAGAAATCCCAGGAATTCTGCACTGGCAGGAGACCGGGCTTGAAGTGAAGCTTGTAGGTGCTGATGGGTTTTTAGGCATGATGCAGTCCACATCAGGTCCCAGTCTGGCAATTAGGAAGGACATTCTAGAGGGTGCAGCATCTGGGAGGAGTTGAACTGCTTTGAAGCAAAACACGATTTGATTATCCAGGGAGAATCAGCACCTGAAAGAATCACATCTAGGAGTAAATTGTGCAATTTATCACAACTAATGGCTTTGCAAACATTTCTGAAAGTTATTATGCAGCTACAGTTAAAGATCTCCATCTGTACTATATAAGGCTGAGATGTTGTGAATAGCTGTAAAGATACCCATGCACAGACTGATTTGAGCCAAATAGGAGCTATTCTGGCTTCTCCTTTTGAAAACAAAACACACAACAGAAAACAAGTAACAGCTCTCTCATCATGGCAATTTTCCCAGTACCATCCATGAGTGTCAGCTCTGCCATAGTGCTTCAACAGCACTGCGGGAGGTACTGACCTTCCCAAATAATTATGATTTTTTTACAGAAGGGAGTGATCCAGAATTGTGCCTGTGGCAAGGCCTGTAGCATGTATAACACACCAAACCGGCTTTTCTTAGTTTGGAAGTGGTGCCAAACTGCTGGTAAAACTGGCTTCTTTTCCTACATTGTGCTGGATGTGTGTCTCTGTCTGTCTGTGGGATTCAGCAGCTGACCTGGCATATTACTAGAACAAATTCTAGAATCAGAAATTTTTAAAAGATTAATATTTCTTTAACAAAAGTGTAAACTTATTTAAATTTTAAATTTTTTTTCTGGCTGCTTTAGGGTTTCTTCCCACATCTTCTGCTATATTCCTAGCATTTCCTTTAGCAGGAGAGGGAAAATACTCTATGCAGTCAATAAGTAAAATGTATTATCAAAGCAAAAGAGTGTCCCCTCATCTCTTCTTTTCGGATTAATTCTTTGTGTCATGGTGAAGAAATTTTGAATATAGACTTTCTGTGATTCCTGCATCATAGACATAAAACATTCTCTCATGAACTGAAAACCTCTGAGGTAGAATGAGATACTTAAAAAGTGCTTGAAGAGTGACAGATCTTTAATGAATTATGAATATGGTATTGACCTTTTTTTTCTTTAGCAACTTAGTTGGTAAATGTTTTGTTGCGCTTCAAAAAGTTGCTCAGTTTTTACTTCACAAAATATTATCACTTAAGTCTTACAGGGTGGAAGTACAGGCAAAAGAATTTAGAAAAAGAAAAAGCCAGCTAACCTTCTTCAGCTCTTGTGAGGACTCTTTGCTTGAGTGAGTCAAAGAATAAAGGTCGTGAGGTGTTGGTAGGAGAGGAATCTAATGAAGTTCAACAAAGGCAAGTGCAGAGCTGCTCTTGGGGAGGAATAACGTCATGCAGTACAGGCTAGCTGCTGCAAAGCAGCTCTACAGAGAAGGACTTGGGGATAACAATCTGTCCAGGAGCCAGCAGTGCGCCCTAGGGGGACAGTGGTGTCCTGGGATGCATTGGGAAGAGCATTGCCAGCAGGTCACATGAGGTGATCCTGCCTCTCTACTCAGCCCTGGTGAGGCCACACCTGGGGTGCTGTGTCCAGTTCTGGGCTCCCCAGGACAAGACAAGGAACTGCTGGACAGGATGCAGCAGAGGGCTATGGAGATGACAAGGGGACTGGAGTATCTCTCCTGTTAGGAAAAGCTGAGGAAGTTGGCTTGTTTGGCCTGGAGAAGAGATGACTAAGAATTGATCTCATTAAAGCATGTAAATATTTCAAGGGCTGGTGTCAAGAGGATGGGGCCAGGCTATTTTCAGTGGTTCCCAGTAACAGATACAAACTAAAATGCAGGAAGTTCCATCTGAATACAAACAAAACCTTTTTTTACTTTGATGGTGGCAAAGCACTGGAAGAGGCTGCTATTCCGCAGAAAAGATGTGGAATTTCCTTCCCTGGAGATACTCAAAATCTACCTGGACATGATCCTGCTTAGCCTGCTCTAGGCGAGCCTGTTTAGCAGGTGCATTGGAACTAGAGGTCCCTTCCAGCCCTAACCACCCTGGGCTTCTGTGATTTATGGGAGCAGTTTGAAAGGTATGACACTGTGTCCAGTTTTTATTAAGCAGACATTATAAATGAAAAATGAACCAATGCATAAGAAGAGGAAGTAAAGAGGGACACTGACAAATTTAGATAGGTATTCAAAGACAAGACAGCCTGGTCTCTGTACATCTGTAGTAAGTTTTGTTTTTTTTTAAGGTTCTCTTTTTTACGTGGAATTTGACAGAGAATTAATATACTTCAACCTATCAGTGTAGAAAGCTCCATAATGTATGCTACTACATGGGCAGTACTGTCATGCTACCCATGACCCTAAAGACAATGGACTTAGGAAGAGGAAAAACACAGCAATTGAAGGTGGGTGACTGAGGACAGTTGTCCCTATTAGAGCAGTGCCAGGAGCTGTCAGCTCAAGCTGATCAGCAGTTTAATGTTGGGCATTAAAAATAGTAGAGAACAGTAACAATCTATAATATTAATTGAAGAGCTGAAAAAAACAAAGTCACTGTAGCTTGAGACTGTGCTCAAGGCCAGGCTGGACAAGCACCCTGGTCCTAGTGGAAGGTGTCCCTGCCCATTGCAGGTGGTTGGAATGAGATGATCTTTAAGGTCCCTTCCAAACCAAGCCATTTGATGATTCCAATTTTTTTTCACGTAGTGGGCACATGTCACTATAGGACACAGAAGAACACAGACACACACTGCAGCTCAGGTGATCAGAAGAGAAGAGAGAGTTTATTTTTTCTGACTCCAGTATTTATAGTTTTCCAAACGTGACAGTAGATTGAACGGTGGCACTGCCACCTCTCCAAAGACACTGGACAGACAAACAGTCCATCAATTTTTCTCCTCCTCTATGAAGGAATGCAAAAACAGTGAGCTGTTTACAGAAAGTGTGTGAGAAAGTTCTTCACAAATATGTAAATATCAGAAGGCTTAGAAAGTCTTACAAAAATCAGGGCGACAGGTACAAAGAAAATGCTTTGGTTTTCAGCGTTAAGCCTTTTTTGAGTGAATGCCAGATATAGATTTCCTTAAAAATATATTAAAATTGGAAAATGCAGCTTATGGATCATTCTCGAAGACTACAAAGCATTACTCTTGTGTCTAGAATACAGAACCAACAGCCTTCAGAAAGGTGTGCTGCTTGGAAAATTCAAATATTTTTGAGCTTTACTAAAATGATTCAAGTTATTGTCCAGACCAACACCTTTTACTGCTGACACTTTATTCAGTAATTCTGTGTGAGAGGGCATGACATCCATCTTGTGCAGTAACTTAGAAAATCAAGTGACTCACCACTGCACATTTGACACACCCCAGGCTTTGGGCTCTCTCTTTCCACTCCTATTGCCCTAGTTATCTTGCCAGACTGTCTGTAAATGTGTCTTGGAGACAGACTGCTGTTGCATGTTGGCCTAGCAATTTTACCCTCATTTTCTTCAAATCTTTTTGTCTGAGGATGGGTATATTCACTTCTGAATGTTGCCAAATACAAGCATTTGAGAAGTTGATGAAAATTCTGGCCTAGATATACATGATGCTATTTATTTAATACAAAATTATAATCACTGAATCACACACCTAAATAATCATAAATCCATAAATTACCTAGACTTCTTGAATGGGCAAACTACTTACATTTCTGATTCCCAAAACAAAATTGATATTTATTAATCAACCTCTCTGCCTCAATAATAAACTCCTATAGCTCTTAATCTGCAGCCTCATAAAATATTTTGTAAAAATATGCGCCTCCCTAAGAGATTTGGACCAGCTGTTAGGTAAGCCAGCTGAGCAGCTCTGCTCAGTTCCAATCTAATTAGAGTTGTGCAAAAAACTGCATTTTTGCTTTTTAAATCTTACAAGTATAATGGTTCAGTTCACATTAAAAATGTGATCTAGAATCTCTGTTGTCTCGCCAGAAATGTCTTGTCACATGTGAGGATTAAAATTTGGATTTTAAAAAATAATACTAATGTATATCCCGACACAGAAGTGGAAAATTGTTTATTCATAAAAAACATGTGAGTAGTCATAGGAAAAATGGTGTCATTCAAACTATTTAATACCATGATCTGTGCCCACAGCTCATCAAAGGACAAATTGCTGGTTCTTGCATAGCTTCTCAACCATGTGTACAATAAATTACATCAGAGTTAAGTTCCAGAATCAGTATTTATTCATAAATGAATTTGGGGCTTTTATGGTTGTAGATATTTACTTCCATTGACCTGTGGTACACTTCTGAAGCACTTTCACATGTATTTAGAAGCCTAATTAGCTGAAAGATATTACTTGTTATAGTTTTCTGAAATATCTTAGTCTTCATGCTTTTTAAAGAAATGAAGTTGGATGAATCAAATGTGCACGACCTTTGCAGTCAATAGTTTGACTTTTCTTTCTTACTGTGGAATTATTTGTAGATTCTTTGCTGCTGATGACAATAGCTAGATATGTTTTAAATGACTAAACCTTTAGGTTTTATATTCAGTTCTATCTGGAGCATGAAAACCTGGTCAGGCCCCCTGTCTAAAGTGAATACTTATTTTTAAAATTCTGGTATATTTTCAAAAGCTCTAATACACTTAAGCAGATTAACTCTACCACAGTGCAGAAGAGGCTCTACCATAGCTAAAAAGTGTTGTTGCTTTACCAAAACTTCCATTTAAATCAGTGAGAGAAGAAAATTTAACACAGAAATTATAGGAATTGGTGTGTTTGGAGCAAAGCATCCTTCTGACTATCCTAAATATAAATTTATCTATCCTATGTACATATCTGTCTCTTTCTCTAAATTATTATAGGGGAAAATTATGGAGCATGGTATCAATCAACTACAAATTTTACAGAAGTTATATCCACATTAGAAATATACTTAATTTGAAATAATGTTATATAATATGACAGTTATTTTATTTACAATCCTGATTTTAAAGCCTGCCCAAAAAGGGCACATAAGTAAAACAGCTATTAAAAATTATATTCAATAACATTTTAACACTCTATCGATTGCTCTAGACTAGAGCCTATCAATGCATATAAAGCAGATGGACCAGATGTTTAAATGTAGCTCAGATTATATTATATCAGCTTTAACTGCCTCCGTCACACTATGCATAGAAAATCACTAGGGGAAATTACCTTGCTTTCTGAAGGCCAGAACTCAGTAAGTAGTTTGTGAACAGTATTTTTATCTTGAGCTTCCAAAAGGTAAATACCTTCTTGTAATTTTGGGCCAGTTTCACTTAAGTGACTTTGTTTACATATATTTCAAGCATTGCTTGAAATTGATTTTTTCTTTTCTTTTCCAATCTCTGAATTTGCATTTGTAATACAGCTTGCCTTGCCACTGTGCCGTGTTCAGTGCTTGTGTAACTAAAAATGCAGATCTCTCCCAGGAAGGCACATTGCACATTCCTAAATGTACAGCTGCGGAGGCTGAATCCTAGGCTGTGTGCCCTGTCCTAGAAACAGCTGAAATGGTGACTTCTAAAGGACTCTCTGGTATTCTGTGTCTCTTTGCATGGGCAAAGAAGTGTGAGTTTTAACATATATCCATTAACATTTATCCGTGATGTATTGCTTGGGATGTGCATTGAGTATGCAATCAGAGGATGAGCATGCTCTTCCACACACGTGGCCTGATGAAAATCCCACAGGTAGGAGTAGCTGTGTATTGCTGTGGAGATGTTGTTCTGAAGTACCCAGAGGTAATGCTTTCATGTAGCACATTTGTCCTGAGCTTTAATGGGGGTTTACTGTTCATAATAGATGGGATAATCAAAATCCTTTAGCCCTCTTCAGACTGAGACCATCTGAGACTGAACGATTGTGCTTCTCTCATCTTTAAATCACTTCAAATTACCCAGACATTTGAGTAATGCATTTGCAATCTACCATCTTTTTTGTTGTCTTCCTACAATATTACTGTGGGCAAAGAGCCATTTCAGTAAGTGCTTACTACTTAATCCATTATTTTTAAGGAACTACAGAAGCGTAAATGCCTGTTTTGTACTTGAAAGGGTAGGCTTGAAAGTAGGAAGTAGACATGTCAGAGGGCCCTTTAACAAAATAATAGCTTTGGCCGTCCTATATGCTTAACTGAGTAAAATGAGAGTGGGAGGGTTAGGCAGGTTTGTACCTGGCAGGCAGGCAGGCAATTGGGAGCACTCCCTCATCATGCACTGCACATGGGGCTTGGTGTGCTACGGACGTGCTCTGGATCGGAGCTGGGGCTCTCAATCACGCAGGCTGATTGCTGTCTCTAAGGACAAGACTGGTGGGTTGGGACAACCAGCAGTATCTGAGAGCCTGAGCCCGCTAGGGTAAGACACTGCTCTGAAGTCTGTGCCCCTTCATGACTTTTACCTTCACTGAACCTGTCAAGACTTAGAATGGCGAAGAGGAACAAAGTGGAGAGAACAGATTGTTTCTCTTAACATGAGAGGTCCTCTCCAATGCTGGTAATGGGATTTTGTCACGCTGCCCATTATTTAACTCTCTTGTGTGGAAGCAGAAAGCATTTTAGAGCTTTTGGTTCAGTTCAATGTAGAACTGGTTCCCCTAGAGCCACAGAAAAATAACTGGAGTCCTTGAAGAGACTTGTTCTGGTGCATCACTGTGTGCAGGGCAGAGATGTGTTGTACAAGTCTGTGTATAGGAAATCTTTTCTGCATTTAGCTGTGGGAGTGGTGGAGAAGCAGACTTTCATTCAGTTTTGGTTTTACTTCTGGGAGGTCTAGGCACAAAGTATGGTGCTTTCCAGGGTGCTTGAACAATGAAAAGGAGAGACTTCCTTGCTTTGTGGTACTTTGTCTCCTTAGGATCTTTTCTGTAAGTTCACATGAGTTCATTCTAGCATCTTAATGGTGTCTTCTGACATGTGAGAAGAAAACCAATGTACCTGGCTTGGCAAAATTCAATTTGCAGAAAGTTGTGGAAGAATCTTTGATCTTTGATTTGGCAGATCTTTGAGGCTGCTAGATGTATGAATCAAATAAAAGTATTTTCAGTGAGTTGTGCAAAACAGAGATTTTAAAAATATCTGTTGACTGGGATCCCAGAGGAAAGTTAAATGTAAATGTAATTTAGACAGCAGTATTGACAGCCCTGGAGAAGGCTGAAATGTTCTGATTTTTTGATGAAAATGAAAGATAAATATTTTGACAATTTCAAGGAACACTTTCTCAATTTTCTACTGGTTAGAGATCTCAAAAAGTTTCTGTTTTCTTGAAACACTCAGATTAAATTTAAAAACTTCAAAGTGTTTGGAAAGATGCTATTTTTTATTCTTGCCCTAAAACACTATCACAATTTTTTGGGTTTTTTTAACATCAGTTCTAGTCCATCTCTTTTAGAAGTATATCTCACTAGCTGTATGCAGCCTCAATTCTTCCCCTGGTTTTTTAAGTACCAGAATCTTCTGCAATGAAAAATTTCCCTCGAGCACCATCTTTGTCCTATCAACTGGGCCTTGCACTCAAATGGAATTGATTGAGAAAATCTCATGTGACTAATTTTGTCTTATCCCTTTTTCTCACATACAATCAATTAATTAACTGAAATAGGTTAGACCGGTAATTATTTTTATTTTAGATTTTAGTGTTTACTATGTATATTTTCTTCTGTTTTTGAAGATCTTGTAGTTTTAAGAGGAATAACTCCTTGTCCTTAACTTCATATTTCCTTATAGTTCCTTTATCTTTTAACACCATCCTTTATGACATTGCTGAACTGGACCTTCTCATGTGTCACATTGCAATGAAGCATTTGTGTAATCAGGTTTGATGTGGACACTGACATACCTTTCAGCAGAGTTCTGTATGATTCTCTGTCAGCCAGTGAGGGGGTAGATGTTCTTCTTTCTACAATGTCTTCTCTCACAATAATTCACATTTGTTAATACTTCTATCTTTAGATTGTCCCAGTGTGGTAGAGCATTATTCTTTTCATTTTAAGAGTGAGCAGCTGGCTTGCAAGATGAAATAATCTCATACAGAAGAATTTTAGCAGAACTAAGGGAGAAAACCTAATTCTTGGACTGCTGTGGTTTGGACTCTCTTCTCTTAGCTTTGCTTGGGCAGCAGAAATGTGGTGAGTCCGTTCAAAAAGCAAGAAGATCTCTTCCACATCTCTGACTCTAGGAAGCAAGAATTGCAGGGAGTCCTGGATAAATACTTGTTATCTATCCCTCATACTTAGTAGCAGAACATCTTATGTTTGTAGGAATTAACTACATCCTTTTCCTTCATATTTCTTCTATTTTGCATTTTATCAGGAAAACGTTGCTTTGTTAAACCTGTGTCCAGCATCTAAAGTGTTCAGCATTGTTCTTAAAAACTTGCCTCTGAAGTGATTTAACTTCGCAAGTGATACTGAACTGTCGAACTCTAGGACCTTTACCCAGGAGCTGTGAGGATCACAGCTTAGAAAAGCTGAGGACAGGGATAAGGAGCAAGAACTGAAATGAAAACTGGCAGAAGCCATTCTCTGTTGCATTTGTTGTCCACATGTGAGTTCTTCTCTAAGAAGCATTAAAAAGCCAGTCAGGAGGCCCTGGAGGGGAGGGGCTGCTCAGCTGGAGCATAGTCTTGTCAACAGCAGAATATGGCTGGAGACAGTCCCAGCTGGGAGCTGCTGCTTTTCCAGAGGCTGGGAGAGGGACAGAAGGCAACCCAGCTTGCCAGATGACAGAGAATGGTGTGCATGGGCTGCATGGACTCTGCTGCTGCCCAGGAATGTGCTGCTGAGTGGGCTCAACCCACACAGGTACATGTGCGTCTGTCTGCAGGGAGCTGCTGGCATGAGATTATAGCTATCCTGTTTGATCTCATCGCTTGTGATTCCTTAATGCTTCATAATTCTGTGCAACCTGGCTTCTTGTGCATGAAGATTTTCTGGAGAGCTTGGACAATGGCCTAGGTACATTTCACCTTGAACCTTTAAATAATGCTGGATCAAAGCCGTCAGTGTGATTCGCTGGTTCACTGCCTGTAACTTGCAGTGTTTTGCGTAAACTGGCTTTTTAATTTTGCTCTTGGGGCTGATAAAGCAAAAGTGAGATTTAAGGATGCCTTTGAAAGGAAAGACAACTTGTCATCAGGCAAGTATAAAATAATGTTTGAGATGGGATGATATATATTCCCATGCTTGTTCCTGCAGCTGTCTTTGGGGGTTCTTTGGTGACTAGCAGTGAAATGAGCAACTCTTTATAGGCTGCCTGGCTTGCTGTTCCTCATAAAGAGATCATATGGAAATTATGTATGTCAGTGCCCGTTGTGGGTGGGTGTATGGACATTTCCAGCCCTCTTGCTTCTCATTGGATCTGGACAGGAGAGCTTTGACTGGCATAGGAGTGAGTGAGAGTGCATGCCACATCTGCCTGTCTTTGGCCATGGCAAGCTGTGTGGCCACACCCTGGGTCAGAGATTTTGGGCTCCACTCAGTGTGCAGATTCTCCAGTTTCCTGTATGACGGTTACCAATTCACTTTGTGCCTTTATTCATTCAAACCTGAAACAGAGATGAGTCCATCATCACACCGGGTTATGTATAAGTAATTTCTTCCTTCATGTGCTTAAATGCTGCAGGATGGGAGGCACACACACAGATCTGCAATATAAGTGTTTCCACACTGAATTCAGTTTTGCTCAGGATTTTATTTGGCAAGTTCCTTGCAAGAGGCACTGGTGACACACATAAGCACTGCTCACAGTCTGTGGTTCCTCCTTTTTTTCTCTCCCCAAGGATAAATTTTGTAGTTTATATTATTTCCTGTGGGAGTACTTGCCATGCAAACGTATAACTGTGCTACATACACAGTGCTTTGATTTGATACAAGCCTGAGCAGTATAATGGCACATCAGAGGATTTTGTACACCATTTTGATTGTGATTTCTTAACACAGCAGGAAGAAATTTAAAAATTTCTATTAGTAAGGTGAGGCAGAAAGCAATTTGTGCTGAACCAGGGATAAATAGGGAATAAACTGGCATTTTTCACATTTTTATTTCTTTTTTTAAGGCTGCTAATGGTTGTTGTATTACTTGTGTGACTCACTGGAGTTTCTTATGCACCAGCAGAAACTGAAGTTGAAAATCAATTTTTAAAATCAAAATTAAGTGTTGTAATTAGGTTTTTTTCCATTCCAAGACTTAACAAATGAAATAGGAAAAAGAACTGCCTAGATTTAAACCATAGTCTGTTATGCCATTATGCTGTGAAGTGCTAGAATACGTTCCCCTGTACAGGGATGTGCTGAGTCTCAGGATCTAGCATAGCACTTACTTTATTTCCATTTCCCGTCCTTCCGCAGTCAAAGCTCTATTTCAAGCAATTCTGTAGCACACTTCCTCATCCTGTCTTCTCTTGACCTGTTGCACCACGGGTAGCAGGTTGAGTGCCATCTACCCCATCAAATAATGGAAGAGCAGAATAATAGCACTGATAATTGCATGGCAGAGTGCAGGCACAAAATATCTGGGGCCTCACACTTAAAGGAGGTCCAGAGGAAAAACTTATGCTTGCATTTTATTTTTTTACTGCTCTGAAGTCTTGTGACATTGTGTATGAAATTCTTTATGCCCTCTGCTAGGAGACAGCTCTGCTGTGCATCAGGGAAGGTGACAAAGGAGATGTCTGCATGCAGTATCTTCTGTTTTAAGGGGAAATTAGACCTGGGGCAAACTTGTAATGTCATATCTGGGTTTCTGAAAGCATAATTTCTAAAGAGAAATGATTTGGCACAAGAAATATTAAGAGAGTAGAAAAATTTTAGTTGGAAGAGAAAAGTATGAACCTCTGTCATCCTTGATATGCAGCACTTCATTTTCACTTCTTTTTTTTTTTTTTCTTCCTTCCATTTTTATCCCATCTCTTCCTTCATCTTCTGCCTTTTTTTTCCCTGTTCCCTTCTGTGCAACATTTCTTTGTCAGGATAAGTGACTGTTCTCAGAATCATTGCACTATATTCTTGCCATTGACTTATATGTTCCAAGGAAGCATTTAGCTTTTAAGCATCTCAAATTTCATCTTTAAAACTCAGGACCAAGAGGTAGAATGTTAAAATTTTTATTGTAGGGAAAAAAATTATGAAACATCATAACTGGTAGGAAATACCATAACTAGAAATTTACATACTCTGCAGTGGTGGGACTGCACCTCGAATCCTGTGTTCAGTTTTGTGTTCTCACTTCAAGAAAGATATTGAGGGGCTGGAGTATGTCCAAGAGAAGGGCAACGGAGCTGGGGAAGGGTCTGGAGTAAATGTCTGATGAGGAGAGGCTGTGGAAGCTGAGGGTGTTTATCCTGGAGAAAAGGAGGATCGGGGGGGGGACTTTATTGCTCTCTACAAATACCTCAAAGAAGGCTGTAGTGAGGTGGAGATTGGTCTTTTCTCCCAGGTAACAAGCAATAGGACAAGAGAAAATAGCCTCAAGTTTTATCAGGGGAGATTTAGTCGAATACTAGGAAAAAATTCCTCATGGAAAGCCTTGCCAAGCATCAGAACAGGCTGTCCAGGGAAGTTGTTGAGTCACTGTTCCTGAGGCATTTACAGTGTGTGTAGATGTGGTGCTTATGGACATGGTTGGGCTTGATAATCTTTCCAACCTCAGTGATTCTGTGATTCTATTCTATGATAATCCTTCACCTGTATTGTATCTGTTACAGACTGTTCTGCACTGGCTAAAAGAGATGTCTTAATGTGTTTTGGTGGTGCTGACTCTTACTTTTGTAAGAATGCCCATGGGTTTCCTATAAAAATATTCTTTCTTGCATTAGTCCATTTGCTATTGTTTAAAGGGAAGAATGAAAAATCAGGTCCTTAGAAAACCTTGGGTCTTCCATCTACTTAAAGTATAGTAAGGTCTGAGTGCCTACTTAAAGTATAGTAAGGTCTGAGTGCCTACAATTTATATCTTCTGGATTGAATAGCAGACATTTAGATTCCTGTCTTTTCTTGTATTCTGGTCATTAAAGAGTATGTCTTGGCATCATGTAGCTGTGTAAGATAATTAGTTGTGCTGGGGATGGGAAATGGTTGCTTGTACAGTCAGCCAAATCAATATCTGTTGCTGCCTTGTGCTAATAAAAACAAAGCTAGCTACCTTAGATTCTCAGCAGCAGCTCTGTTCCTGTACCCACAGCTGTAGAATGTTAACAAATAAACCTTGAAGCAAAGTGATTGTTTTATATCTCAAGTATTTCATTTTTAACTTGTTCCTTCTCCTGCTCATTTCACTGGAAACAGTTCTGCAAATGCTGAATGCTAATCTTTCCATCCGTCTTCCCATTCTTACAAGGAAGGCATTATTTATGACTGAACCGTATTTGTATTTTAAATGTCCCTGTCATCACATTTTATGAGTACTGTGTGTATATACTCAGAGAGAGGTTAGAGAGAACCAGAATCCACAGCTAACATCTATCTTCACCACAGGTGTGTGAGGGGGAGGTTGACACCCCACGTGTGTGCTGTGAGAAAGTTATCCCTTAACAAGGGAAAATTAATGCTCTGTCTAAAGCAGCACCAGACTTCTTCCCTAGTGCTGCTTATGTAAAGCAGCACCGTTAAAATTGAAAAAGGAGGCAAACCGTCAGAAGTACTGGTGATACTCAGTGCATACAAAGAGTTGGCAAGGTGGTTGAAAGAACCATCTGTTTCAGTACTGAGCATCAATTGCCGTGGCTTGTGATGTTGGGGAGCCATGTCATAAAAACAATACAATTCAACAGCGTAACTGCTCTGTGCTTATACCCATGTGCCCACTTGTGGTAAGACCAGTTCTTGTTCTTCTCATAGAGGCAGAAGGATGACATTTAATGTATGGTTTGGATGTGTATTGGTTTACCAAAAGCCACCCACTCATTTGCAGCAAGAAGCTCCTTGTAAAATCTGCTCTTAACCGATTATCTGCTGTCTGTGACAATATTGCTGCTCAATAGCATGCATCTCTCTGTCCTTGTAATGTAGCACTTCAGTGAGCAAGCTAAAGTACGTATTACTCCTGTGAGGAGACAGCAGCTGGGAGTTCCAATTCTTCTAAAGCAGCTCAGCTTGTAGCACTTCTGTAAAATGCAGCCTTCGTTATGGTTACAGTAAAATATTCATAATCATAAACTCCCTCGGTACCAGTACAGCCCTAATAAAGCTGCTGTTGGCAATGTGTGGCAGACTGCTGCCTGATGGAGCTTTAAGGAAATGGCTTGCAGCCTGGTCATTGCTGTACTTGAGGGTTTGGATAGATCTGCAAATGCATGCAAACAGTTAAACTGTGTTTCTGATTAGAATCAGGATTAGGTATTTGGCAAGATTTATTCTTCATGATATAACATTTTTGGTGGGTGGAGAAAATTACCTCCCTATTGCTTTGTCATTATGTCTTAAATGAACGATGTATTCAATTTTTTTTTCTTTAAGTAGGATGAATTGTGGCTTTTTATTACTCCCTATTTTCTTGAATAAATAGTTCAGTAAAGCTGCTAAGTTGATGATAAAAGTCATAAAAAGGAAGTTTTATTGTTTAATGAGTATTTCCTTTGATTTTCTCAGCTTCTGAATATATATAAGACTATATAAATATTGTTTGGGAGAATGTACCCTTTTCTGATTGTAGTGCAATGTTTTCAAATCATGCTTATTCTCTTCATAAAAGCATGGGAGCAGAGTGGGAGAAGTGTTCTTATTGTTTACGCATATACTATGTAAGATTTTTTTTTTCCCTGTTCCTTTAACATTTATAGTGGTTAAATTGTGTAATGATGTTGCTTCTCCTTTTCTGCACTTTTTATTTTTTTTTCTGTCCATGTTTCCTTACAGTGGTATCCCAGCTAGAAAAAGGGTTTCTGATTTCTTCCTAAATTTTTCAGGCCATCTTTTTTCCTTTTCTTGTCTACCTTCCCCTCTATTTTAGCATCCCACAAATAGGGAGAATGATGAGAGGCAGTAGCATGATAAATAAACATGGCATAATAAAGGTTTTCCTTTATTAGACTTCTCACCTTGGAGAGTTTATCTTACCAGCAGCCTAGAGCTCAGAGAGCTGGTGTGGTGATATGGAAAGACAGCTCTTCTATAGCAATCATATTCCAGATAGGATATGAATTTGCTCTATCTTGTGGTCCTAAAACTTTCTGGCTGCCAGGATTAACTAAATATTTGAATTGGAATTAGTTAGTAAATATTCCCTTCCCAGAAATATCACCTGTTACCAAATACTTTGTCAGAAGATTTTAGATGTCAGGCAAAAATCAACCATACACCTTGGAGTTACCTTGAAAAAAACCCTCACTATCTAAGAATTTCAATTTAGTTAACCAACTTACCATTTTACAATGTGTTGAAGAATTCTTTGAACTCCCTATAATGTTAACAGAATTGAGCAGTATGTGCCTTCAGGCTTAAAGCTTGAGCAATGCCATCCAGCTCCAGTAACTTGGATGTTCTAAGTTTTAAGTGGGAGTGGAATATTTTCCCTTTTGATTTCGTGTACCCTGGAGAAAATAGTTTCAGCCATTCTCTGAAAATCCTGGGGCAGAAGAGGTGTTTCCTTTGCCATGCACAGATTACTTTTGTAGTGTTGCTCTTTACCATGGAACAGCAGAGCAGAAATTATTCCTGCATGTGTGCATCCCAAATCCACTGTTGAACACAGGACAGCAGTGGTTCTCCTGCATATTGGTATCTCCACACTTGTAGGTGGGAGGGTGTTGGGCAGGACTTTTCCTTATAAGTGCTATCAAATACAACACATCACTGTAAATCCTGTAATTTACAGCCTTGATACTCCATCTGACTGGGAGGAACATCTGGTTTATCATATGTCTGGAGCCAGAACAGTATGTTTCTGCTTATTGTTTAGCCATTTTAACTGAAGAGAGGTGCAGGGGTTAAAGCTGAAGTGTGTGACAAAAGGAAAATAGTGCATTGCTGTTTTGCTGCAAAAATAGCTGTTCAAAGGCACTTCCCAACTCCTAATGCAGAATAGCATGCAATTAAAGAAAGAGGGAAAAGCATGCTTAGGTAGGGCAGAAGTTTGGAATTTGGAAAAAAATCTATCAAGTTTCTGTTTTGTGAAGGCATTATCAAAGAAAAACAGAAGCCCTTGATTGAGTCTTAAATCCTTCAGCAGAGCATGTGTGACATCAGCAAGTGAACCAAGCAGCTCTGATGCCTCTCTGTTGTGAACTGAAACTAGGTAGCAAAAATATCTCTGAATATACCCCAGACTGCAAGAACAAAGTAAAATCAGTTTTCCTTTCATATCTTAATTGCCCTGAAACACATGAAACACCTGTTCTTTCACCTTAACAGTTAATACACATTTCTATTTTTGGCACTTTTGTACCCCTTTGCTTTCCTGCAGTGCTGTGTATCTCATTTTTGAACTGCTGCTGCTTCTGTTGCATGCTGGCAAATCGAAGAGAACCAAGGAGTTAAATTTCAGAACAGGAGAAGAGGAGGTGAGCTGTCTGCTACAGTAGTTTACTGCAGCTTCCTTTCATACTGACACATATGTAGTTTGTGGTGACAGTGCTAAAGAACTGCAGACAGGCACTTAGCAGACTGGATGTGAGCTGGATACAAAGATGCCTCACCCTGGACTTCCTGCTGGCAGTATGTAAATACACCTGCAGACTGGCCACACTGGGTGGTTTGTTTTTTTTTTCAGAAGACAGCATGAGAGGACTTGACAAAGCAACAGCATAGTTAAGACCTTAACCAGCATTAGATCTGTATCTCAGTTGTGGGGGAAGTTTGTTGGTTTTTTTTTCGTGTGTGTGTGTGTGCTGCATATTCAGACTGAAATCTTCATCACAACAATGTTTGCCTCTATCTGGTATGCCAAGAAGCTGGGACGCAGGTTTGTGCATAACGCCAGGAAAGCAAAAGCAGAGAAGGTACGTTCCTAGTGGGAATATAAAGCCTTATGTCTCATGCAAGCTGCCTGCTGGCATCCTGTTGTGTGTCTGCTTAGCTTTTTAAAATACTATGAAAGACGACCTATTGCTATTCCTGATTTCATGTGAGAATCCTTCAGTATTTTGCATATTATTAAATACTGGGGAGAGGATCCTTTCAAAAGTCTTTATGTCCTCTTTTGATTGTTTTTCTTCCCAAGATAAACAGCTGTACATCTGGTATGTCTGTGTTAAGGGAGCACTCCAGTGAACTTGTTGCTGTACTGCATTATTTTTCCTCATACCATATTAGACTCTTAAACAACTGCTGATTGTTTGCTGCTTGTATATATTTTTCCTCGTGTGGTACTAATGAGGATGGAATAACATGTTTAGCTTTTATAATGTTTGGGAATTTTGATTCATGGTACTTGCTGAAACTGTGCTGCAGCATGGATCCCTTTTATTTTAAAAATATATAGGTATGTAAAAATGGTCAGTACTATCTTTCAGTATTTTTCTCTCATAAAATTGTATTTAACTGTCTGTTTTCTGGAAACCCTTATAGGTAAGAGTCTTCTGCCCTCTCTCTCCCTGAGCAAAACTTAAATTGTTTTATAATTTGCAGTAATGATAATTAGGGGATATCAGGGCAATTGGCTTTTTTTAAGCATAGAAAACATTTAGTTAGTGAACCTGTAATCCAATTTTTTCTACATTTTTAGACAAACTGTTTTCAAAATGGGACCAATTCCTCTTTCATAAACTCAGATTTAGACTGGGGGCAAAGAACTTCAACATAATGTTATAAAGTTACCTCATTAGTCTGATAGTGATGTCTTCCTCTTTTCCTTGTTGCCTTTGATGTAGTCAGACTTTCTAAATTGGCTGCTTTATTATGTTTTTAATATATCTTATGCTATGTAACACAGCCACCAATGCACTAAGCAGCTATCGTTGCTTGAATTCCTTTGTAAATGGAAAAGCCCTTCACCTAGAGAAAATTATTAGCAAAAATATATCATATTTGTGGTTGAGGGGGGGATGGGGAGAGGTTTGCATTTTCTGCAAAATTCCCAATGGTTAAAAAGGTGCTGTGTGGAAATTTTGAAATTTAAACATGCAAGTCATTGGGAAATTACTTAAATAGTAGTGATTTATATATTTCACATCATATACATAAGCAGGAAATAGAAATGCAGAGAGCTGTGCATGGGACTGTCAAACTTTCTCTGTCATCAATCACATTTCCATAAAGAGAGCATCATATAAACTCTCCTGCTGTTTGGATATTGCTGTGGGAGGAAAAAAAGTTGCAGCCTGAATCTTCCTCAGTCCTGAGGGGCTCCCTCCAGAGGAATATTTGCTCTCAGGCTTCCTCCAAGATGCCAGAGGCAGGATGAGTGGACACATTCCACCCTTGACACAGTGGGGCTCACTCAGCAGCTTTAAAGACAGATTTGGTTTAAAGCATATGTAGTCATAGATTATTTCAATAACCTTGAGAAATTTCATAAAGCAGCCCTAGAATATTCACTGAGAAAATATTTTCTTCTCTGTAGAGTCTTGTAACGTGAAGTAAAAGAATGCTTTAAAAGAAATGTCTCTTTTTAAGTACTTTAAATATTTCTATATGGATCTATTCTATTGCTACTTGTTCATCCCTATAGGACTTTCAAAATAACTGATAACTTCAGTCCATGCTATTTAAGCTTTCAAGCTATGCCTAACAGTTTTTAGGGAAAAGTTTCTTGATATTACTTGAGCATACTATTAGCATATTTGCATGGGAATTTTATTTTTGCCAGAAGACAGTAAGTATGCAATAAACACCTTGTAAAATGTTCAATTATTAACTTACACAAAAATAAAATTTCTTTCTTGGATGTTTATTCCTCAGTCAGGGCTCATTTATAACTTTTATTTTTTTATTTTTCCTGCAAATCAAACTCTAGTGAATGTGGAAAACCCCATTCCTATTAGGAAGCTATTTCAATAAGTGCCATTAATGATTGGAAGCTGATCAACACTGACATCTTCAGTGCAATACCTCAGTACCAGGAGAACACAGATGGAATATAGATCTGTCAAAAAGTAAATTCAAAATAACATTCAGCTGCGTGCCTGGTTTTGGTTTTGACCTTTTTGTTTTCATGGTTGAATAATCAAATTACTAAAAAGTTTCACCTTTTTTTTCCTAGAAGAATAATTAGCTGGTTTTCTCTATGTGCATTTGAATGATACATTGTTTTCTTAATATGCTTTTGGAAGTAGTAACATACAGCAGTATTTTCTAATACCACAGGTGTGCAAAAGTATTTACTTGCAGTAAAGATCTGGATAGTAGGAATCAGAAGACTGAGATTCCATAACAGATTTTTCTACTATGCTTTACTTCTTTGGATAAGTACAAGTCAAGAATTGTTTAAGGGCTATTTCTAAGCAACAGAAATTTTGTATGAGCCTATTTGTTTTCATAGGATGAGGAGGAAAATGGGGGATGGTTACAACATGGGTTGCTGTGTGTGCACATATGCAAAACTTGGCAGTGTAGCTCCTTAAAATGTCAGAATTTTGGGCCTGAATTGTACAGAGAGAGGACATGAGCTTTGATGTCCCTTGGATCCCGCCATGATCTCCTCCCAGGTGTTTAGGGGAGTAGAGTTTCCAAGGTGTGAAGTGTGTGGTGCTGGCGCTTGCACACCAAGGCACAGGGAAGGAAGGTCTCCCTGCCCAGGTCAGGGAGGTTGGAACTAGGTGATTTTAAGGTCCCTTAAAAACCGAAACCATTCCATGGTTCTGTGGTGACTAGGGCAGTCCTTGGTGGGGAGAGCTAAGGTGGCATTGATGTGACAGCTTGGTGCTCCTGTGTGTGTGCTGTGCAGCTGTGTGAAGGTGTCTGGTTGTGGCCATGTGGGTGAGCTTAGCCCATAGTGTGGCTCCAAAGCTCTCCATCGTGTCCAAAGCTGGAGCTCCTGTCCCTATCCCTGCCATCTCACCATACCTGACTCTGGCAGTCCCTGCTCCAGGGGAGCTTGCATGCAAATTGCCTCTAAATGAGTGGGACCTGCAGCACTGCAGCCAAGGACTGGAAGCTTGCAGGAGCTGGAGAACTGATCTTGAGCCTGGGGAAAAGGGAAAGGGAACAGGGTATCAGGAAACAGCAGAGTTGGGAGACCGAAGAAAAGATGTGGGCTTATTCTTGCTAAGAGAGAGAACTCTGTACCTAGGCTTGCTTTCTTATCTTTGTAACCAATACCTGCTGTTGAGTGCAGCACTGCTCCCACCCTGCCTTTTCAGTTCTTGCTTCCCCTGCAGCTCAGCATTTCCTTGCAGTTTGTGCTTAGATGAGTCAGACCCTGTGGAAAGGCACTACCTCATTAACACCCACATCCAGCTTAAGAGCTTCAGTGTTCAAGGCCAGGCTGAATGGGGCTCTGAGCAACCTGGGCTAGTGGAAGGTGTCCCTGCCCATGGCAGGGGGCTGGAATGAGCTCACCTTTAAGGTCCTTTCCAACTCAAGCCACTCTAGGATTCTATGATTTCCTGGTAAATATTAGGCTTCTGTAAACCAAACATTAATTCTCACTGTTAAAATTTCATCTAGAGAGTAAAGAAGACCTCCAGGAATAACGGGATGAATGGCAGCCGTAGGTGTCTTAAGTGGTTCTTCCAAGTTAACCGATGTGCACCCGTATTTCTATTTGAGTCACACTTTTACGATATATTCTAAAACCTTATTTTAATTCAGAACTGAACCAAAATATTTTGAAAAACCTTCCAATTTGGAAAGCTGAACTCTTTTCTTCCTTTTATTTTGTTTTTGTTCTAACTAGTTCTGGCTAAAACTTCTTGTAAGCAAAACGGGATAATGCCTATTAATCGCTCTTAATGTTCTCATTTTGCCAAATAGTAAGCATGTTTCTTTACTTCATTGTTTTTATTAGACTAAATAATGACCTCTTTCCAGTATATATTGCACGTTTTATCTAAAAATTAAATTCTATCTCAGTCTGGTTGTCTTGGCTTGATTGCTAGTGTTACTCTTCCCTTCAAGTAGTGAGACATTTAATGTACAGGGCTGCCACTAATGTTGCTTGAAATCAGTTGAACTCCTTTCAAGTCATCACTGGTCTTACCTTTTTTTTAAAAGTTATTAGACTGCTTTGAGTTTGTCATATGAGAGGATTATTATGAGAGTAAATGTGATCACTTGAACCTTGGAACTAAAATAACTTATGGCAAATATTGATGACTTGAATTTTTGTCATTAAACCACAATCAACAGAAATGAAGCTATGTTAACTGCATGTGATTATGCTGTAGAAATAAGTGTTCTAAATGGTTGGAAGAGGTACAGAAAAGTAACTGAACAATTAATCATGTTAATCTGAGAGAATGATGTAAAGAAAAAAGCTTCTGATAATGCTTCACTGTATCAGTAGAGTTTGGGTTTCAAGGGTCAGTATAAAAAATGGGAAAAGACTTGCTAAAGTTACCACATAATTTAATTTTAAAAGGGGAAGTTCAGGACTGGTTTTCATGCTAGTTCAGATGTGAAACATATTGCTACCATGAGATCCAAATTTTAAACACTGTAGAATTAGTTAGGTGGATGATGTTTTAAATCTAAAGATAACAGTCACTTTAAAATGAGGTTTCTCCTTGTAGATTATTTTAGGTAGCAAACAACAGGGCCCGTGTGAAGTTTTAAATGAGTTGATTTTCACTATTCTGTAATGGAAGACTATTGTTAGAATTCCTTTTCTAGTTTTTAGAAATAAAATTACTCCTAAATTGTTATTAGTTCTAAGAACTATGTCTTCTATTTGAAAGTATTTAAGTTTAATGCCACAGGGTTTAGTTCATCATTCCAGTTTAACTCATTTATCAGCTTAATGATTCAAGATAGAAGCAACTTAACTTCAAAAAATAGGTGTATATGTAATGACAAAATAAAATGCCAGTTTGGGACTATCAATTTTAAATAAAAATAAAGATGACCCAAAAGTCACGTTCACAACTGAGCAGTAGAATTTTAAATGAGTAGTTTTGAAAGTACTGTAGTGCAGACTAGGTGAGTAGAACATAGACAAACAAACAGTTTTTCTTTCTGTGTACTTGGCTTTAGAGTTGTTTTGGGTAAATCAAGTATCTGTTGGTTGTCAGCCTACAATGAAATATTTGCAAAAGACCCCAAATAATATGCTTTAAGGAGTTAAAACTGGGATGTGTAACAACAACAGTAACAAAGTCTGTAAATGCAGGCAGATTTTATAATTTTTTCAAATGTATTCTGGCAATAACAACAATCAAGTCTTCATATCAAGATGATGCTTGAATTTAGATTTTTCTCGTATCTGTATTTTAGCATAGCTAATTGCAGGGTGGGCAGTTCTAGGATATGTGTTCTTAGTTAGTTTTTGTGTTGTTTACAAGTAGCTACCCAGCAATTTAACTTGAAAGAGATAAGAAATTCACTTGAAACAGTAATTACTCACAACAAATAATAGAAACTCTGTCATTAAGAAATTATAAAACATATTTGCAGATAAACATATTTCTTCTTACATTATTTTTAAGTATATAATTCCAAAGAAGAGAAACTTTCTTTCCTTCAGTGCATATCTTAGATTTCCTAAGGAGTCCTCTCTTTCAAACCAGAGCTTACCACATCATTTACAGTCCACTGGGGTTGTGATGAAGTGATAAAACTTGCAGGTCTACTTATTGCCTTGGCTAAAGGTGAAATGACTGCATCTCTAAGGGACATCTCATGTAACTGCCACATGCTGTAAGGGCAATGGATAGTTTTATTTGTGTTTGGGCAATCAAGGGCCCTCGTTGTTCAGGTTCAATGGGATGACAAAAGTGTGTCACTTACTTGCAGAATTACCTGTTTGAACAGATGCTGGAGTTATCTCAGCCCCCTGGAGGAATCTTTTCAAATGGACTTTCTAAGTGCTCTATTTTACAGTTTTATGGAGAAATCTTATCTTTTCACACATTAACTGTGTGAAGAAAAATATGCAAGATTTCCTTTCCTGTAGCCAGAGCTCCTGGTCTTTAGCACAGCTCAGCTGGAATTCTAAGACATTTTCTCATATTTCGATTTAATCCAGAAAAATGTAACTACTCAAGTTAGATTTTCTTCCTTGTTTTTTTTCTTCACATTTTGTTATAATCCCATATGCACTAAGATTAATATATAACAGGAGGGATAAGCTGCCTAAATAGGGATTTATTTTAACTCACTGCCACCTCACAATCACTGTAGTAGTGCTAATAAATAAATCCAACTAACCTTTAAAAAATACAAGAATAATGTTTCAAAAGAAGATACGGATGAACAGTAAACTACTGAAGTTAATCCCTTGAAATTCTTAGTTTCAAAGTAGTCTTTTTTCTTTTTTTTAATGTGTATTTATTTTTCTCTTCTGTGAGGGGTTTTGTTCCTGCACCTGGCCAGGTCCAGCATCTATCTGTAGCAATTAATGAGCAATATGGGGGCAGTCCTGGATACCTGTTAACAAGTTATGGGTGAGGTCTTTGCAAAGAACAGAATATCTTCTCCCCTTCTCTTCGGTCTAATCTAAGAGATCTCTAACCCTAGCTGGCTGCCATGCATTGCTGATGCCTCTCTGTTCCTCATGCATTATTCTGACATGCACTGCTCTGTGCATTTGCCTGTCAGGTACCACCCATAGATGTCTGTAGCATGGCACTGAAAACAGTTCTTTTCCCTTTGCCATTTTAGCCAGTGTTGTGATAATCTAAGAAACAGGTTAAGTAATTTTCTCAGTTATTTTTCATCTTGTTTGCTTCAAGACAAAACCGAGATGGACAGGAACATTTAGAAAATGACAGCCCCACCAATGGCTGCATTAATTGCTGCTCTGAGTGCTCAGCTGGGACTCAAATAGAATCAGATCTAATGAATAAGTGGTCTTATTATCATTGGTTACAAGCTAACTTGTTTTTTCAAAGAAATGTTGTTCTCATTTTATCTTGTCTGCTTTCATTCAATAAATAATGTATCATTTCCCCCTCCTTTTCTTTGTATAACTACTGCATTTATATTTTGGTCTACATTGTATATCAAGTTCTGTTAAATCCCAGTGAGTACCATTTTGAATATATTTAACTCATAAGGCACTAGTTATTTTGTTGGAATGGTTTTATTTCTTTGCATTTATATACAGTATTCAAGTATATTATGGAAATGGCTGGTGTGATGTGCAAGCATGATTTTTTTTTTGTCATTACTTGCCTCTCCGTCCTCCATATTCAATTCAAAACAGTGCATAATAAATAGTTGTTTGATTTGCGTTCTGAACTGCATTTGGCATCACTTGCTGTGTTTGCAAATAGAGATCAGTTTGAAACACTGACAAGAAACAATCTGTCCTGTGGCATTAGTGTCTCTGGATGAAACTGAGATGAAAATTCTCATACTGTTCCAAAAGTAATTTATCAAATTATTCTGTATGTGTTTTTAATATCCTATATGGGCGTTAGAGCTGGTACATATGTAACTTGCTCTCACTGGAAGGCAGTCTGCCAAAGTCGTGTGTGTGTAAAAAGCTTTAGTAAAATTTAGAATTATTGTCATGTCATGCGATTCTCAAGACAGTTTATTTTAAACGAGGCACATATTTTATGGTGAAAAAAATTCTCAGCCATGCACTACTTAAAATGGTGATGCATATCAGGGAAAGCTTGGTTTTAGTTCTAATATATATTAACAGCTTCAGATGAGCAACTGGAAAGAATCAAGGGTCTAGCTAGTACATGCAGTCTGGGAGGTTTTTTCACCAGGAAGGAGGCCCCAATACCACATCAAGTACTCAGAACTCTGAAGTGCGAAACTTTCTTTTTCATTGCAGCTTACAGGTAAACAGCAGAGCAAAGTTCTTCAAATTTCCACCACTCCCACCTCCCATCCTCCCTCCTTTCCCAGTCTGTTCAGACACAGATAGTATGTGCAGGTATACAGCTGGCACCACTCTTAGCTCTTTGAGACGGCCCACATGACACCAGCACTATGCTGAGTGCCTCCCTGTGTTCTGTATTAACTACTGCAGGGCTATCGCATGCCTTTCACGAAGATCAACATTGAAATAATTTTGTCATTGTTAAACTGGGATTGGATTTGAAGAAGAAACTGTGTGAAAACTTTATTTCAATCCTAGACTAAGATTTTTTAAATTAACTTCAGTCTGTCTTCCATAAGTGCTTCCAAGTTTCATACAGCAATGCTTAAACTGAACATGGATTGATTAATACCAGTGATATCACTCATCTTACTTCAAAAAAGTTTATGTTACAAGTTACTTTGGGAAGCAAGGTCACATCATTAGTATTCTGCAGCGTAATGAGAGACATTACCAAGTGTATTCTTCTTTATTCCATTTAGAGGCTTGAAGAGCTATAGCATGCAGTTTTGTAATTCCATGAAATATTCTTTAGCCTTTAGACATAAGGAAGATGTAGAAAAATGTGTTTAACTCCCACTCTAAATATAATATTCTTTTCCTCTTAACTAATGAATTATGTATACATAGCTGTGGTTTTCATAGCTAACAACTGTTTTTTAGATTTTAGGTAAATTATTTTTGACAGAACTGTCATGTACTCTTATAAGATAGCAAAAGGTCAAGATATTCTGTATTTTTAATAAAAACAACTTGATGGTTAAGGAATATCAATTTGCTGTTTTGAAAGAGATATTCAAGATGAGGTGAAAGAGATCCTGTTGATACCCTTTGTTTTCCAGACTATACTTATAGCCTGATAATTTCTTTGTTTGGTGTAATATTCTATTCAATAGACCTCCCTCCTGAAATGGGACATAATGGTATTTTTCTTAACTTTCTCCAGCCTATTTTGCTTTGTTTCTCCATTTGCATCCATCTACTGTACAGAAGGGTAAAAACCATCCCTTACCTTCCTCATCTGAAAGCTGAGTTATGTGAGTTAGATAGACAATAGGAAGGAATAGTTTCAAAGAGGGAAAAAAAACCCAGAACTCATTCTCCATATTGCTTCACATTTAGCAAATTCTGAAACAAGTAGCTGCATTTGTTGAATATCTGTTGTGAAAGCTCACCTTAATAAGATTTGATGCTCACCAACATTTGTTGTTCAAGTTCAACACTGGGAAGGATATATTAATCTTGAGAAGGCTTTGCAAAAGCTCGGTGCAGTTTCCTAAACTGGAAATATAAACAACTAGTTGTTATTTTTAATATGAGTCTGGATGTATAAATTCAAATGAATTTAAAATATTGTACCTGGGATGTTTATGAAATTGAATGTGAAACAAAGTATTTCTTGATATTTGCAAGAAAGTTAAAATGACATTACTCTAATTAGAAATGTTAGCAAGGGAATCATTGGTGCAAGACTACAACATTGCAAATATACTGCCTCAAAGTGCATTGCATTTTCAATTAATTTAATATGCCATTTAAAAATATTTATGTTGAAACTACAGGAGGGACCAGATCTATCAGTAAATAGCAGATTGGCTAGCCAAATACATGATTCTTCACTTAACTTGCAAAGACAAACCCCACAAAAATGAGCTAGTTTCCTACCAGTTGTTCTGAAACTTTACCATTACTGCCCACAATAGAGTTAAGACTATTACTGTTTAAAAGATTGATTAATTTCAGCAGAACACCTTCAGCTTTGGCACCATTTGTAACTAAATATTTAGTTGTGTAGTAAATTAAGCATGTCATGATCTCTGCAAAGTGGTTCTCCGTTTACTGCTGCATAAATGTTTTACAAGGTGCTGTATTGTTTCGAGTAAATTAATAATGAAGATTTAGATTTTTACTGATTAATAATCTAATTCACTATTTAGGAGAAATCTAATTTAGGACTGGAAACAAAATTGAGGTAAACATCTCTGGCGGGGATCCCAATTCCCTGACAAAATCACCAAGTGATAAAAAACCAAATCAGGGTAAAAGAAATTAGGAGATTGGAACTTCCAGAACAAATAGCATTTCCCCGTGAAATCTGAAAATGTTCTCTAAACTGCAGTGTACTTGGACTTGACTTTTCTTGTTATATCAAATTGTAAGTACAAATTCTATACAGCAATTGCCAGGAATTTTTAAGGTAACGAAATAAGAATTTGGCACAAGCAAAGAACAACATAAACTACTCAGATTAAAATAAGTCTACAGTGGCATTGTAGAAGTATTGTAATACTTTCTTAAAGTATGCTTCTATTTCTGATGCCCATGGAAAAACAACCAACAGACATGTTATGAAGTGTTCACAAGTGCAGCAAAATTAGGGTCATGAGTAGCTGTCACAATTAGATGTGAAAATATGGTAATGGGCTGGCTGGTGAAAACTGCACATTCTAAAAATGGTTGAAGTGGCTGAGGCTGATCAAGTGTAATGTCAAAGTAAAGTACAGTGCAAGGAAAATTAACTAGCAGCAGCAGCTAATAGGGAGAGAGGACTCTCATCTCACTCTTCCTTCTGCAAGCTGAGGGAATAAAAGTTGGGCTTCTGCAGTTACAGAATCTGAGAACCTCCTTGTGCACTGACACTCTTTGGGGTAAACAGCTCTGGTTTTGCCATATGCAGCCATATCTTCAACACTTAAAGCTCTGACTTGAGATCCTGTAATTAGAGTCAAAACTTCACAGATTCAACTGGTTGCCACCTGATGCTGAGATTAAGTTCCTTGCCAAGAACAGTTGACAATAAGGGTGCAGATTTTAGTTCTTGTACCTGACAAATTAATTTATATATTTCTAGGACCTTTTCTGTCAGTAGTCTGCTTGTGTCAGTTGTCCTCTTCTACTCTTAGGAAGTAGAAGTTTAATCCAAGAACAGAAACACTGTGGTTTAATTTTGGATGTATATAGAAAATGCTATGGTTTTTGTTTTGGAGAATTCCCCTGGATTCATCCGAGTTTTCTTTTGGCCCTTCTTCTATTATAAAGTAATTTAAAGTCAAAATTTGGTTCTTGCACAGATTTTCTGATTAGAATGACTTGAGTAGAAACACCGTGGTTTATCAGGGATCAGTAGCTGTCCTGCTGTGTGTCTTTGTACAAACAGGTCATATTTGTTGAGTGGAGAGAAGATTATTTTAATTGATATAATTAACTTTTCTTGTGATTATCGTAGGGTCGAAAATGCATTTTGCTCTTTCCCAATTACAGCCTTTTCTCTGACAGAGCTATACATGCTGTGTATAATAATGAAGGTGGTTTTGGAAGGACTTAATGTATATAATTGGAAACTAAGATGAGGAAGTCTTCCATCAGCAGGAGGGTAAGAGACCTGGGCTGGATAATTGAAGTACAGTGTAATGGGATTACCTACACATTTTAAACATTGCTTTCATCAAGGAAAATAGTAAGCATATTTATTAAATATAGTCTCTGCTTGGGACAATATTTGTTATTATGAAAAAGCTTTTGTAATTAAGCTTGGGTCTAAAAATTTATTGAACACACTACATCAGTTTCTAGAAAATGCTTTTGTGCATAAAACTTTACTGAAATAGAAAGAGCTTTCACAGCAGAGGCAGTTAGCCAGATATTAGTATAGCTCACATCTAGCATTGACTATAAATTTTTCTGTGTGCTTTCAATTTAGCCAAGGTCAAATCAAAGTCATAGTCAAATATGCTTAAACATTTATCTTTTAATGAAAGATTTTGATTACCCTGCTGTTTTTATTATTACATTTAGTGGAAATAAAAGTGAGATTTTTTTTTTTTAAAGTATTTCCGTGCTTAGAAGTGATGCTACAGAAGGTGATGCTTTAGGAATTTAGGATGGGTGACAATGACCCAAATTTTGCATTCCACCACATAGAATTCTCCAAGGAGTTCTTCTTGTCCTTAAATATGCATCTGTGATAATCTTCATAATAGTAGAAAGTATTTTCATACTATTTAGAACATTTTAGGTGTGGCTGCTATGTGGGTGCTTGGGATAAAAGATTGTGGTCCCTCTACATGTTCTTTATTTTCTTTTAATTATAATTTTCAATAATTTCTCTTCAGAAAAAGCCTTAAAGTTAACCAAAACCTGTACTGAAAGGAAGTGCCTTCAACAAATGTTGCAAACCCTCCCAGGTTGCTTTGAGGAGTTCTACTATGGTGATGCCTACCAAATACTATTCATCGGGCAGTAAGATATTTCTTTATCTGAAGGATATATATGGAATAGGATTTGCCTATACTGTGAGTATGAATCTTAGGTTTAAAATTTTTTCTATCATACCATACATATATAAAAATGCTGTTTCTGTTAATTTACAGAGAGTTGACAAGGCCACTTGGAACAGTAGTGAGGTGAAAAAGGCACTACTACCTCTGCCATTGCCGTGTCCTCTGTCACCAGATCCCCTGCCCCATTCAGAAGTGGCCTTATATTTTCCCTTCTTGTTGCTGAACTGCCCATAGAAACCTTTCTTATTGCCTTTCATGTCCCTCTGTCAGATTAGGCTCCAAATAGACTTTGGCTTTCCTAACCATATCCCTGCGTACTTGGTGTTTCCGTATTCACCCCAGGTCCTTTATCCCTGCTTTCACCTCTTGCAGGCTTCTTTTCTTATAGCTGAGTTTTGTTGGGAGCTCTTTTTTCATCCAAGCAGGCCCCCTGCTACCTCACTTAACCTCCTCACGTTGGGGATAGATCATTCATGAGCTTGGGAAACACAGCCTCTGAAAAATAACCAGCTCTCCTGGACCTTTGTTCTATCCAGGGCTTTATTCCATGGTGTTCTTCCAAGCAGATCTCAAGAAAAAAAATAGTCATAGATTTGGCTTATGTGTTGTGCTAATTTTCAGGTCCAGTCTCCAGAATCTTTTGCCACACTGAGAACTGACAGAATGATGCCAACTCATCTATATCTGAACAAATTGTTCTTGAAGGAATGTATAAAAATGGAAAATTTAATCTTGCATACTAGGTAAAATTGTCAATCTTTAATCACAGGTCTACCTGATATCTTCTCAGATGTAGGTTTTTTTTCTTTCTTCTTTTCGTTATTGTAAAGAATGATTATATCTCATTCAAGGATAAATCTTCTGGATGCAGGAGGTGAAAAATTCAGGAAAAAAAGCTCACGCCACTGTGCAATATTCTCTTATGTTCTCATAAGATAAGTTATAGGACATCAAGAAAGAGGAAAATAGAAGACCTGGAATCCATGTTTTAGCAGTACCTCAGTTTTAACTGTCCTATCTGTCTTTTCTCAGTATTGTCTCTTTGCCAAGACCTCTCACAAAGAGCATTGCCTTCATATTTGTAACTTAAGAGCAATTTGCAAAATTTGGCAACAGTATATTCCCTTCCCTTTTCCCAGGCGGAGGGCTGGTTAATATTTTCCATTCCAGCTTTCAGCAAGTTCTCCATTATCTTGTGCTTGCTAGTGACATTCCCATGCATCTTTTAAAAGTTTCTTTTACTCCCCTGACACCTTCCTTCCTTTCATTATCCTCACGTAAATTTGCCTGCTAAGACTACATGATAAAGGTTTCCTATTTTTGTTTTAATGCAGGTTCTGACATTGACAACTGAATGAAGGAGCTTTTTTCTCTCTGTTGAAGAGTTAATGAGGGAAAATGCTATTTTTATTACAGCAAAAGTAATGAATTTGCTTTTTTTAATTTTTTTTTAATAATGCAGGTTAAAAGCAATACAATGCAGTATTGTTGAAAATAAATTAAATGGTTCCTTCTGGGTTGCAACAGACTTAATGAGGGCAATAGTTCCCTAGTTATTTATCTTTTCTGCTTTGATCATTATGTTGAAGGCCCAGGAAGTTTTTATGAAATTCAGTGTCTTAGAATACAGACCATGGAGATGCATGGTTGAAGATTGTTCACCCAGTTCATCCCTCCTTCCTTCCTTCCTTCCTTTCCTGCTAATGAAACTCTTCATTCTGACAGTTCATTGGCCCTAATTAAAACACTGCACCACCATCCCCCCCAAAAAAAATTCCCCAAAAACACCACCACAGACTTTATAGTATTTTTCAACCAATTATCCCAGTTTCTGGGGTCAGATTATGACCAGAATGTTTGGTCATAAAACCAAATTTTACCAAGAATGTTTGAGACCACTTATTACCGCTGATTTAGTTGTCTCCAACTGGAAGATACTATTTCATGTAAAAGGGTGAATTGGATGTCTTTTGGCTTTGTAGTGAGAGCAACAGTTTCCAGCAGGCTGTGTCTGAGGAGTTTGAATTGGTCATATGAAAGAAGATGAGATGTTTCTAGTAATCAGGATGAGAAAATTCATTCACTGACAAAACATTCTTTTTCTTAAAAATCTCACATGTCAAAGGTGATGAAGAATTGGAAATGAATGAGATACTGACATGATAGGAAAGATGAGAAAACAGTCTCAAACTCGATTGATTGCTTCTTTAGATGTGGAGTTTGGTTTTTCCTCAGTATGAGAAAGTATTATGTTCAGGGGAATATATGGCTGCCAGTTGGCCAGATATTTTACCCCTGTTTTTGAAGCATCTTTAGACACAGCAAAGTGGGCTGCATGGTGAAGTGCTCTGTATACAGATAACATTTCTGGCTTCTGTGAGAGCTGAATTAAAAAGGATAAAGTGAAAGACAGAACTTAGTAACAGGAAAACTGAGTTTAGTTTTGGAGTCATGCCAGCTAAATGCAATTAAATAGATTAGAAACTAAGAAAAAGACATGAGAAGCTCGCTATAGATGTCAGCTCAAAGAACAGGAAAGGGCAAAATATAACCAGGGGAGATTATACAGAAAAGATAGACAAAGAGCAAGAACGTTGGAGCATGAACAAACCACAGGCATGACAAAGACAGGCCGTCACTAAGGGAAACTGGAAATTTGTTAGGTAGGACAGAAATGCATGAAAACATTTCTAAGAACAAAGATTCTGTGTAAATGGCCTTCTATTTATAATGTAGGAGCTTGTTGGTAACCTAAGCAAAAATCAGATCAGCAAGATGGAAGTTTTGAAACTCCCAGCCTGGGAAGAGACATGTTGGATATGTCAGAGAGGTAAGTGAGATGCTGAGAATGAACAGCAGGATGCTGGATTTTGGAGCTGGCATGTGCAATTGTAAATAAATTACCTGTCCATTCTTGTCTTAAATTTTTTTCTTAATTTTTTTTTTCAGGTTATGACGTTAGTTATACCTTTTTAATTAGTCATTCATATTTTTTCTCCCAGATGTTTAAAATATGACAAGAAAAACATTACAAGAAAAACTTGTAATCCAAAGGAAAAAAAATGCACTTCAGTAAAATTCTAAGTAATAATAAACAATTTTCATGAATTATGGATAACAAAATTACATGATTAAATAGTACTTCATCATATATGACAGAATCAGAAACCCCAGTTAGTGAAAGATAATTTTCAATTTCAATAGTTACATAACCTTGTGATTGTTTCCCTTTCCCATTGATTTTCTGAGTAGATTTAAGTGCTTTGGACTACTTTTGCTTATCATTTAATAGAACAAATGTATTAGAGAGGCTCAATGATCTTGTTATGAATCTAGAATATAAGCCTTGAGCTGAGCCTATGCCAAAAGATGCACTCTTCACTTAGGCTAGGCTATGAAAGGACAAAGAAGATCATTGCTAATATATTCTCATGCCTGCTTCTGACAATAGATTCTGGCCTTCCTTGGGTACAAGAGCTTTCTAGCTTGGGGAAAGATCATTTTTGGTCAGTTATTTTACAGCTAATTTGTCTCTAGATATTGTGGCTTTTAAAAAGCAGCTATGCTTTGGACTTGGCCATTTAACAGATTTCTAAAGTGCTCATTAAGCAAAGTTACAGTTATTGTAAATTGCCATGTGTTTCAACTAATTCAATATTCTGATCTGCAGGTATTTTCAACAAACCATGCTTCCATTAAAATATATCCTGGTAATTGTTTTGATTATGTTTTACTGTTTTTTCTCTAATATTTCACAAGTAATTTGTTCAGGCTACTGCCCTGTTCTTGGAAGCATCATCAAGGGTATCATACTGTAGTTATTGTGAGAATTTTTGTGATTCACAAAAAATCATGTTTTATTTTGGCTTGAAACAAAACTACATTTTTGAAAAAAAGTCTTTTGAGAGGTGAGATTACTCTGGAGCCAGCTGTACTGGTTAGCAGGGTGCCATGCAAGTAAGTAGGTGAGCAGTGCACGCTTATGAGGTCTGCATATGGAGTCAGTTGAGGAGAAGAAAAGAGTTGAGTTGAAGAAAAGTCTGCAGAAAAAGTCTGCAGTGTGTGTTCCAGCACTGATAAACTATGTTTCTGTGTTGTTATGCAGAATATATAGGATGTTGGCTGCCTATTGATATTTTCTCACAGAATGATTTAGCACAATTTAAGAAAAGACTAGACTATTTCAGTTGGAAATGACCTGCACAGATCATCAAGTCCACCTGCCTGACAAACTCAGGGCTGACCAAAAATTAAAATATGCTGCTAAGGGTGTTGCCCCTTAAACACTGACATTTGGTTTGGGTCATTGACCACCTCTCTAGGAAGCCTGTTCCAGTGTTACACCCTTTCAGTAAAGAAATGCTTCCTTACATCTAGTCTGAACCCTGCCCAGTGCGGCTTCGTACCATTCCCACACATGTTGTCACTGGATACCAGGGAGAAGAGATTTGCAATAATAACTTGTTCATCCCACTCAATCGTCCAATTCTGATCTTGTGGGACTGGGACGGTAATATTGTAAAATTATTTTAATAACCTTAGCTAGTATTTTCAAAACTGAGTATATTGAGTGTCTGCTTTTTAGGGTATTATTCTGAAGTGCTGAAGTATTGACTTTTCAGAAAGAAAGATCCTTTGATGTCTAAGATGATTTGAATTACAAAAAATGAAAGCCGAAAGATTTAATCCCTATTGGAGCACATCAGGTTAAGTCAGACTTAAGAGCTGTACTCTGATGTGGAAAGAAAAATGGAATGAAGGTTTACAACTTTTTTTTTTTTTTTTTTTGTTCTGGTATGATGATGATGAGCCATATAAACACTGAAAAATCCTATTCTAGTAGTGCTTTGGGGAACTAAGAACCTTTTAGCATCTTACTTTCCTATAGTTGTCATGTCTCTTCCACCATGGTGCAAATAAAGTTTTCACTGAAACAGAGATTTACTGAGCTATCCCAAGCTTCCTATGTTTTTCTCTTGCCAGTGTGCCTAGATTATTTCTGCATTTTTTGGTTTTGTTTGTTTATTGTTTGTTCCAAACTCCACCATTCATATTAGAAACAGTAGAAGTTTGAAGTGTGCAGGTAATGGAAGGATCTTTATGTATCTTGAAACATACCAAAACAGCGTAAAATGAATACTGCTGTGATTAATCAAGATTCAATGATTAATCAATGATTAATCAATTCAGTTCAAGGAAGACTTGGCATGAAGTTGTTTTCCATAATTGCTAATATGAGAAACACTAAATAATAACTATATAGGTTAATGGTCTTATGCAGTTAAATCATGAGAAAATCCTAAGTTTGTTTAATTGATAGTATAACACTTCAAATATATTAAAGATAGTTACCATTTGAATGGTAACATGATTGTGCAGGTATATTTTTCATCTATTACTGTATGGAGATAAAAATAAATCTGTGACATGGATCATTCATCACTTTTTATTTGCATTGTCACAATTTAAAATTTCTCTCTGCAGAGCAGATAATAGGCAATTAGTAATTTGGGATGGCTTTGTCCTGAACAATCAAAATTTTACATAAAGGTAAAGACTTTTATTTTAATATAGATTTTCCCATCTCCTAGATAAAAAGAACTGAAATAAATGTGACTCAGCATAGATCTAATTAAAAATCCAAATCTAAAGTTGTTTAATAGACAAATATCGTAATGCAGATTGCTAGCAAGAAAACTCATGCTTTGAAATAATATTTTTTATATATATGAAAGTACTAAAATCTCATTCAGGTTATTTTTTCACTCAAGTTTATTAAAAATTCAATTTCCTTGTGGAGTTCTCATAAAAAATGAAATTGAAACACTTTATGTGAGTCTTACCATACTTAGGAAACAGACTTCAGCAAATTTAAACTAGAAAATAGTTGTCAACATGCAATGCATATGTGCTGATAGATGTGAAATGTCACATCCATACTCATGCTAAAAGACTTATCCTGTTTGCAGTGAGTGAGAGAAAGACAATAAGAATATTTGGCAATATTAGTTGTACTAAATTACTGTATACATAGGCATCCCTATATCATATATATAATAAAAAACCTGCAGTATACCCATTTCTTTCTGGGTGTGATTTTGGCACAGAACACAAAAAGCTCAAAATTTGTATTTGTAAAC
This sequence comes from Bombycilla garrulus, assembly GCA_013400315.1. Classification (NCBI taxonomy): domain Eukaryota; kingdom Metazoa; phylum Chordata; class Aves; order Passeriformes; family Bombycillidae; genus Bombycilla; species Bombycilla garrulus. Next base: position 517,010 of record VXBU01006989.1, read on the forward strand.
CTGATATGCACTGAGGAGGCAGTTGGTGATAGAGGACATCTTTGGATTTTTCCAACTTCCTCTCCATTTCCATTTCCACTTCTGAGATGCTATCTAGGCTGCCAGCTCTTTGCAGCTAGAAGCTGTCTTTTTGTGTGAACCTTTTGTACTGTGGGTCCTCATGATCTGGTGGATGACTGCACCTGCAGCTCTGAGGGACTGCAGATGGAATATGTTTTAGCATAAAAACACCTTAATGTCATAAATAGACATGTTTCATTTAACTAGTTAGATTACTCATTTGGTCACAGGAAAAATCTGTTGCCTGCCTGCCCCCTGCTTTGGTAAGAACTGCATGGTTTCATTTTTAGCCATGGACAGCAGCATAAGGCAGGAGCCCTGTCACACTGCCCCAGTCAGCTCTGGGGTTATGCTCAGGTGTGATTCACATTTAAATATGTGGAGTTGCTCCCTGGAAATGCTTTATTTGCCATATGAGGAGGCAAAGTTGACAGGGCTCCTAACACAGGCAATTAAATGAGCTGAAATCTGTCAAGGTCCTACTCCTGTACACATCTACTCCTCTTTCCCCTCTTTTCCTCCCTCACCAAGATAAGACTGCTATATGAAACACTGTGCTCCTCTGCAGAATTTGGCATAATCGTTGCTGAGCAAAAGTCCACCTTTGCAGGTTTCCTTTCTGAAGCCTCCTACAAAAGCACATGGTACTTCTAAGCACTCGTATACTTAGTCCTAGCGTGCCTATGGTCATAGATCTTTGTGGTGAATTATGAGAATGGTCTTGCAAACTGGATTTCCTGGGGGAAAAACCTATGTCCATAGTTGCCTTACTATTGTTTCTTAAAATGAAGAAGGAAAACCTAGAAATTGGTTTGCAGAAAGTGAAAATGCCACTAGAAAATGTGTTAACACTTAAGCGCATATGGGCATCCAGAATATGATACTACATTTCTTCTGGTACCCACAGTTGATGAATTCAGAGAATAATGTATTTCAGATTGAATAAGATCATAAACCTTACCCATGATAGTCAGTGCTTCTTCAGCAGTTCAAAAATAGTGAGCTAGACATCTGGATTTAATGCAGAATTTATTCCACATTTTAGACAGCTTTATATGACTAAACTATTGATTTTAATTGTATCAGTCAGAATTTGGCTGCTCATTCACAGGTGTGATACACCTTAATCATTTGTAGGCAGGCTCATGCCTGATTAAGACTCATTTCCTGTGTAGAAAATTTACTGCAGTTCCCTGGAGACTTTATATACATATCATATAAGCCAGCACCAACAGAAAGCTTGTAAAAAACAAAACAATTAATTCCCATATTTCACTTTTGTCAAAGCTTTTGGAATTTATTCTTTTTTTCTTCTTCTTCNGCCTTTGTGAGAGGTACAAATTCTGCCTTTGTGAGAGGTTGCTGGTTTTTAACTTGTGTAATAAAAATGGTATATTGACAGTCTCTTTCCCTCTTGTTCTACTCAACAGTTTTTCTTTAAGAAAAAAAAAAACCAACAAACAGCATTGCATAGTCACTGCAGATAACTTGTGATAGTTATTACAGTAATTTTAAAATTATATGTAATACAAGTAGTCAATAAATGTTCTTAACCTTGTTTTATATAGAGCTAATCATGTCCCAAGACCCCCTCATTTCGTTTATTGTGTTTCCTTTTTCCTTATCTGGAAATGTCGTTAGCGTGTGACTAAGATGAAAAAAAGATAATGAACACTTGGTACTTGACAATAAAGGGGTTTTAGTTCCGTAGAAGCATTGCAAGAGCTAATTAGAACAAAGCAGCTGACCTTTACTAAAAATAACACCTTTAAATGTTACAGTGAGAACTTAGGTTATACTTAATGACCATCTGGAAGACTTCCTGAGCAGTACAAATGCAGTGTCAAAATAAGGATTTATTTCCATTATGACTTTAAAAAGAAAGAAAGAAAAGTTATGGTCTCCAATTTCAACAAGGCTATTATGTAGTTTTCAGCTTGTCAATGACTTATCTCATCAGCTAAGCATAAATGTCAGAATAAGTAACAGTGGAAATGTTAGATTTTTGTCCATCATGGATCTGTTTTTTCCTAAATATTTATGACTGTTACCAGCTAGTGTTTGGTTTGTTGTTTTTTTATTTTTTTTGTTTGTTTTTCTCTTGTTTTTAATAGTAAATGTAATGGTTTGGACTTTCTTTTTATTTTTATAAAATCATAAAATAACTACTAATCTGGTTTTATATCCATTTATAATTGTGTTTAGCTTGTGTTGGCATGTCTGGAAACAGTGATTTACCCTTTGGTCTTTTCCTAGTTCTTGAAGTTGTGGATGCCCCATCCCTGGAAGTGTTCAAGGCCAGGTTGGAAACGGCTTTGAGCAGCCTAGTCTGACAGAAGTTGTTCCTGCCCATGGCAGGGGTCCTGGAATTAGATGATCTTTTAAAGTCCCTTTCAGCACAAACCCATTCTATGATTCTGTATTTAAATGTGATTTTCCAGGAGATTTTCACTAATAGAACTTTTCAGATACGCTCCTGTTTCTTTTAGCAATAAATCTGAAGAAAAAGATATAAACTAGGCATGTACAGAACTGAATTTATTTTATGTGTATAAAGTCACTTCTGACTTTTGAGATAAAAATATTTGTCCTCAGTACAGACCATTCTACCAACAGTTTCTTGGTGAGCTGAATGAAACCTGCTCCTTTTTAGGTGCTATTGTAGCAATTACTCACTTGCCTGATATATAGAGAGATACTGCTTTTCTCATTAATCTTTGTTTAAAAGGTCAAGTAGTATGTGTTCCATGCTCATGGAGTACTTTTCATACAGATGACCTCCATAAGGTGTCTGATGCAGAGCACTTCAAATGGAAATGTAATTAAGTATTTTAAAACATGTATAAATTTTAATATCCTGTGTTCGGTAATTGAAAGTAATGCTTTAATGCATACAGAGTTTGAGTCAATATTGGATCCTGAATTCTTAAATGCTCAGTAGCACAGAGAGCTGTACTATTGTAAAGCAAAATCCTTAATTCTCTTTCAGTTGTGAATTAGTCCTACTGCAAGCCAGGTTCTTGTTTCATGATCTCTGTAGTGGTAATAGCTGACAAGGGAGCTCAGAGTACACATTGTAGACTTTAAGATCACAAAGGCTTTCCTTAGAATTATGTGGGCATAGAGAATGGAGATTGGACTTTGAACATAACACAGGCTTGTTAACAGTTAAACTTTTTATGCATGGTAATGGAGTAAATATGGAAATTGAAAAGGGAGGATGAATGCTGACTAAAAGAAAATATAATTTTTACTTTTTTTTCCCACTAAAGTATAAACAAACTAAATTATTCAGATCATAATAGGGGGATTTAGCATATACAATTATATCTTTAAATCTGTCCATATTATAGTTATGTGGAAGATATAAAAGCTGAAAGAAAAAATCCATTTTAAAACCCAGCATACAATATACTCTGGAATATTTGTTATTCTATGAATTGTTTTAGTTTACACTTTTTGGTTCTTTTTCTTCCTGCAGTTAGATGGAAAAGGAAAAAAAGCATCGAGGACATTTTTATAAGTACTTTCTTTATGGCCTCCAGACAAACAGCTTAATTTTGTGTGGTTCACAGCAGAGTCACTCACGACAACCTGTACTTTCCAGGCTATTCTTATATTCAGGGTAATGAACACGCAGTAAGCTGTCCAGGTAATGAAATGTCACTGTTGACTGTGATATTCTGTAGCCTCTACTGGCCTGATGCCAGACTTTTTTGTTCCAACCAGGGAGCCTGAAGCGAAACTTTGGCTATTACTGGAAATTTCATGTTGTAATGACATAATGCAGGACTGTGTGCCTCCCTCCTGAGCTGGCACAGAGGAAAATCACTGCCACATTTGCAAACTACTGCCTTGTGAAATGAGTTTGGAGCACTGCAGTTGCATATCACTAGAGAAGTTTCATTGTAATATGGCTGCATTGTAGCCTTTCCTTATTTTCACTTTCCTGTCAGAATATCATTCAAAGGATGGTTGCAGTTTGAAATTTGTCAGTGCAGGCCTTGGTTTCTAATGCATCATTTAAGTATGACCTTGCCTACAAGGGGTGAATTGGTGGCCAGAAAAATTAATGATGGAATCTGTGTCCTACAACTAGGCAACACCAAGTGGAAATAGCTGTTGAGTTGATTGTTTATTTTGCTTTTGCTATTGGAACAGAACTTAAGGGAGAAAAGATATGTCTGACAGTTTACTACCATTATTGAGGGAATATGACTTTCTGATGGTGCACCACCTGAATGAGCACAATTTCTGTGTCTGCTAAGTGTATTTTCCTTGATTCTTCTTGGTGCCTCTCATAAGAACTCCCCAGATCACTGTGGTTTCATTCTCTGAGCTTAGCTACATCTATTGGGATTGGAAGTATTTACTGTGGTGTCCAGCCCATGCTGGAGAACCAGGGAGAGTGATCCTTAGGTTGGTACAACATGACATTTCTGGGATGCTGAAGTTTTCCTTCCTGACTATGCTTATCTCTTGTTTCTCAGGCTGGGGAAGGCTTAGTGTCTTAGTTGTGGTTTAGTGCTTGTTTGTGTTCGACCTGAAAGGTGGGGAAGATGGGTGAGCAGAAAATTCTGGTTTTTTTTCCCCTTCCAATCTACTGAACCACCCTAAATACTTTATGCTTAGAAATGTTTAATGGCTTACGTAGTTCCCCTTGCATTAAGTAACCTGTGTTCAGAGAGAGAAATACCATCACTTGAGATTTACATTGTAGTTTTTACAGTATTTACCATCTCTAGATCACTGGGAAGAGATGAAATTTCCTAATAACCTTGTGAACAAAGCGCCTCTCTGACTGAGAGCTGCCTTGCTGCATTTGTCTTTTTGAGCCACCTGACTATTTCCCCACCTTGCCTTTTTGCTCTGTTCTTGTCTGTATCTAAGCACTTGTATTAAGTGCTATTAAAATAAATTTATTAAAGGGACATTCTCCTGCACTAATGGTGCAAGTTAACTTTCACTGCTCCCTGAAGGGGAAAGCATGTCAGTAATTGAGGCATTCCCCTTGCTGTTTTGCAAACCTTGTGGTGGTGTATGAAAAATGTGTTGAATTATTCAGCGTTCCTTGTTAGTTATGTTTCTCCTTGGTTTCTCTCTGTAGTTGATGTCATTTGCTAAGGTGAGATGTTTTTTGTTGTGTGAATAGAGCCCAGATTTGTGAAAAACATCTTTTTAATTTTTGTGACTTAGTTGTTGACATTTTCTCTTTATCCACCTTTTAGGATATTAAATGTTTGGAAAAGTTTAGAAAATAATATTACTTTGTCAAACTTCCAACACTGATGAAAAAAAACTTGCACAACATTGCAATACTGCTGATGCTTGCAGTCCTTAGGGTAATTTAGTGCTGAGATCACAGAGAATGCTTAACAGGATAAGCATTCTCATTCTGTTTTATTTTAAATGACCTCTAAGTATAGGTGCACCTATTTCTGAAAATCTCCTTTACATTGCACACTTCAACACATAAGAGCGAAATGCACATATACAAACATGGAGTTTTTATTTAGTATTCTTTTTCTGGAGTTAACAGGTTTTTCTTAAGTTTGGTTAATCTTAAATTACTCTAAGGAAAAAAAAAAAAAAGAAAAGGAAAAGAAAAATAGAAGAGGGAAGGAAAAATAATTTATATTAGTTATTTAGTCCTTCAACTGTCTACAAGGAACAGCACCAATGGCCCCAGCCCAGATGTGTTGTTTGTAGGAAAAGCTGTAAGGAAAACCCATTCTGGCATGAGAGCATTTCATTATATAAACATCATGAAAAAGTCTGTCATTTCTCTGAATATGATCTAGTTAGATCTTTATTAGTCTTTCAGCTTTAATTTACCCATCTCACAGGCTAATAAATTCTCTTTTTAACTTTAAATAGCTGTGTAGTGTTTATATCAGAGATCACAATGAAAATGTTATTTTCTATTATGGACTGTCAGTACCAAACCCAGCAAGGTGAACAGCAATGTGGCCTCACATTGACACTAAGCATCAGAGAATGCAGCATTACTTTTGAAAGTATTTGTTGCCTTGCTTGTTGCTGATCTCTTCACAGCAGGAGTAAATGTATTTTCCTGATTTGTCAAGGAAGGAAGATGTGATCATATGCTTATAGACCTTAAGGTAAAGGACAATGAAGGAACACTTTTCTCATCTTTCAAAAATGCAGAAAACATCCCTCTGTATACCGAGACATTTTTCTCTTCTGTATAGTTTTCTGAGCACCTGAAGGACAATGGCACATGCATTAGCCAGATTTTGCCTTTAGACCATCCCAAATAAAACCTGAGAAGAAAAGAAATCACACAGTTCTGAAAGTTAATGTTTCCCAGATGAGGGGGAAAAACCCCACTTTTGCCTCATGGTAAACAAAAAGTATTTCTAGCAGTGTGACTGAGAATATTCATCAATTTATGCCAGATTGTTATAATTGAAAGTCTTAATTCTGTCTTTGCAAGGTCACCTTGGTCCCTAACAGAGAATTGCATGAAAGCCAAGAGACTGAAACACTATTCCCAGATTATACCACTGACCTGCTTTTGCAAATTATCTCACATCTCTTACTTCACATTTTCATATCTGCATAGAAATTTTACTGTACACTCCCTCAAAGGTAGGACTCTTCTTGTTCTAGTGCACTATCTCTAGGCTTGGTTTGGACTTAGAAGATTCAATGTGTGTAGAGCTGTTTGCATTTTTTCTTAATGGTTAATAGAAAAACTTCTGTGAAACAACACAGGCATGAAATCCATCAATTTGTCTAAAAATATCAGCTATCTTTCAAAGATAAATTCTCAAATAAATGGTGTAAAGTAACTCTTCCGTTTCAGCTTTAACATTTTGTAATAGCTGACATTGGCAATCTGATTTTATTATTTTTTAAGCTTAAATAGCACTTTTTTAATATTGTACATCTTGTTATTAGAGGCTTCATTGCATTTCTAGTGAACTTTCTGTGTAGTTCATGGCTCCATCTAGAGTGATGATTTAGCTTTATTGATGTGGTAATAAAATGAAGTTGATGTGGAGAGCTTACTGACACTGGTATAAATTGCTTAACTAATGCCCTATGTGCAAGGTTGAAAGTGTCTCTTCAGACTTGGGGAGCTTATCAGAACAAATTCTAAATCAAACCCTTCTTCTTCTGGCATGGTTAAACAATTCAAAGTAAAAGAGAGGTGCAAAAATTGGAAGCTTGAAGAAATTATTTGAAATTTTTGTACAGTCAAGCAGAAAAAGAATAGCGCTTTTGGGGCAAAAGCTAATAGAAAACACAAAAAAATAGACCCATATCTTTCAACCTAATAAAATAAAAGTTGAAGCTACTCTTTATTCAGAATGATGTAAATGAAGTGCTGAACAAAAATGCAGCTGTTCCATTGTATAAGTGTCTCTACAGCTCTGACTATCATACTAATAAGATTTTAATCTGCAATGCTCATAAAGAGGTAAATGACAAATCATTTATTGAAGCTCATTCCATGTGACATGGCTGCATGGAGCTCGTTCAGTAATTCACAACCTCTCCCATACATTCTGCTTTTCTGTTTACCAGGAAACTATCATGACTGTTTTTCCTTTTGGCAATAGGGTAACAGCTTCTGGTACCTGCCTCACACTGGCATTTTAGATGTTTATCCTAGAGGAAAGATGTGTCCCAAAATGTTCCAGTGTTGTATCTGCAGCTAAATTTGTCCAGGCAGCTTTACAGGAGTGAGGTGCTACTGAAAAACAAAAAACCCCTGTGCTGTAAATTACAGGCTATTTTTATGGAAGTAGAAAATAGTTTTCAGATATTTCTGTCTCAAAGTCTTGAGGCTGCAGAGAGCATACTACAATATAATGTATATATTCTATAACAGAAATAGAAGAAAATAATTTTAAAGAAATTATTACTTTCTTAAACTTTTCCATTTATTCTTTTTTTTTGGAAAGACCCTGTTTCAAACTAAAATAAACTTTTTAAAATGAAATATGATTAGATAATCTACTGTCACAGGATTATAAGCATTTTAGAGCGAGTATGTTTGATTATAGATATTTCTTTCTTCTATTCATTCTGCATGCATAAGGACAACTTGAAATCAGAACTTGATTTCTGATTATTATTTGAAGTTTCTCCTGAAACAGTTTGGTTTGAAGACAATTTGATAATTTGATAATTAGCATCCATTGCATAAAGCCACTGCATTGACTGCAGACCTCTTACATTTTACTCTTACAGCTGTGGGAAAGAGAGGATTCCTCTTCAATTCTTACTTTTCGAACCTGGATTTGTAATTGTTGGACTTGATGATCTTTTTGGGTCCCTTCCAAAGCAGGATATTCTGTGATTCTTGTGAAGATCTCGGAAACATTTGTGTACGATTATCTGCACATAAGCAGCTCAATACAGAAAATCAGCCAAAAGCTGCAGTTTTAATAATGTTGCCATTTTAAGCACAATCTCTTGTAAAAGATGAAACAAGTAAGGCAGAAGACATGGGATGTGAATACTTAGAGATGACATTTCGGTTCAAATTAGAATTTCTGTGTAAGACTGCTTTCTTAGAAGACTGCTGTACTTAGTAAATCAAAAGAACTTTTGAAGAGTAATTTGACATGAAGAGCAATGCGTTCATATTTTGATTTCACAAAGCACAAAAAATGTCAGTTATCAGAATGGTGTTGATTATATTTCACAGCTGCTTATACAGATTACAAAGAAGAGAGTTGTGGGAAAGTATTCCTAAATTTAAATCTGGCCTCTTGAGTACCTTTTTAAACATTTTAAACCATGACAAACAAAAAGGTTGTCAAAAAGAAAATTTAAAAAAACCCACTTGGATTGTGTATAATTTGTGAATTGATTATTTAAGTTAAATTATAATATAAATTATGCTGAATTTTGACATTCATGAGCACTATAAAAATTTCTAGAAACTAATAAAATGTACTTGAAATAATAATGTAATTAAAATCTTGTGGGGATGAGGCCATTAATCATGTTATAGAGGCAAAATTTGTAAATTTGAAACTGCATTCTCTACTGAGGTATTAATGTAGATTTTTGTGATGTATCAGGGTGTGATGCACTCCCCAATTTGGCTACTGACAATAGAAGAATAATTTCCATTTGCTTTCTAGAGAATTACAAGGATGACTCAAGGTTTGAGTAGCCTTCATTGTGCCATATCTACTAAGAATTTTCATTTCATTACTGTGGCAATAAATAAATTCTGATGTGAAATAAAAATTATTAAGTATATCAGCCAGAGGACAGTTTACAGAGCATATACATTTGGGAAGGAGGGGAAAAAAAGAGCAGAACTATTTTCTCTCCTTGAAGTATGAGAAATGCAGCTATTATATAAAGCACAGTCTTAATTTTAGGCTGCTCATGTAGTGTTCTTTAACAGTTGAGAAAGACCACTCATTTTATATGGTCCTTTATACTCTTTGAATACTTAATATTGGGGTTTATAAAAAGCATCTATAGGATAAACTCTATAAAACATAGCATACATGCACATTTTAACTCAATAGACACAATTCTTGAGTTAAATTATTATCAGACTAAAGACTTATTCATCCTGTACATTTTAAAAATTGGAGGAATCTGCTAATATGCAAGGTGCCCCAAAATTAAAAAGTCATTTAATCAGCTCGTTAATTGTTCTGTTGGTGCGCTTTTTCCCCCCTTCCATTACTAAAAAAAAACTCTGACAGAGAATAATGGAGACTCTATAATTATGAATTAAACCCAATAACTGCTCTAGTCACATATTCAGGTAATGATCTTGCCTAGAGTTTATAAAAAATTTATGTGTTAAGGGAAGGGTAGTTGGAAGATATGAATATCTTTTAGGAATGATTAAGTTATTATCATATCTTCTCTTAAAGGTATAGACAGAGTCTGTAAGAAGGAGGTTCATGCTGGCAAGGTCAGGAGGGAAAAATTGCATTTAATTTGTAACAGAATTAAATAAAGACAGGTTTCAAAGTGGGGGAAAGGAAGGGAAAAAATTCAGTTTTCCTTGTGGCTGTGATCACTGACAAGATGAAATTGTGGGGTAACATTGTGATGAAAGTCTATGTGTGGAACATGCAGAAGCTCTGAAACCACACTTAAAACAAAATCAACATTCTAATTATGTTGCTGACTTTGAAAAAATATTTTCTTTAATGCTCTGGATGGAGAAGAGTCTAACAAGTGAAGACAGATATTTTTGTCTGTGCTCTGAGTACAGGAGAGAGATGGACAAATTCAAAGTGTATTGATGTCAAAGTGTAATGATGTCCAACCATGTTACATGATGCTCTTCTGCCTTATCTTTTTTTTTGTGTTCATTCCTTCTTGGCAAAATAGGGAAAGCTAAAGTTGGTTACTCCCAGAATTTTTATTCATATTTGAATTAATTAAAATAATATCTATTCTGTGTCTGCCCAAAGGGTCAAACTTGTTTAGTGTCCCACCAAACAGGAGGGAATTATACCAGAACTGAGAACACTTAAGTTACAGTTTTGGCTCAGCCTCCAGCTTTTCAGCTAAGAGAATTACTTTGTTTGAAAAAAAAAATCTTTTATTCATTGTTTATATATTTTTCTTTCACTTTTGCCTCATTTTTTACTACTAGATTTAAATACTACCATGTCTATTAATATTTCCTAGAATGATGCCGAGATCATCTCTTTTTATTAAGCTCTCCAATAGCANAAGCTCTCCAATAGCATTTTTAATTTTGTGCCTCTCTCTGTTTTCCTATCCCTTCATTCTTTTTATTGATTACTTTTCTTCTAAATTAGGCAGACATTATCATACTTAACCTAGCTGGATTTTATTTGCATTTTTTTGATCTTCAGGCTTTCTTGAAGAACTGGTAGAAACTGGTTCCCAGTTACTGTTGAAAGGTGAAGTTATTACTTTGCTTATTATACTCAAGAGGAGTTTCTTTTATCTATCCCTTCCCCTCATCATTTTTTTCTTTTCTTTTCCTTC
>VXBU01006992.1:0-105223 GCA_013400315.1 Bombycilla garrulus
AAAAAGGAAAAAAAAGTATTAAACCGTTTGTAAACAAAGACAGTGAAGATTACTTATTTTTCAGTGCTACTTGGATAAACAGAGGAATTTCGAAAGACAAGCAACTGGTAATTGTTTGCCTGGGGCGAGATGCCCCTCAGGACTTTGATTTGCATCAGGGCTCTGAGAGCTAGGGCTGCATCCCCAGTGCATGGAAGCACCTGGGGCACTTTTAGTAAGAGACTATTGTGAGAGTCATCGAGAGATAACAATAACATCACACTAGTATTAATAAGACCTGCTAAAATTAAGTTTTTGCTTTTCAAAGTTACTTTGCATCGGCATGTGGGACTTTGCAATGTAATATGTTGTGTTTAGAAAATTTGTGGTGTCCCTGTGGAATTAAACCCACCTCCCCCCCGCTCAGCTATCAGGCGTGTAGACAAAGGGGATTCAAGCGCTCCCGGCTGGGACCACGCAGGGCAGTTGGCGGGGGGAATGGTCCAAGCAAGAGTCTGACTCCTGGCAGAACAAATAGACCTGTTAGCGAGATAAACGAGTAGCAAAGAGTCCATAAAATCCTTTAGGAGGACAAAATTGAGCAATTAGAGAATATGTTTGTCTTATTGGTTGATATGTCCAGTCCTTGTGTTCCTGGGGTGGCTGTCCGGGGTGACGGGTCCTGCGAATGCTGTCTGTTGTCACGGCTGGGCTGAGGTTTGCTGCTGTCCTCCCTGAGGCATCGGCATTTGCATCTGTATGCGTTGTCGTCCGGTGTCCTGAAGTGAATTTTCCTGTAAAGACTGGCAATTCTTGTGAAACCTTTTGCAGTTGCTTTTTGTATAGGGGGGAATAGGTTAGGCTTAGTATCTGGATCTATTGGTCGCGGTTCAAAGGGCTCCCCTTCCTCCTCGCACACGGGGGCCACAAAGATTTTGCTGCGGTATCAAAGGTTTGCGTATGCAAACTGAATAAGTCAGGGTCTTTTTTGGGTCCGGGATCGAAAGTCTCTGCCTCCTTTTCACAGTTAGTGTCCGCATAAGCGATAAGCGTTGGGCGGCTCTGGGGTCGCTGGTGGGACAGCGGCGGGGCTGAATCCTTGGAGTTCGACGGGTAAGGGCTGCGGACAGGGGATGGGGAGCGGGACCTGGGCGCACTCCCTTTTTATCGCATCCATGACAGCCCTCCTTGCTGACAGCATTTGTAGTTCTGGGTCATACAGCTTTGCGCCGACCTTGTCCAGCAGTGGAGAACGAGAATTTCGGGAAATATACGTGACACCCATCCAGGGAGTAACTTTAGGATGGGGGATCCATGCTTCTTTAGAATGCCTAGCATGGTTATATAAACCTTTCCTGTCCCATTCCTTTGAGTTCCTCTGGCTCACCTGTCACTTCCCCGCGTCCAGGTGATTGTGGGTCCAATGCGGTTCTTTCACCGCCACATTCAGTTCCAGTTTCCCTGGCTCACCTGTCACTTCCCCGCGTCCAGGTGCTGTGGGCCCAATGCGGTTCTTTCACCGCCACCTTCAGTTCCAGGGGTGTCGCCGACTGCCGACAGATAGCCGGTTTTTCCTCACAGAGGACACCAATTTATCGGCAATTGAGAGAGACGCAACGAACCCCAATTCGTGATCAGGATCCCTTTTACTGAGTTTTACCAAAACTTATATACTATTCCATACGGTTAATCTCTTGTTACAATCATCATATTAAACATTACAAAAAGACAAAACTCATGCATTTGACAAACATTCCTTGCTTGCAGAGGATGATTCAATCTTGTCCTTCCTGGAAGCTGGACCTAATCCACTCAGATTGTAATCTTTTAAATTTCTGTTTGTGTCTGTCAAGGGTCCTGATTATCAGACTGGACTATGCTAATTAAACTCACAGTATTCTCTGACTAGTGATTTACCACAATCGGCCATCAGGTTCCCCTGCAACAAATGGGACAAAATTCTATAGGTAAAGAGAACAAAAGGGACAACACCCCAACCCCCCATACTGGGGTAGGTATAAGTGAGAAATAAAAACTTCATGGCTAAGCATCAAATCCTTCCATGAATGGTGGAGAACTACCAGAAACTTCCCTGCTTTCCTGGTTATCCCACGATCTGCACAGGAAGAGGTGGGAGCAGAAATCAGCAGCAGATCAAGTCAGGTTAGGTTAAGCAGGTGCGGCAGTTGTTGGTATCTGCATTAGTTTGTGCAGAAGAACTTTCAGATGAGTTTAAAACAGCTGAGAAAGCCTTAAGTTAATGTGAAAAATTTCTGCTTGACAGTAGTTGTGGCGTTGCTGACCACAAAGCTAAGGAAGTACTGGAAAGCTACATCCAGTAATTCAGGATAATTTCTTCTCCCCTTCTCCCTCTCCTTGTTTATTGCTACCACAGATGAGTTGGACCGGGGAGTGGATCAAAAAGATGGCAGAGGATGGTCAGACTCTCCAGGCTGTGAGGAAAGCGATGCAAACAAGGAAGAAAGTCTCAAGCTGCGGCTGCCGACATGCTCAGATATGATCTGTGGATATGCTTGTCTGAAAGGTACTGGCCCCTAATTCTTTGGACATGAGGAGGTTTCATGTGTCTGTGGTTCCCAAAAGTCCTCATGGTAGACACTGTCTCGCCAGGCACTGCGGCCATGCGGAACACCAAGCGAGGATCCTGGTACGTCGAGGCTCTCACCTCGGTGTTTGCAGAGGACTCCCAACACACTCACGTGGCTGATATGCTGGTGAAGGTAAAGCACCAGGGCATTTACTCTCCCACTCCTGCCTAGTTTTTGAAGGGTCTTCCATTGCTTCAGAATGCTAGGATTAATCTAATACTATTAATGCACTTGTTCTTGCCTTATTTGTAGCAAAATTATAGTTATTTCCTTCTTCTTATTTACTTTTTTCTATACAGCTTCACATCAGTTTAACCCAAGTAAAGGTGCTGTTTCTTTCACTCCTTCTGTTTCATTTGTGTGGTCAGATGGTGAACTTGCGAGTAGAGTTAATATTCCTTGCCAAGAATTACTTCTATAGAAATAGCTTTTTTTTCAGGTTAATTCATTCCCTGAACATGCACACAACACAGCTGCAAAAGCACCAGTACTCATATAAGGTAAAAATTGAGAAAGTGGAGGAAGAAGGAGTGAAAAAAGCAGTGTAGCCGCAGCAACTTGAGCTGCTGTGGAACTGCACCCTACTTCTTTATCCTTCCTGTAATTAGAGGACTGCTTAATGCATTAAACAGAAAAATCTGTGAGTACAGAAAGAAATGGCATTTTTCTTCCTTCTGTCTTTTTAATCCTTCCAATTATTTTAACTTTTTTTTTTAATCTGACATCTAGGTGAATAGGCAGATCAAGCAACGAGAAGGTTATGCCCCAGGCACTGAATTTCACCGCTGCAAGGAAATGTCGGAATATTGTAGCACACTCTGTCGGGACCTTTACCTGTTTCCCGGCTATCTACCAGGAAAATAACCTTGCCAGCTCTGTTTGAAGAAGTACTGCCAAAGCTGAACTTGGACTGTGGATATCTGTTTTCACTCTTATGAGCTGTGACATGAGATGTGCAAGCAAGGACTGCCAGTCTAATTCTTTATGTCTTTTTGTAAAATAAACTGGCAACTCTCCTTGTAAGCTGACTCAGTTCAGGGTTTAAAATTCTAATATCTGAATTGGCTCTGTGTGTATAGAAGGTGATGGAAAAAGGATCAGCACTGGAACTGGAAAGAAGTGGGAACATCCTTTGGAAGGAGACATAAGGACATCTGTAAACAAAGTGAATGTGAAAATGGAAATGGACTACTAGTACAGTTTTTAAGCCTTTCTGAAAGGAAAATCAGTCAAAAGATGCTACTTATCTTGTACTTTACAATTTTAAATACTTTCTGCATGGTTCTTCATACAGGACAGTTGACTCCTGTGCACATTAGAAAAGGGCTTCTTATGAAGGAGAATCCTCCCCCTCTAACATGGAAGGTTATTGTTCTCAGTACTCAAAACTTTCCATTTTGATCACTTAAAATTCTATTTTTCTACATTCCTTCTATAGCCAAGTTATCAAGATAGCTACAAGATATCCCAGATTATCAGCAAAACATATAGAGACCCCGACAAATATGCCTGCATAAAATTGCCCATAAATAGTTTTGAATCTAGAAATTCTAGATTAGCTCTGCTTAAGTCCCAAGAGTGAGCAACTGCATGAAATTTTCCTTTTGAGGAATTTGTTTGTCATAGTACTTACGTGTCACAGTAGACATTCAGTCCACCAGCTTCTCAGGAGTCTATAAATTGCACTGTACAACTGAAGCCCTGAAGCTCTACAGCCTTGTACAAGAGGATATTTTGTCTTTTTAATTAACAAAAATATTCACGGCAGCTCTTTACTGTTGAAGTGTGTTGCTTGGATTATTTATTATTGCAGGTTTTTTTCCCTTTAAAATGAGAGGGAAGAGTTTTACATTATTATCCTGTTCTGTGAGTTTTCTTCCTTCATCCATGATCATTTAAAAGCATAATATATCACTTCTTTGGGAAATTTCTTCCACAGTCTCTTCATGCTGTATTTTGTGTCTTGCTGTGTCTAACTGCAGTTACTCCCACTTGATATGACGTGGGAGATGGGCATTGTTCTGTTTTTGTGGTAGAGCCTAAATCCTGAGACACTGGATTATTATGGACTACAGTCTCAATCCCTCAATTTTTGTAGCACTAAGTTAGCACAATTCCTGGCTTTTTTTAAATATATATTTAAGGATAGAATTATGAATGGGAAGCACAAAGGTATATGGAGGGAGGCTGGAAAACTAGGCATATGGTCTTTTTTATTATTCTGCCTGGAAAATGAAGGCTGTGTTTCCTCCAGCTGACAAAGGTGCAGCATTACCATGTACCTTGCATTTGTCCTACACACGATGTGATGAACAGAATAAGAATCATACTTGCCAATTAGTGCCTTACTCTGAAGTCTAATATACCAGTTTAGGGGCTCCTGTACCTCCTTGGAGTATAAACACTGTCTTCCTGAGTGCTCCCTCTAAAAAATGCTGCAATATTTTACAGATAGGTTTCTTGATGAAGCAGTCCATTCTGATGGATTAAGTTTCTGTAGGATTGCATCAAATTGCATTATCACTGCCACTTTTATATATCTTTTTGTATACTTTTATTTTACTACCTTGAAGTGTCAAAATAAAGAATTTTGGTTTGATTAATTTGTGCAGTGTCTTCCATTTGGAGAGTTAGACCCCTGCAAAAGTGGAGGTTCTACATGAAGAGAATTTTGTGTAATTCCTTGAGATAGCACATCCCAGAGGCAGTTTTGAGCTCTGGGGCAGAAGCCTGCTGCAAATAAGTTTTGGTAACACCCGGGCCAAACAAATACTGATACATTAAGAAAGAGATAAGAAACAGAACCACCAAGAGGGAGGGAGGCTGATGTTATGCTTCAGCACATAAAATACTGGCATTGGGAAAATTTTGGGCTTGGTGTTTTTGAAGGATAAGTTAGTGTCAAAATGAAGGGTTCCTGGAAAAAAGGGAGTCTTGCAAGGAGGAAGAGACTGAAAAGAAGGTGCAGATAATCTGAAAGTGAAGATACCATCTGTCCGAGAGATTCTGGAAGTGGGGGAAGGTCCAGGGGATCAGAGCTGCATAGGAAGGAATCCAGGGAACACTTAGAGGTTTGATGCATAAAGCCCAAGATTTGTAACTGGGAACAGCTGTACAACACAGAACTGTCTGCTCCAACTTCAGAAACAAGCCATGATCTTACTGCTAGGCAGAGAAGCTGACATCAGAGTAATGCACTTGGGAGAAAGTCAGTTAGTGTGAAATAAGGTAGAAGCTCTGGTCTTGTGAGTTCTAAAATAATGCCCGGCCTCCAGATCTGCTACTGGTTGCCATTTATGCTGTTTCATCCATAACACCTTGAAGAGTTGTTTCCTGTCTTCCATTACCTCTTTTTAGTTAAAAAGTACATTGGTTTATTAAAAATAACAAATTCTGATACAGGAAGTCTAGTACTGATATTAGCAGTGGAATTACCAACACCTACCTGTGCAGAAAGTGATTCTAGTAGGTCAGAAGATGAAGTAAACAAGATGTTTGCATTTTTGTAGGTAAGTTTTGAGCTACTAGCAGCATTTAAGGAATTACTTTTAATAGGTGGGATAGCAGGGCAATGTTAACAGGATCACATTTTGTCTGGAAACAACAAGAATAAGGTCAAGGGTTTTATTTGAGATGGGGAGTGAAAACAGTGAACCCAATATAGACAATGTATTTTAAAAATCTTGAGTTGCATGAGAATCACATTTAACAGAAGAATTCAATAAATTAATACAATTATAATTCTAAACTGATTTTGTTTCCCTATTTGCGATTACTAATAGATAGTCAAAGGATTTGATTTTTTAAAAATAGTCATTGGTCCCCTTAAAAAATTAACATCTACGGAATGGTATTGAAAGAGAGCATATGCTTCCAAAACATCAAAAGGTTTGGCTAAACATCGTATAAAAATTTATGCCAAGCTGAGACTCCTAACATTCATTGTATCTCTGTTCTATAATTTGTTCTTACCCCTCAGGGTATGAGAATTGTTCACTATATCACAAAAGTATTGAGTTAGGAGAAGGAATTGGAGGAAGATACTGTTATGTAATAGATTATGTCATCAGCGTATGCATACAGAGAACAGTTTCTTTAAAAGGAAGGGAATGAAGTGGAAATCTCCAGAGAAGTTACAATCAACTGTCACAGGATCAGCAGCCTTGGTGAGTCTGTTTCACTAGGAATGACTGCTATGTCCTACTTGGTACAATTTGGCCTGCTGTTGCTGATTTTGCCACTTCTCACAGAATTCTTTTCTGTTGAAGTTTGATATTCTTTTGTTTCCATTGATCTGCACTTGTTACTTCTTTATGGGAACTGCTATGTATAACTTGGTCCTCAGACTATTTTTGCACAAACTGTCTTGCCTGCATGCACAAATTCTAAAGATGACATCTGTGTAATTTACTACATCTTTCAAAGGGCTCGGAGTTGCACTCAGATTTCTCAGACAGAAAAGTAGCTGAAACTGCTGTGGCTTAGTCTGATTTTTTTTTTTTTTTTTTTTTTTTTTTTTTTTTTTTTTTTTTTTTTTTTTTTTTTTTTTTTAATTTTAATTCTCCTTTGGCATTCCTAAAAGTTTTTATTTGCAGCTGCAAAAAAAAAAAGAGCAACAGTAACACCTGCCATTGGAGCCATGCTTTGACAAAGGTAAAGTTCACATTATATTGATAAAATACTTGGATTTGGATTTGTTAGATCCAGGTGGTAAAGCAAAAAAAAAACTTAGTAACTGTTGGTATTCAGTCACTTGTAAAGTGACTTAAAGGATGAGAGGAAAAGGTCACACTGAGTAGAGGCTTAAATTCTCTAAATGGATTCACACAGAAAGAAACACTCAAGGAATTTTATAAACTGCCACTGCCTCTTGCAAGTCTGGCTTGGTTATTTATCCTGCACAGATCAGAAATCCTGGGCTCCATGCCTTAGCAGCTGCACCCAGGACATGTTCTGGTCCCATCCTAAAGGCATGCAGCAGAGGCTTCACTCCTGTTTTTAAGACGAGGATGCCAACACTCCAGGTGTGACCAGTTCCTAGTGCCAAGCCCCCTCACATGGGTCTGAACTGTAGCACTCACTGAGTTGGTCCAGAGAGCTGTGGCTGCTCCAGCTACTGTTACTGAGACTGCACTTGCTTCAGCTCCTGTCCCCAGCACCCCAAATGTGACTGCAGTTGATGGGTCAAATTCACTCATGCCAATCTCACCAACTGCTGGCACCTCAGACTTACAGCACTCATGTACATGGGATCATGGGATTTCATAGAAAGATAGTTAAGAAAGCATTTAATATGAAGATAGGGCAGACACTAACCAGCCTTGATTTTCGTGAAAGCTGTACTTTTCCATCTATTCCCCTAATTATTCCTCCCCAGCCATCTTCCTTAAGTTTTGCATAGTTCCACAGACCTAGTTCAAATACTTATGTTCCTGGTTTCCCCTTTTTAATAGTTACAAACTCCAAGCCAACATTCTCCAAATCTGTGAATGTACTTTCTTAATGGCCTGTCAAATACTGACTGCAGACATTTGGTCTTTTGCATGATCTCTGCTCCCCATTGTCTCTGAGTTCTGGCTAATTTTATTTCTGGCTTCCCATCTTCGACATTGTAAAGCTCCTTGTCTGGATAACCTTAATAAAGGCGAAACTTTCACCATTCACATGCTCTTACATAACTCATTTTTATTTAGTGGGACAAACAGCTTAAGAAGTGATGATGTTGCTCTAGGTAACTGCATTCCTAGATGGAGAATTTTTCTTTTTCCCTCAATGAAAAGATTTACAGATGGCAGATGTAGGGAAAAAAAAATTGAAAAAAGAACAGTTTTCTGTGAAAAGAACTGTGGCCTATATTACCTGCTCCATTCCCCACAAACTTCTGTGCTTGCTACTGCCTCAGGGTACAGCAGACAATAGCTGTGACTCAGCTGAGGACTGACATAGCTGTTGTCACAGTTGCTTAATGCTCTGTTCTCAAGGCAGTAATGCACAGCAGCACCCTGATTTTGTCCTTTCTACACTAGTTCCTCCTTGTTTTCTTGTGGCAAAGGCCCAGGACACACAGAAGGGCAGTGGGCAGGACCTCTCTACTCTGTACCCCTACAGATGTTTCAGGATCCTCAACAGCCCACAAACCCTTCCTGACTACGCTGTTGAGCACCTTTAATTGGTTTTATGTGTAAGAAGTTTGGTTAAGGCACAAGCTGAAACTCAAGAGGGTCCATCTGAACATCAGGAAACATTATTTTTTACCATGAGGGTGTCTGAGAACTGGAGGAAGTTGCCCAGAGGCTTGAGTCTCCATGCTTGGAGATACTGAAAATCCATCTGAACTAAGTCCTGAGCAGCTGGCTCTAGAAGGGCCTGGTTGAGCAGGGAAATTGGGCCAGATGACTTCCAGAGCTCCCTTCTAACATCAGCCATTCTGTAATTCTGGATGTAAAAGATACTGCATGTTAGTTCTGCCAGTGGATGAAGGTATGAAGACTGCAAGGAAAACTGTTTATTTCTGATGAGGTAACCAGGAATAATGGGTATGCTTGAAGAAAAATTATGTTAAATGTGAGGACAGCATAACAGTTATTCATAGGAGCAATAGTCTTCCAAGGCATGCTAGAGAACTTCTCTCAGATGCTGACACTTCCCAAAATTTTCTCTGAAACAGGTTGTGGGAATAATCCTCTTCAAGTTGCAGGATGGTTCTCTTGTCTCTAATTTCGGTAATTTATCATTTCCATCCTTTTCTTTCTTCGTCTCTCTCTGCCATCAATACCTTTTCTTTTTGTGGTTCCTCATCCTTTCCAAATGGAGCGAAGAATGGCACTGCCTGAGAGAGGAGGAGGAAACATTACCTCCTGTTAATTTACTGAGCTGTCCCATTGCCAGGACAGCAGAGAGAGATTAAAGCAGGGAAGCAGACAGAACAGGAGGGGGCAGGGAGTCTCTGGTTACACTCTCCCTCTGTGTCTTTCCCTCACCAGTAACCTTCTCTCTCAGGGTGCTCTGAGGGATTTTAGCTGAAGCCTTGCGCCTGTTTCACTCCATGATTTTGCTGGGAAGGGCAGACAGGAAGACATTGCCCTGAACAAGCCCTGCTCTGCGGGACATTGTCTCTGGGGATATGACTGGGGATGCATCTCCAACAAAAGCGTTCCGATACCAGGAAACTCTGGTGAGTATTGTTACTTGCAGCAGCACAGAATGTTTCCTACATGAAAGCTGGCTTCCCCCCTCTGCTTTAGGTGCTGAACGCTTGCTTTGCCTACAAATATCCTTCCTTCCCTGTTTGCATTAGACAAACTGTGTGAGAGATCTGCCCAAGCACATGCTCCAGTAGTGGCTTCCTTCAAGAGAGAACATGGCCATATTCTCCTTGAATTCCTGATCCGAAGGGGTGAAAAATTTACATCACCACAAAGGTTGAAAAATGCTGGCATGAATCAGAGCTGAGTCAGCAGAGCTACACAGAAATGCAACTGCTAGTTGTGAAGGGGTTTCTCTTTTCAAGATGACCACAGATAAGGCACTGAAACAATTCCCTGCCCTTTGTTACAGCTCCCACAGGAAGTAGTTAGGATTCTACCATAGTGGTGTCTACAGGTGCTGTGAGAACATGGAGCATGTTGCTCTATGACATCCTTTGGGAACATCCCAGTCTGGTTTTGCACTGCTTTGTTTTATAGGTAGTTGGATGCAGACTGTTGAGCCTCTTTCTGCTTTAGTTAATTTAAAGAGTTACTGCTAACTAGCAGAAATAAGATTCATTGCATGTCTATGAGTCCACACACTTTACTGGACAACTGAAGGTAGCAGTTTGTCCTGTGCCTAAAAAGCCTCTTGTTTTTGGTCCCTGAAAGTCCAGATTGCCTAATGAAGGCAAGGGATGCATGCTTAGGCAAGGAATGCCTAAGCATGAATGAAATCCCAGACTTTAAAAATGAATAGTGGCCTGTTTGTACCTAAGCATGCCAAGTTTTGGTAGCAGTATTCAGAGAGAAGTAAGACTGTGTTGGGACTAAGGATGAAATCTCATCTTCTTTGAGCTACTGCAAAGAAAGATGGAGACTTTTTTTACGTGTTCCTCTCTGGCATATCTTGAGCACATTCGAGTGGGGTCTTGCATTGTTTTCTTTTATAGGTATTTGGATGCAGTCTGTTGCCACACTTGCTAGTTTCTGCTTCTAGAGCACCTAGTTTAGTAGGAGAAGGTATGGTTTGTCTTTGGGAGCAGTAGGCTGAGGTGAAGAACTGGAGAGTGGCTTTCAGTCAAAAATATTCTGCTGCTGAACGCTGCTCATGTGTATGACTGAGTACCTTAGAGATGGATGAAGACTGTATGATCTTCAGTGTAAAAATATAGCCCTTTATGACTAAAATCTTAATTTCAAATCCAGACTTACGCAGTGATATAAATTCCTTAATGATCCATGTAGGCGCATCACAAACACACGCCCTCAACTCAACAGTTTATTAAGAATGCTCTTTATCACAAATCAAGTATTAACACTGCCAAAGAAGCCAATCAGTACAGTGGAAGGATTAGGATGTATTTCATCTCTCTTGGCCTTTCTGCATTCAAATATAAAAAAGAAGCATCCTCAGTGTCAGAAGTGAGTAGCATCAACAGTAAAGCATCAAGACTGAGCCTAATACAAGACATAAAAAGATTGCCATGACCTGTTTACACTATAAACAAACAAGTAATGATTGCATGAGGTACCGAAGTATAAAGAAATACTACAAACCCAAACAAAAGCAGTGATGAGGAAGAGAGCATGAACCAGCACAAGATGCAGAAGTAGTGAGTATGCTACTTGGATAAAATGGCTATATTTCTTCTGCAACTATAACAAACTCACAGATCTCTACAATTTTCAGTATTAGGTTCCTTGTGTAGAACTAGACTAGTCAGAGTAAATAGACTAATGAGAGTTTTCTTGAATGCTTGTAGAAGGACACAATAGCACTACATTTCTTGAGTTCAAAAAATGTGATTTGTATAATTTGAGATAAGGCAAATCTTTGACAAAATATATGTCCATTACTAAATAACTATTTGTGAGAGAAAGAAATACCATGTATTACATTATATTAATTTATTCATATTTTTTTCCCAAATATTTGCAACTAAGAGGTCTTCTAGGCTTCTGGATAAGACAGGATTGTGTAATAAATTGTATCTGATTCCTTGAGTACCTGCATAGGTAAACCCTAAATTACTAGTTCTTTGTTGAATTCAAGTCATCCCCATCCCTGATAAACTTTATGATAAGGAAACAGCCATGCTAGGACCCATTTCATTAGCAATTACTCTAAAGTTAGGAATTCTTTGAGAATGACCATATATACATACTCGAGTCCATAGGGATCATAGGCAAAGCAGCAGCTAGTTACTGAAGCAGCTATTTGCTGTATCTAATCCAGGCATTAGTGCTAAGAAGGCACTGAATCACTTTATCTTCAATATCAATTGAAGATAATTTTTTTCTCAAAACAAGCAAAATTAGGAACATTTATAAGGATTATGTAGCAAGTGAAAGAAGGACTATAACTCTGGATGTTGTTGCCTTAAGTGTTGTTGCCTTAAGTGTTGTTGCCAGACACTCTCAAGACTTGAGCATCTTAGCAATTTACACCTTAAAATGCTATCTTTAGGAGCACGCTCCTCTCAAGTATCACCATTACATCTGTTCACTCCATGTACTCAGTCATGTTAGTTCATTCTTGTTTAGTGAGTGAACAGAAGCAGAGAACACTTCTGAACTAATGCTGCACACATCAGTTTTCAAACATAGCAACCACTGCTCTCTGGGCATACTGGTTGGTCGTAAAAGACAGACAGTAGGTCATTGCCTGGCTCCAAAGACTGTATGAATGTCTGCCCTCTGATTTAGAAAATGTATTGCAGTGTCACTATCCACAGGCAAAGTCACTTATGAAGCCTGTATATCTTGGGATGAGGAGAGATGGTAGATGAGGTAGCTGCTGGTCAGCCTTCAAGGTCACAAACCATCTATATGAGAGTGTTGATGAGTCACCTGACCATTTCATGTCCTCAAGTCCCTTCTATGATTGAAGTATCTGTGTTTGTTTATATACTGTGGCCACTTCATTAACTTTTTCTGCTCCTGCCTTTTTTTTTTTTCCATTTCCAATAATCTCTTTTAGCTATTTTTTCCCCAGGTGTTCTTTGCCTCTTTGTTACTTACTCTTTCACCATTCCCTTGTTACTCTCACGTACCTTCTTCTCACTCTTGTGTTCTGCTGTGTCTTCTCAATTTGTTTCTCTGATGTTCTTGCTCTCAGTATACATGAGGCCAAGTGTTAGGTTTCACAGCTGTGTTTTTTCTGTGCCTTCCTCACATCACTGCCATTGGATTCTGTTCTAAAAATATCCCATGTGACCCTTTCCCTGTGCTGTCCCAAGGCAGAGAGGAGATTCTCCCCAGCTCCGCTCTCCTCTTTTTATTTTTGAAAGTGTTGTCAATCATACGGAAAGTAATGTTAGAAGGCACAAGAGACCTGGGAACTGAGGTCATGAGAAAGACCACTTGGGCAGATTTGTATTGCCAATTCCAAAGCTGGAGATGACAAAAGATGCAGATGAACATGGGGCCAAGTTGTACGTGGCAAGATGTAGGCTTCTGACAACAACAGTGGAAAAGAAAAAAAGAAGGAATTCTTTCTTCAGCCCATCTCTGCATGGGAGAGATGTTCAGGGCTACCCTACCTGTTTAAAAGATGGGGATAGGAATTTTTGCTATATTTTGCTGTGGTCATAAGCTCTGCTGTAACAACTAGGCAGCTTCTTGAGGAAATTTTCTAATTTCCAGTTTGTATTGCTAGCAGGCCTAGTCTCCATCATTGTATTAATAATTGAAATGTGCCTGCCAGTATTTTGGTTTTGTTGCCATCAAAGCAAAAAACCCAACAATCACAGAAAGATTTAGAATGGAAGGGAACATTGGCAGTATCCAGTCCAGCCCTCTGCTTGGTTATGAATTTCCCTTGTTTCAAGTCATGGCTGTTGCCTCCTGCATCTTCCTCATGCCTCTCTGAGGAGAGCCTGGTGCTGTCCTGTCTATACCATCCCTCTGGGTGTATTTGCATTTGCTGTTTGCAAATCAGCCTCTTCTCTGGGGTGAATTAAACCTGCTCCTTCAGCGTCTCCAGTTACCCATCCAGGCAAGACTTCCTGAGGTGATGCTCACAGCTGCACAGCGATGCTGTATATTCATGATTTAAGCACCCTTCCCATGGAGGAAGTTTGGTTTAACAGTAGCACGTGCAACAGAAATGGTGACAAAGGCTTTACCTTGCCTGGCTGTTGGCCACGTTGTCCCTGTACTGAGCTATGGGAGCAGTTACAGCCCCACAGGAGCAGGTTGCCTGCAGACACCATACCCTGGATAGCACCATCCTGGCAGGGAGTGCAAGGGGCCTTTTCAGCTACTTGTAGACAAGTACTTTTTTTAACCCATTAACATCATTCAGGTATTGAGCTCTGTTGTGAAGGTGTCCAGAATCACATTTCCATGGGTTGTACAGGCTTCCTGCCCAAAGAAATAAATTCCAGGGGCTGGTAGCACACCTATCAGTCTAAATGTTACTATTGATCTTGTGCTGTAAAAGATCTTGTTCGTGTGTAAACGGTATATGGGGGAATCCCATATTTGTGTGAAACCTAATAGAGTAGCTGCATGCCATAAGCTTTTTTTATATGGACAAAGAAAATATTATTTCTTTGACATCTGGTTTGTGCTACTTTGGCAATATAGCATATTAAATTATTTCAGGCAAGTTTGGGGTAGGGGTTATATGTGTGGAAAGACCATGAACTAGAATACTTGACATCAGAAAAAGACAGACCTGTTGCTAGTATGATTCTCAACAATGGCTGTAGAGGTGCAACTGGAATACAGAGATTACTGTCCCTGTCTGTACAGCAGGTGTGATAAAAAGTATGGTAGATGAGAAATTATTAATCAATACAGAAATGTATAGCAAATAAAAATCCTCAGGGTAAAGTCGACTACTATTGTGAATCTCCACAAAATCACAGCAGAGAACCTGGGCATGCAGAAGAGAAGCTGTAAGTAAACACAACATAAAAATAAGTTATTTTGTCAATGTTTACTTTAGCAAAATAGCAGGAAGTTGCTGCTGTCAATATTGATGGAACAGCTTCCACATACCTATATGATACTATGATCACCGTTAACTTGTTAATGCAGAGGCAGGACAGATATAAGTTTGATAATACTGGGCACTACCTTATTGGAACCTGCTTATTTTAAGTGTTTGTATTTACTATTAAGTGACTTTTCTGTTACAGAACTTCTTGGCAGAACCAGATTTCATTGCTGGTTTTTTGCATGGGAAGGCATATAATGTTTTTGTATTTGTTAATCACGCAATTCTCAGCACTGAACATAGAGGCAACAAAGAGATCCTCCATACATTGTGACTGCAACAAACACTTTGGTCTTTGGACCTTGATAAGGACATAGTCAGGGTTAAAGGATTTGCTCATGCTTTTAAAACTCAGCCATTTATCTCTACAACAAATTCCTGCCTCTTTGTGAAGACATTGATTCTTACTTGTTCTTAAGGGAACCAAGGAACCAAGTGGTTGTTGGGATTAACAGCCATCCATTTCCACAATATATTTGTAAAAGGCCATGGATCAGGAATGTTTGCCTATCATCTATCAGCATTGAGAGTGGATTCTAGAAGCACATAAAAATACAAAGCACCTTCATCTACTGCACAGTGATCTCGGAAGTGTGAGTGGCACCTACACTTTTTCAAAGGAAGTCACGAAAATGTAGCACTAAAAGCTCTGACAAATTACAGGCAGTATGTTGTTTTATGATTTGGTGCTGTGAGGAAACATTACTTTGTGCACCCCCAAGTTTGGTTCAGATGGAAGCTTGTCCAACTAGTCTTACCTGTGCATAGTATACTATACGCATCCTTTGACTATGTGCAAATTACTATAGTTACCACGGATATCTATATCTTGAGACTTGGAGTTACCCACATCTCTATTGGGACACTGAAGAGAAGAGAATTTGCCTGAAGACCAGCCACAGAAGCTTACAAATTATTTAACTGTGAGGACAGAACACACTGCTTTTAACAGCTACGGAAAAATAACTATCCATTTTTGAGTATGTGGTCAGCCCAGGACTGACCACAGTCCTGCAAACAGATTTCAGAATTAGATGATGCTTTCTTCAGACCATTGGAAGAGGTCATGTTCATCGTCCCTGGAAGCAACCTGCTGCAGCAGTAAGAGCAGGGCACAAGCAATCCAGGAGGTTTCTGGAGTGCATTGCCAACAAGTTCATAACAAGATAATCAACGAGACAGCAAGAGAAGGTGCTCTGCTGGACCTCATACTTACCAAGGAGGAAGGAGGGGTTAGGAATGTGAACATCCAGGACAGCTGCTAGATCTGAGGAGAGGAGGTCTCAAAATAAGGTCTCAGTCCTTGAGTTCAGGAGAGAAGTCTTTGATTCCTCAGGGATCTTAGAAGAATCCCATGGGAAATGACCCTCAAGGGAAGAGGGATCCAAGAGTTGTACAGGAATCATCTCCTCCAACATCAGAAATGATCCATCCTTATGAGCATGAAATCAAGCAAATGCTTGAGGCCTATATGAATTGGGAAGGAGGTCCTGACTAAACTCAGACATGTGACCTGGGAGGAATCTAAGGACACCAGCCACGTGTTAAAGGATGAGGTTAAGAAAACTGAAGCTTATCTGGAGTTTAATCTGGTGAGGGACACAAAGGGCAACAAGAAAGGCTTCTACTGGTTTATCAGAAGCAAAATTAAGGCAATGGAAAGAATGGGCCCTCTTCAAAAGGATCAAGGCAAATTGATTCTAAAGAAGATGATGAAGATTCAGGACCCTCATTGGAGGATGAGGTCAGAGAACATTTAAACTATCTGGGCATGCTTAAATCCATGGAACCTGATGGGATGCACCCACCAGCATGAGGGAATTGGTCAATCTCACTGCAAGGCCACTCTCTATTTAATCTTTCAAAGGTCATAGTGATTCAGAGTGGTAGCTGAGGACAGGAAGAAAATAATGTCACTCCTATCTTCAAAAGGAACAAGAAGTTCAGCAAACTGCAGGCTGTTTTCAAACTTCATCCCACTTCATCTATCACCCCATAAAGCAACTCATCTTGGGAACTGTTTCCAGACACATGAAGGACAGAAAGATGATTGGGAGTGGGCAACATGGAATTGTGAAATGAAAATCACACTTAACCAATATTCAGTTCAATGATCAGATGAGACAGCCTGGTGGATGGAGGAAGAGCAATGGATTATGTTCATCTTTACTTTAACAATGCTTTTGTCTCCTACCACATCCTCATAGTAAGCTGATTAAGTACAGGCTGGACAAGTGGACCTCAGAGTGGATTGAAAACTGGCTGAACTGCAGGGCTCCAAAGGCTGTGATCAACAAGCATATCCTTGTGCTTAGCTGTGATGAAGTTAAACCTGAATTCCTGTGTCCAAGTCTGAGCTCCCCAGTTCAAAAAACGGTGGAGATACTGGAGAGGGTTCTGCAAAAGGCCACAAAGATGATGAAAGGACAGGAGCATCTCACATCTGAGGAAAGGCTGAAAGAGCTGGGATTGTTCAGTAAGACTCAGGAGAAATTTTACTATCTGATGGAAGACTGAAGATGGTGGAGCCATTCTCTTCTCAGTAGAACCCAGTCACAGGACGAGATGGAATGGGCACAAACTGAAGCACAGGCATAACTGCCTGAAGTGATTGTTGCATCCTTGAAGACATCCAAAAGCTGTCTGGACACAACCCAAGGCAACTTTCTGCTGCTGACACTGCTTGAACATGGTATTGGACAAGACAGCAGGTGTCCCATCCAAAGCTTCTGTAATTAACTTAAGTACTCTGAGGAACAGCAGTGCGAATTACCTACTGGTCTACAAGATTATTGTCTTCTAAATATGACACAGAATGTATTTTTAATTATTTGTCTGTAATGAACTCTCTTATCTACCGTTGTTGTTAAATGACTCACACAAACCTGTCATTTACTTCTGTTACAGAAAAACAAATTAAAACTGTTTGTCTGCATCTAAATTCCAAGGAGTTGTGACTTCAGTAGAACAAGACCCTATCTCCTGAGATACAGCCAAATTAAAAATCTCAGTTAATTTTCTTCATACCACTCAATATTTTCCAGACCTAATTGTCCTTTCCAGCCTGTAGGTTCCAGTCCACTTAATTGTTCCTCATACAGCAGCTATTCCATAATTTGACAATCCTCTGAAACTCTCCCAGTTCTACTATATTCTTTTTGAGACCAGGGGAAACAGAAGCAAACATTAATCAGATGTAATTGCACATTATATTTAATTAGCTATTATTTTCCTTCTTTTTAACCATAGTTCTAAATAAATGCTAATGAGATAGTTATGATCATTTTGTGTAACCCCAAGATCTTATTTTTACATATTGAGAGGTTACATAGTTCTTGTGTATGCAAAGCTAGAATGTCTGGTCCTCCTTAATACTTCAGATTTATCATGACTTTTCATCTGTAATTTTTTTGCTCAATCATCCTGTTAAAACCCTGTACAATTCTTCAGTCAGTCTGTTTTTATTCCTCTGAATAACTTACTAGCACCCTGTGAGCCCTTATCCAGACCAGAGAGATATTTGATATTAATTCTGCTTGGCATCAAGTTTGTTATCAACCATAGGGGACATGGTACTGAGGGCAGGCTGATTTTAGTTCCAATTCCATACAGAAATAGGGCACGCTGAAAATCTCATTTCCATTAGTTTGAAGTCCATAAGGCTCCAGGCTCAAAGTGTAAAAGAGTTGCAGGTTCACCTAAGCTTTCCAGGAATGCTAAAGGCAAATGCAGGATTAAACACGTGGCAGCTATGCAGCAGGGCAGTGACAGAAGAAACAGCATGGTGTAGGAACTTTATTCCAGAGGTACATGGAAGTCTTACTCTTGGGAAGATGAAGCAGGGGCTAAGCAAAGTTCTCTTGCCTTACACATGTGTTTTAGTGCTGCATGTGAGCATGTACAATGTGGCTGACATGATCTAGTGATGGCCATGTGAACAGCTTTGCTCTTCAATGCTGCTTCACTGACCTGCGGTGAACTCACTCAGAGCACTACTCTGTGCAGTCAACTGCATGAAGACATGAGTGTTTTCCATCAGTTTACCTTTCACGATGCTCAGACAGACATATCAGAGCTGGTGCAAGGAGGGGAATGTGGTTATCTTTTCTTTACGCCTCTCACAGTTTTGGGACAGCTGTAACAGTTCAGGCCAATGCTGAAAAATCTTGAATTTCTGTGTGTTCTCTCTTCTTTAACCCAGCTATATTTCAAAAGCTGTAACAGCTACTCTTATGCAATGACCCTAGAAAACTTCTTTTTGTATTTTTTCTTATAACAGCCTCATACCAAAAGATGAAAGACTAGACTTGACACTTTGCCTGGAAATGTGGAACAAGGGAGACTAAGAAGGTCAGGATCTGATGCGTCACTGGTTTTTGATTAGGAAGCTGCAAAGCAGCTTTTTCTGTGCAGAGCTCAGGTACACCATCTTGCTCCACCCTGACTCAATGCAAGCCCTCAGAAAGAGTCAGAATGTCTACAAGAACAAGTCCTTCCCCATGGGACTTCTCACTCCCCATTAGTTCTAGCCCTGAGCTGCCATATTTTACCTTTTTTCTTTTTTACTGTTTCATCACTGGGGGAAACCACATGAATGCTGTGTAGCAAACAAGTAGTGCAATAATAGTGTAATGGATTAAGAGAATATGCTAAGGTAGTCTGGATCATCCTTTCCAATTCCTTCCACAAAGAGTTTTCACTCTTAGAACTTCTAGTGGCTTCTGCCTCCAACCCAAATATTTTTTGTATGTGTAGGTTTCTCTATTCTTTCCTTTTTCCAGATCAGTGTGTTTGATTCTGTAGTAAATGGATCTTCTCCAAAGGGAATGAACAATCATCAGCTGATGATGTTTTGCTGCTGAATGTGGAGGACTGACAGAACTGATTCCATATTCAGCTGAACCTGATATACCACACCAAACGATTCAACTTCTTAGCTGAAACCACAACTTCATGGTGACCACAATGCACTTGGATTCAATACCCCCATGGAAACAATACGGGTCAAAACATTGACTAGAATGGATCAAATGGAAAACCACATAAAAACACAAAAGCCTTTTAATCTGTTAAGAGAAGTGTTCAAAAAAGTGAAACATTTCCAGAAAACATGAAGGTTACTGAAGGACACCAGATTGGTATCTAAATCTCTTTAGATCTAAATCTCTCCACACAAAAAGGCCTCAGTGCTTCTTTAGTCTGCTTCAGATCCTTAACATGAGTGCTGGCCCCTGCCAGGATGCAGGTGATATGCATATTATTTGGTTGGAGGGTGTACTAGGAATCCTTTGGGGAATGCTGATCTGCCTTCTCAGTGATATCTGCCTCTTATTTCCAATGCAGCTCTGTAAGAAAAATTCAAAGCTGGTCCAGACCTTCCCGTGAATGGACTGTGGACTGCAGAGGAAGGCATCTTGATAAAAATGACATTTCAGACTTGGCATCAAAACACAGATATTAAAGACGTTAATGCACTTCAAGCAGGTCTGAATGCTCAGCAGCTGATTCAGGGCAAAGATCATGTTCCCCAGCATACAAGACTATAGGTGAAGGGAGGACAGGACTGTAATGATCAGTGTGGCAAAACTCAATATGAAATTGTATAGACAGACATGTCTGTTCAGTGGTCCTACCACAAAGTACAGTTGGATTGGTGAAGATCTCCTGCAGGAAGATGATGGACAACCCTCCTGCCCAAAGCAAGGTGAATACTCTGCCCCTACAGAGACCTCACCTCCATCCCATGGGATTTAATGATGGCATTTGGAGCAGTTTTATTTGGAGGGAAAAGGAAGAGGGATAAGGAACCTGTTGGCTGGCAGGGGTGGTGCCACTGGTAGCAGCTGGGCTTTCTACCAGCAAATTCTGTAGCCAGAACTGTGGTCCCTCTGCATCCCTTTCCTCTTTGATGGAGATGAGGTTGAAAACTGCCGTGGCAAGGGTCAGCTGCATCTTCTTCCAGGAACAATGAGTCTTCAACAAGTGGCATAGCTTGTCTGTCAGCATGATGGGTCTGAGAAATGTGCAGACTTGTGTGAGCTCATGGTCCTCATGGTGCCCAAAAACCAGTGGTCTGGGGCACTTCTGTCCTTCTCCTCTAAAGTAAATGTCCCCAGCTCAGCCATTGCACCTTCCAGTGAGCAACAACTCTTCCTGATGCTAGAAAACCCAGCAGAACAAGTGGGATTTGAAACATTCCACAAACTCCATCTCTACTTTTGTTTTTTTGGGGGTTTTTTGTTGTTGTTNCTGACTCATTCTTTTCAAAATATGCTATAGACATAATGTGGAATAGAATCTGGCTCTGATATAGACAGGAAAAAGTTGATATTCACCCCGGACCAAGGGCAGTGCTTGAACAAGATACCACAAGTACTCAGGCAATGTTGCTGATTCTTAGCACCTAATAATGCAAGAGCAGGATTGTGAGCAATGGTCTTGAACAAACACAACATCCAAAAATCTGTAATTGCTCAGAAAAGTCTGAGTTTAGCAGCTCATAGAATTAATTTCAGCTCCCAAAATAAGTGAAAGTCAGAATAGTTTCCACCATTTATTCTCAGCACCTTTTTCTTCATCAGCCCATTATCTCTGCACTGTTCCTGGCATGGTCAAGAGTTTCCAGTATCAACCTACAGCCCCTTCATGTACTCCTGTTCCAGGTTTAATATTTTTAGATGGAATGAGCATTAAATACCCTGGGACACAATGCCATTTATGAGGAACTTCATGCAATTTCTTCTTCTAATGTATCTTGTCCTGGGCTCAATATACTAAGCTACCTGTCTCTTTGGCATCTGGATATTGTATCCCCTCATGGCCCTGTTGCACTTCTTGCACTGTTTTTCCCTTCGTGACAATCTAAATTGGCTCTTGCTAATAGGTGTGCAGCAGCTCTAGCTTAAAAAGCTTGACAGAGAAAAGACCTTTTGCAACCTTTGTGCTGAAGAGTAGCCCATTACTTCAACCTGGATGCATGTGCTCAATGCAGTTCTTCTTCCCTTCCTCCAGCACCTTCCTACAAGCCAAAGCAAGGGGCTGATAGAAGAGGGAGGGAGCCCAGTGAATGTCATACTGACTCTCACTATCGTCCCTTTGTCAGCAGTCAGTGGTAACAGCAAAGGTTATTGCTGCAGGGGAATTTCTTTGCCCTCATTTGAGATGGATTTATTATTCAGGCTGCCAAGAGAAATACTTTCTTCCCTCTGTTTATGTTAGTCTTTATCTCATATTACCACCAGGGATTGTTTTATGGAAAACAGGCAAGATCCCTCCTGTGCTGGAGGGTTAGGTGGTTTTGTATGGGTATCTGCATTTTGATGGGAAAAGGAGAAGGAAAACAGGAAGCTTAGTCAAAACTTTGCAAGATTTACTGCTGTCCTAATAAATAAGGTTTATTAAAAAAATCTTCAATGGTAGTGATAATACCTCTGTGCTACAACCCTTCTATTGACATCCTGTATCTCAGTTATCTGAGAAAGGACAGGACAAACCAGCGCTGCCAACAGCTAGTACTTAGCAACCATTGTTCATGCAAGTAGTTAATAGAATTTGCTCTAATCATGTCAAGAGTTGAAATGTAAGCAAGAGCCAGGTGTTACTGAAAAAATTATTATGGCGAATTAGGGCTCTGAGGCAATCAGAAAAGATGGTACCTTTCTTCTTTTCTAGGTGTGTTCCTGATCCATTCTTTACTGACATTCACAAGGCCATGCATCAGCAGGATTGGAGAGCTGAGCTGGCTGAAAATTATTTTTTTTTCTTTGCATCAAGCTTCTTGATCAGTAGTTCCAGTACATAAAAAAATTAGGACTGTCCTTTCAACCAATCTGTTCCTCATGTGCCCTAAATCAGGTAATATGATCACACTCATAGAGATGTATAAATCATAGGGCTTCAGCGAAGTTACTTTTCAGGCATTTGAAAGTTGAACACATATAAAGAAAATGGAATAACTTTTCTTGTATACCTCTAGTCTTAGCCATGGCCTCTTGGAGATACTCAGTCCATACTCATGGTTCCCTCTTCTTGACCAACCCCAGCTCATGCATACCACAAATATGTCCTTGAAACTTTCCCAAAAATTTTCCCTTCACAAGGCAGTTCCTCCTCCTAAACCTTTCAACTATGACCACACATCTTCATAGTTGGCCACATTTTACATAAGAATCATTCTCCACTTGAAATTAGCCAAATCCAATTCAAACCCAGGAGCTTGTGGCAGGGCAGCTCTGCACAGCTCATCACTTTCTTCCCACCCTCGTGGTGTCAGTCAGGCTGTGTCATTCTGCATGACTGGCAGATCTAATGCGCAATTATTCATTTTACCTGTGCAATCTACAGGGAGAAGGCGAAGAAAGGCACAAGCTGCAAATTCTCTGTGCTGGAATAATAATTCACTAGCTTAGAGGTATCCTTAATATGTTTTGATCATTAGAGATAAGTCTGTATTTCATGGATGTTCTGTGTTTCTTTCTGCTAAAAATGTCTTCAAGCTGACTACATCAGAGAATGTTTGTAATGCAAAATTATTCTCCTAAAAATAAGAAATCCACTGAATCTACTTCAGTTAATTGAGTGTTTGCTAGTTCTCACTGACTTTAGCTGCTTTTGGATGCACAATCCAGTTAAAAAGGTTTTCTCCTTTTAAGCAGTCTAATATTACTTTTTCAAAATTACTTTTTTTCTTCTTTTGGTACTTGTATACACACTGTGCCTATTTGATTTATTCTTGGTTTATCCTAAGACAAGACATTCGTTTTCCTACCAGTAATACACCTCTTCATTTGGAAAGCCTTTCCGCAGATGAAAAGAAGAAATTATTTAATGAAGCTACGGGGTGCCGTAGGGTAGAGAATCACCAAGGGAATTGAGGGCTGCAATTTAAGAAGAGGGCAGCTGTAAGGGAGGAGGCATCCAAGCTTTGGAGATATGGAAACAATCTCCTAGGCAATAGAGTGTAAGCACAAAATTTTAGCAGCTCAGAAGGTCATCAACCTAATTGCAACCAAGGTCACAGTGGGTAAGGGAAGAGTTGCGTATAGACTATATATTTATTTCTATGCTTCCTGACTTCCATGCTTGAAATTTCTCTATTTAAAATAATCAAATAGTCTTATTTTTATTCTACTAAAGGCTGTTCTATTTTGAGTTTTGAAGCCTGATGATCTTTACCTGAGAGCTCACCAGGACAGATTCACTTTAAAGTTCTGAATGAGTTCAGATCCATTTATAAAACCCAGTTTTGCTGTCTTCTCTTTTATCTGACCTTCTGTGTTTTGCTCTTGTTTCTGGGTTTGTTTAAGTATTTCAGCTTGTTATTTTTGCTCTCAGTTACAATCTGTGACCACATGGTGATGTAGGACAAGACAACCTTGAGTTAGCAAGTAATTTACCTTATATGGCATCATTGACATGAATATAGTGTTCTGTGCAGACTGTCACGGTTGGGTTTTTTCTGGAACTGGAACATAACCCTGCCTCTTTAAAGCTCATTTGGTTTTTGCCAAGTCATGGTATATCATATTGTCATATCATGTCATACTGCACTGCCATCCTGCCCTATCCTGATCTGTTCAAGTCTCCTTCCAAATTCCACTATTCCAGCACCTACTTCAATGGCTCCTTAATGTCCTCTTGTTCCTGTAACTATTTATCTGATGTCAGTTGTGAGAATTTTTCTCCATTCTGCCTCTTTCTTCTTGAGATATCAAAGGCTGATGACTCTCAAAATCTGCCCTGTTTCCATCAATTCTGCTATACTCAGTCTAGTATTAGTCAGTACATGTTCACTTGAATATCATCACATCTTGTTATTTCTCCATGATGAAAGCCCTTAAACTTTCTGGTCTTTTTCTTTTTACTTTGCTGTGAACTCAACCCTTCTTTTAAGTGTTCTCTGCGAGTCCTCTGTCATTGCCTCTCCATATCCAGCCTGGCTTACTATGTGCCCCTGCACAGCTCAAATTTCTATCTTTTGCTACAGTTCACGCCTCGGTCCATGATCTATTTCCTTCTTTTACTACAAAAGCTGTCTTTTCTTCCAGTCTCCCTCCCTCATCCTAGTCCTTTTCACAGCATTTTTTCTCTCTCAATGCTCTAATTGCCTCCTGTAGCTCTTTGAAGCCTTCATAGGTATCTTGTCTAGTACAACGTCCTAGTCAAGAGCTTTGTTCTCATCTAGAAGCCATTGCCTTACCTCATATCTACTGAAGTATTTTTCCTGCCTTTTCACTCTTTTTTGCTCCATTTAAAGGTATTGCTTGAAGAAAATATGCTTGCTGTATCTTCTTCCTGTTCAGATTCTCATCCCCTCATGCCCTTTGGTGCTTTGTCTCTTATTGCCTCTGTGTTTCTCTCTTAGAGACTGTGTTAGGGTTAAGTGATCATCCTTTTGTCACCTTTCTCCTCTCCTCCTTTAAAGCTCCCTTTTTCACCTCTACAGTTTCTTTTGTACTGTAGACTATCTTTTATATTATCTTCTTTACAGACTTGTGCGCCACTTGGGCTGGGCTTTCTCAAGCACAGAATATTATTTTTGCTTTGTTCTTAAATGACTGTTCCTCTATTCTGCATGCAGGGTTCTAAGTAACAATAACTCTGCCTCAGCAAATTCCGCTCCTATCAATCTGGGGTGGCAGAGGGCTTTTCATCACCATCTGCTGTAATGTCTGTGTATGCAGCGCTGGTGGCAGCTGAAAAACAAGACATGGTGTTTTGCTCCAGAGGAGGCTGCAGTCTACTGGTGGGCCCTAAGGCTTGTGTACAGCGAGGTCATGAAGTGGTCTAGATCTTTCAGGATGAATCTGCTACTGGACAAATAAAAAAAACTCTAGCATAAGCAGAAATCTCAGGAGTTAGTATGATGTCTGATAATTGTGTGGGCAAGACATAGGGAACATTAAGATTGTTACTGTTGATAAATAGCACTTGGATTATTTCAGGTTATAAATCTCCTGGGGCCAGACCATGGGAGAAGTGTGTCTTCAGTCATCCTTACCCCCCTCCCCACCAGCCTCTCAGAGTTCTCATGATCAAGGCAGTGGGATGGGAAGACTGGGAACTGTATTTCTGCATCCTGAAAAGCATTTAGGAGAAAAAGATAAATGCAGAGAAAGGGAGACCTGAGAGAAAACTGAGAAGAGGAGGGAGAAAAATAGAAGCCTGACTGGACAAGAGTTGCATTTTGGTTGACAGCTCTTCCAACTTCTATTCTTTCCTTTATTGTCACTTAATAGCCTTGTTTGGACTGTAGCTATATTTTCGTCTATCACAAACATGTCCTTCCTGAAACACACTTTAGAGTCCAACTAGGGCCTGTAATATGCAAAGGAAAAAAAAGCAAAGATGTATGAGCAGGTTGTGCAATTTTCTTCTTGCATGCCATGGGGAAATCTAGAAACTTTTGTGAACCTTTTCAAGAGGCTCCTTGTGCACCTGAGTGCACACATGGAGTCAAGCCATGTGTGTGGGTCATCTGTGTTTGTGGCTAGTGCAAGATGGTTATGACACTTTCCTCTTATTTTTACATCTTCCTCCAGATCTGTGCTAGTCTGAGTCTGCTGGTGACCTCTGAAGCAACAGCAGTGCTCCATTGGTGAGTCCTGGTGGAAGTGCAGAGCAAGGCCTGGGAAATATAAAGCAAGACAGAGAGGCAATAAAGAAAATATAGAAAGAAGAGCTGTGGCAGGAGATTACATAAAGAGTGATAGGGGAGATTGGACAGCAGTTGCTGGGCAGCAGCAGTGCAGAAAGACAGATTTTTTTTCAGGGTGTTCTCTGTATCCTGTGTTTATGTTTATATCTGCAGATCTGAAAAACATGGAAAAGATTATGAGTAAAGATGAAACTTTACTTTTCATTAGGTCAGCTGTGCCAGCTGGAAAAAGTGGACAAGATGTTGGGTCTACAAGTTCTTCTGAGAATGTGAGATACAAGCAGCAGATCTCAGAGCAAATACAAGTTGAGAGTAGCTGCTTTGAATTTAACTAGGGTAATACCAGTGAGGCTGGAGGCTGTGACAGGGATTATTGGTACCTTGTGAAATAGCATGGATTGTTAATAATTTCCAGAGAGCTGACAAAGCACTTTCACCTCCTAGGGGAAAGAGGGAGATGGTTGATTTATAAGCTCAGTAGCATGGTAAGATTAGTGTTCAGGATACCGGAAGTATTACAACATAAATCCAGTATCTACAGATTGCATATATTTTGTCATGCACTGAAATGATGAATTTTAATTCTCAGTTGTTTCCTTGTTAGACAACGTCTGGGTACAGAGACTAGAGGCAGAGATACTGTTTGATGAGAAGTGAGAATTAATTGAATACAAGGTCCTTAGCTACAGATGAGCGTGGTCTTTCCTAGTGCAGAGGTAACACCATACACATAATGATTGATCAGGATCAGCTGCACAGTTGCAGCACTGCCATGCACTGCCTGAGGTGTATTACACTGTGGAAAGCACAAGTGAGGGCTCAGGGGGTTTGTAAGATGTCTTCCTAATGAGGATAGTAAAGGTTTCTTGTTCAAATAGCATCTGGAGTCACTTGGTTGGCCTTGGGGTCCTTCATGCTTTTATTGATGAGGTGAGTGAGGCTGGGGTCAGTTTGGAAGCTGAAAGGGACAGTTCTTGAAAAAAGACTTTCAGGGTAGAATCATCCTACTTTAGGCTATTATTATATCATTATTTCCCATGGAAATTCCACAAGAGTATCGTGCAAGACAGACAGTAGAATTTGATTAGCTGGCAGTAGAGGGCTCATTTTTATACTGTAGGAATTTCCAATGTAACATTCTTGTGCCACTTGTAAAAAAAGAGCTAGAAGAGTGCACTTTCAGCTAAAAGTTCTTATTAGTTTTTTGCAGCGGCTCTGATGAGTGTTCTCCTCCAGTACATAAAATAGTGACTGAAGATCTGGTGCTGTATTACAGCTTTGATGTTTTCTGGGCCATACTGTGTTCAGTTTTTATGCTTCCTATACATGATATGCCTTATATTTTAGACAGTTTTTTATATATTATACACTGTACAGTATGTGCTAAGAGTCATTTTTTATATTAGCCATAATGACATTGGTCTTCCAAAAGCATTTCAATAGGCTGGGAGTAATTAATGCCTTTCTGATGGTAACCTGTGAGGGTAACTAAATGTTTTTTCTCTGATTTACTAGATGCAGTCACTTAGAAACTCCCTTTTAAGGTGATTCATTTAAAGTTTTGTTTTACCTATGGGACACAGTCTCTCTCCAGAAAATAGTGCTTGTTGACAGTAAAGTGAGTGCTGGTGAGAATGAAACAAGAGAGCCTGTAAATTTGGGGCAGCACTGATATTGCTTCAGCACTTGCCTGGCCTGATAACAGTTGTAGGTTGTACACACGAACCTTACCCATGTGGATATTACTGCTAATGGATATCCATGTCTTAGCAGGAACATAGGGAAGGTGGTTTGTGCAAGAAATTAAATGTGTCTTCCTCTTGGAGACTTTCTTTCTACCTTACTCTCCAGAACCATGCAGACTGAAAAAATGCAAAAAAAAAAAAAATGTTTTACACGAATCTTCAAAATGAAAGAATGAGACCACTGTCCTGGGCCCAAAAAAGGTGTTTTGCCCTTCTTTCCACCACCCATCCTGCCTGTAAATCTCTTGCTCTGTATGAGCTTGGCATGAGAGGTCTTTTTTTCTTGTATACAGTTTCTGGGACCTTGAACTTTCTGCTTCTCCTTAATTAATGGCCCTCAGAAGACATATGGTTACAGGCAGCATGCTGACTGGGAGATGTCTCTAGGCCAAGTTGCTGTAACATGCTTCTCATTCCTATTGCTGGCTGATAGCTCACTGGTGTTGGCTGAGCTCATTGCTTTTCTCCCTGGCTGAGAAACAAGGGCCAGAGTGGAGAGAGAAGCTATTGAATGCTGTAGTCTGTGGAAGAGTGAGCATCAAGAACAATTAAACTTCTGCATACACCTGTAATTGAGTACCCACAGAGCAGATTTGTGACGTGCTTTGTAGTGCAAAGTATTCCCGATTAGAGCACCTGGGAAGGCTGAGATGAGACTGCAATGTTCAGCAGTTTACAGGGATGCCTGACTTCTCCATTAGGACTTGCTGCTGTGAACTGTGGACTTAGAAAAATTGTCTTGGGACATTGAGTGAACATCCATCTCATTTCATCTCTCCATGGTTGCTGGCATCTTTATGATTGTTGTTCAGTCCTTAGGAAAGGAAGAAAATGAGGAAGGCCACTAACCTTTGTTCTGATTGCAAAGAGGGAGTGCGTGGGATAGGGAGCAGTGAAAGAAGAGATATCCTGGAGAATAACTTCTGCTTCCTCCTGTCTGTTTTCTGTCTCTGTGCTTGTAGCTCTGTCTGACACACCACCTCCTTCCCTCTGCCCCCTCCCTCTCCTTCAGGAGTTCCCCTCTTGCTCACACTTGATATTCAATCCCAGCAGAGTTATTGCCTTTTGCTGAGATCAGACACAGTGCTGTGGAATCATGTGGCAGAGGAAGGTTGCTATAAATATAGTTGAACCCTTTGGGCAGGAAGGGAAGAAAGTGAGAGAGGCACAAGGAAGAGGAGGAGGGGCAGAGAGAAAGAGAGTGCAGGAACAGGACAAGTTGGAGTGGTCTAAGGAGAGAGAGAAAGGAAGGATCAGCGGAGAATGCAGAGGCCATGATCTCTGCCAGAACACGAGGTGGTTCTAGGTAAGGCCCACAGCAGCAACTCAGTTACAAAGGAGCGTGAGGAGGAGGAGAGGCATGGAGAGCTCAGAGAGCAAGACGCAGGAGCCCAGCTCGAAGCCAGCTTTGTTGGGGGGCACAGCGCGGTACAACTATGTCCACTTTGAGAAATGCATCCATTACAGGATACCTGTGGAGGCAGGACACGAGGCCGGGGTGACAGGGGATGACCTGCGCTCCCCAGAGAGCTCCCTCGGCTACCCACAGGTAGGGCTGGAAAATGGGACATTGGTGACAGCACAGATCTCCCTGGGATCATGCAGGCTCTGGGGCCCTCAGAGCAGCACTGGCAGAGGTCATATCCCCATTGATCCCCAGTCCCACCAGCTCTCCCCTTTGCTTGCTGACTCCAGGTTAGGCTTTGACATTCATGGCTGTACTTGTACCAGAGATCATACCAGTAATTCAAGTTAGAGGTTATTGTCACCTGCCATGGATGCAACAAGGCTTGGAATGGGCAAGCTGGGATGGGGAAAATTAACCAGAGCATTAATGCATTTGTAACAGCAAAGAAAAGCTGCAGCTGCCTTCAGCTGTATAGTGATATTAATAAAGCACCAGAGTGAGTAAAACCAAAGAGAACAGTGATGTTTTTAGAGGGGTATCTACCTGCACAGCTGTGTAGATGAAATAAAGCTCTCTTGTGACTTTTCTCTGACCATAAAGCTCTTCATGGTCATAAACCCATACATGTATATTGGTATTTTTGGTAACTCTTAGTGGAGCTGTAAGTAAACGGATTTTCTTACCCTTAAGCTTGACCTGACTCTTGCTCTGGTTCATACAAGCACTGGTTCAGAAAAATGTCTGGGACATAGATGTGCTCTGGTTATGTTTTTTTTTTTTGTTCCGTTACGCTCTGTATCTCCCTTACCTCTTCTTTTGGGACAGCCTCCTGCAAAGGGGATGGTTTGCAGCGGAGTCCTGGTGTCTTATTTCCTAACACTCTGTTGTGATTAAGCTGATCTAAGAGAGCTTCGGAGCAATGAAGGATCCAGTCAAATTATGAGGAAGAGAGTGTAGGAATGTGACATTCAAGTGGATGTTTCTCTTTAAATGAACACAAGTCCACTTAGATGGATGGCAAATGACTGGGGAATGAAAGAGATTGCATTAATTGTTTCCTACACTTACGTGATTTAGTGATAGGAAAAAAGGCACATTTGCCACCAAGAAAATCTCTTCCAGTAGATAAGCATCCCAGTGAGGATAGTTATGTGTCACATTGCCAAAGATCAAAAAATCAGTTCCATGGCCATATTCTGCGATTTTTTTTCTGAGACAGCCTAAAACATCTGAGAGTTTGCATGTCTCCTACACTGAAGTCTTTCAAAACCACCACACTGGCTTGTTTGGAAGCAGCAGCCCAGACGGACTGAAGCAGTTTAGACTTTATCTACACAAGGCAGTGTTTTGACTGCACCAGTCATGCTAAGAGGGTGAGCACGGGGGGTGGGATGGGGTGGAGATTTGTGTGTGAGCCCAACAGAGGCTGAGCTCCACTGGGGTCATGCCTGCCCCATGGAGTGCAAAGATGGTGGGAGAGCTGAGGTGGGTGAAGGAAACACACCTCTGTGTGTGTGCCACGAGCTAGGAGTGAGCTGGGGTGTGGGGAGCTGCGACATGCAAACCATTTCTCCACTAAAGCACATCCATGCACAGAAACATCCCAGTTCACACATATCCAGCAGATATGCCAGTCCCAAACACCTAAAACCACTCTCCAATAAGCACAGGTGACACAGTGAGGCAGCACCATCAGCTCTGTGCTCTTGCTCCCTGATACCTGTGCTCAGTTCCAGAGGCATGATGGTCAGTGCATGTAGATAGATGATCTCACGTACAAACAAGGCCATCAAACCCATTCCCATGCATATCTTCAGGCAGAAACATCCCCAGGCAAGCATGCATTTGTGAATGCAATTTGCAATCTAAAAACCAGACATTGTATTTATAGTTTACTGAAAAATATGTCCTAGGAATATTTTATGTAACCAGTCATGTACGTGTGTTCATGTACATTTATCATGGAACTTTGTATGCAGAAATATTCTGGCTAAGCCAGGCTTGCTGTGGATGTGTATATTTTGCTAGTCATTCATGCACATGCAGATAAATTATAAATATTCACATGTACTTTGTACAAACATGCACACTTATTATAATGTAATGAACATGAAAAACAACCCATTACACATATTTTCATCCATTTCCACACAGAGTAATCATTAAGATTTCTTTCCCTACTGTCATGTGAAAAAAACATTTGACAGAGATTTTGACTCTGTTGTGCTCTCTTTTCTTTGCTAGCTGTTGTCTTCTGTTGTACATGTGATTTGTTTTGGTTTACACAGACACCAGAATAGTGAAATCTTGGTCTTTTGCCTTGGACCTTCAGATAATTGATAGTCAGAAAACATATAGTGGTTAATAGATAATAACATAACAGTAGATAATAGTAGTAGGATACTACTACTACTACTGCTACTACTACTACTACTACTACTACTACTACTACTACTACTACTACTACTACTACTACTACTACTACTAATAATAATAATAATAATAATAATAATAATAATTTTGGACAGTTAATATGTAGTAGATATATGACAAATTATGTAATATACCTTGATAAAAATACACATTATCCTACATTGTAGGATTTTGGATTGTTTTATTTCTGCATGAGAAAGCAGTTACAGGTGGTGAAATATTTAAAAGCTGCGCTATTTGTGACCATAGAAAGGGTGTTCCTGGCAGGGAGTTCACTCGGCAATACACAGATGGGTGTAGTGGGAGGGATGTGCAATAAGCAATCAGGCAATGCAGTAATACAGAATAACAGGCTCACAGAGAGAGGTAAGTGGGAGGGCCCCTGGAATTCTCTGGCCCAAAGCCCTACTCACAGCAGGGCTGACTCCAGAGGTAGGTCACATTGTCCAAGGCCTTTTCCAGGCACGTTCTGAATATCTGCAAGACTGAAAATTCCCCAGGTCCACTGGGCACCTGCTCCTGTGCTGAACTACCCTCAAGTAGGACTGGATGGGGACATGTGTTCCTTTGCACGGGTTTCCCTTTCCTGCAAGTTGTGCTTTTTCCCTTTTGTCCATCACTGTGCCCCTCTGAGATATCTTGCTCTGATATTTCCCTTCAACCCCTCTCCCCTTAGGTAGTGGCATTGCTGTTAGATTTCCCCTTTGCCAGCTTTTCTTCAGGAACAGCTATTATTTAGTTGCTGTCCCCTCTCCCTTACCTGTGCCCCATTGGCTCTATGTCTAGGCAGTTGACTGAGATGTTTTACTGACATTTAAATTTATGTATGTGGTGCACCTGGGGAGGTTTCACCTTTGAGGTCAGATATGGCTTCTCTTTGGTGATGCATCAGGAAAAAAAATAATCACCCAAGGAAGATAAATTTTAGGAATAGCAAGATGACTACAAGGCAGGAGTGAGAGGGAGAAGCAGATCATAAACAGGATGCATTGGCAGAGCTGGGGAAAGGGATTTCAGGATTGGAATATTCTGTGGGGAATGTATTGTTCAGTCTGAATGGCATGAGAAATAGCTTGGGCTTTGGACTCTGGGAGGAGGGCAGTTTTAAGTTTCATACAGGTGCTGACCCCTCAGAAAATAGCTCCCAGAAAAGTCTTGATGTGATGTATTTTTTTTCCCCTGAGATTCTGTACAGCTTTTCATCTGTTTCTCCAACAGTGAAATTTCCTCAATTTTTGGAAAGACAAAAGATCATGTGCATAGATAAATGCTTAATCTCTGAAAATAAACTTTACCTGGTTGTGCTTTCTCCCTGAATGGTTTGGTTGGTGGTTGCTTTTTTGGTTTGGTTTGGGGTTGTTTCTCTGGTTTGGTTGGGGTTTTTTTTGGTTTTGGTTTTGGGTGGGGTTTTGGTTTTTTTTTGTGGGGGAG
Organism: Bombycilla garrulus; assembly: GCA_013400315.1. Classification (NCBI taxonomy): domain Eukaryota; kingdom Metazoa; phylum Chordata; class Aves; order Passeriformes; family Bombycillidae; genus Bombycilla; species Bombycilla garrulus. Next base: position 33,457 of record VXBU01006992.1, read on the forward strand.
GGGATTATGTTCCTCACATCTATCCTGAGTGGTATTTATACCTTCAGCTGTTTTTGCACCACTTTTGTGGTCTCTCTTAGCACTTAGCCAAGTAGGCATGATAGTACCTTTTCTGGTTCAACCCTTAGGTAGTAATTGAGAACTTATAAAATTGTCTTCATTTGTTCTGGTGCTCAGAAACCCTGTGTTCCTTGTGTTAGAGAGGGAGCAACAGAAGAAGGAACAGTCAGAGTCATACTGTGTTATATTTTTAGTTTTACATCTTCTAGTGAATTAGATATTTCTTGCCTAACCCAATTTTGCTGTAAGGTCATCCTCCAATTTCTGGATTCTTTCTCTGTCCCACAATCTCTTACCATTTTAGGTACTTCCAGAATCCTGGAGAAGCAAAGCATATGTGTGAAGCATTCTGTAAATATGTTGAGACTACCTGGTTTGCCAGGACAGCAACTTCTTTTTTACGTCTGTGGACTAACTCCTTTTTTCCCCTTATCCTTTTACATTTTACAGCCAGTCAGAAGCAGTGAACTAGGATACCATACGAGGACTTTCAAGATTCATACTATTATACTGTCACACAATGAAACACTGGCTGAGGTGATGTGAAGATGCATTTGTCTAAAATCTGCTAGCATTTCTGTCTGAAAGACACAGTAAAAGAAAAAATGAGTGGTTTGCTAGGTAGGACTGTATTCTGTATGTGGCAGTTGAAAGATGAAATTCTGTAAATGAAAATTCTGATGTTTCACCGTCCTGTCTGTTTTAAGGGGGTCAGAGCATGGCCTGCAAAGAGTCTGCTAAATTTACTTAAAATGTGTTGGTAATCATGTGGTTAAAAATTGCATTAAATTTGTGTAGCTTCCAATACTGTGATAAATGGAATAATACTTTGAGGTGTTCAGATAGGACCAATCTGTTTAAGAGGCAGCAGGAGAGCTATCTTTAGAATGGGATGATTTTAAAAAAGCATAGATATGGGTTCTGTGAAGAAAAAAAAATCCACCAGGATTTCCAAAGGGAGCTTATGGCACATGGTTCAAGCGTCTCTTGAGGAATATGTGCAAATAAATAAAATACTTAGGACCTTCATTCATATTTGTTGTGTTGAAATACTAATTGATAGAGCCCTGAAACAGGTGCTCAGAGAAGCTGGGTCATTTCTACTCCTGTAGATATTAAGGAGTTGCCTGGATAAGGTCTTGAGCAGCCTAACCTGGCTTACCTGGCTTTGGAGTTTGCAGGCTGTGGGCAGAGGCTTGGACTAGAAACCTCCAGAGGTGCCTTCCAGTGTAAATCTTTCTGTGAGTCTCTGTATTTTATCTCAAGGGAACAGAAACATCTCTTTTGTTACCTTGAAAGGGGAAGGCAGGAATTGTCAAACAGAAATGTCTCCTAAGTGAGTGGTAGTGCTTTATCTCTGTCATATGTCCTATCATTCTCCAGCTTAAGTGTCTGATTTTGCTGATCAAAACATGTCTCATCCTCCTCCTGCCACTCAGAAAATCACAAAGAAGCAGATGTGCTGGGGAGGGAGCAAAGGGTCACCTTGTCACAGGTGGGAAGTGCATCAGGTGGTAACCTGGTCCGAAGTAAAGCCAAACCTGGTTCATTGAAGAACATACAAGGCAAAGAGGCTTATTCTCTGCTTCTCAAATGCACTCCTTCCCCACCTATACTCTGAAAGAGTGAGGTGGGATAGCTGCTCTTCAGGGAATCTGGTGAACAATCATGGAGCACAGTCAGGGTTCTTCAAACTCCATTAAGATGTTGACAAGACAGCACAACTGCCCAGTTCACTGTAGAGCCGTGAAAGAAATGTCCTTAGTAAGCACAATGTAGCTGATTGTGAATTGCATATAACCAATTGCATTTCAAGTTTAGTATCTGAATAAAAAGACGAGATTAAGCAATTAGGGATTTCACAGGAACTGGATACCCAGGAGGACTTAAAATGCTGATTTGGGTAAATAATGGTTGGAGCGTGCAGCAGCTTGTGGTATTTTTGAGATGATGCTGCTTCTTTTCCTCCACGAGCACCATCAGTGGCTGTGTGCCCTGTTAAGCATTCCTTGGCAGCAGAAGGAACAGATGTAGGACATTCCTGCAGCCTGTTGGAGAGTGTAATGCTTCTGAAAACCTTCAGAGATGTTTTACAGTGCTGCTGAAATCTATGCGACAGCCCTGAGGATGGTGGCCTCATGTGAACTACTTTGACATTCTTTTGTACCTCCAGAAAGCTGTCTCTTAATGCTCAAATACTGTCTCTTAATATGTTCAATCTCAGTCATCTTTTTTTTCCCCCCAGAACATTAGAAAATAATTAATATCCTGTGATCATATCTTGTACTCCCAAAAACAAGGTGAAAAATTTTGGAGAGATTGGAAGGAGGAAAATAGAAAGAAAAGAAAAAAAAAGAAAAAATAAATGAGCTGCATCTGTCTGAGTTTCTGTGTCTCAATCTCCCCGCTTGGTACATTTGGGTCTGTACCTTGGGTTGTTGGTAGATCTGCCTTGTCATCCTTAATGCTGAAGGACCATTTGCCTTATCTTTTTCTTGTGATCCCTCTTGTTTTCTGCTCCTCTAGCTTTATGGCCAATACACAGACCAGATAACAGACAGCATTTCAGACAAGGAAGCAGAAAATCTACTGAAGAAACAGGCCCAAAGGAACAATGGAAGACCCCTGAAACGTGACAGTCAAGTACAGATCAAAGAAGAGCACTATTCCAAATGTCAAGGTAGGGACAATTCATGTTTCATTACCCTATTACCAGATATTGGGCAGGTCAGCAAGAGAGAGATGGGATTTAAGCAATTGTGACTGGGAAGATGCAGAGAGGGAAGAAAAAGGAATCTAATCTCGTTGGGTTGAAAAACTTTTTCTATAAGAGCTTTTTTCCTAGAAAGAGAAAATACATGTTTGGAATTAAAAAAAAACAAAAAACAAAAAACAACAAAATCAACAAGTAAATAATTTTTTCCACAACAGAGCTCTGTAATGCAAGGAAAAGGACCTCCTTGTATCAGACTTTTGCTGCTAGTGTACAAGACATTAAATTCCACCTGTGTGTCCTGCACACCCCCAACCCCCTTTTTTAACGTTTTTAATCTACATAAGATGTTACAGAACTGTGTGAGAGAGGAGTATCAGTCCTTCAACATGAAGCCCATGATGCTGCCAAATAAATCCTTATTTTAGTCAGTTCTCAGCACAGGAGAGACAGACACAGCTTCATCTATGTTCACTCAGTTTTTCTGGTTCATTCTTCCCTCCACAGACTGTGCTAAACACATCCAGAAATATGTTACCAAGAAGCTTGGAGAGGACTGGATTTTCTTGGTTCTGTTGGGTCTGGTCATGGCGTTGGTGAGCTGGGGAGTGGATTATGCCAGTGCAAAGACTGTACAGGGTGGGTCCCATTCAGATGTAAAAGCAGCCAGTAAATGATACGAATGTTTTACAAAGCCCAGTGACCAGTGTTGCTCCTCCTTTAACATCATTGTCGCATCCTCAACCCTAGCTGCTTGGAAAGTTTGAAGTTCTGGCAATATAGTAAAGGTCAGCTAGAGAGAGGTTGTTTAAAGAGATGACAGGAAAATTTGGAAGTAAGTGGGCAGAAACAAGGGTATGTGTATGATGAGTCAAAGACAAACAGTTATTTTTAATCTCTTTTCTTTCTGCTCCCTTGAATATGCAGGAACACAGGGAAGAGTTACTTCGGCCTTTCCTGTTATACTGCATCCTTTTCTCCCCAAGAATATTAAGAACATGGGTAGTGGTGGGGAAGTAGTTCTTAGAAGCCCTCCTGACACTGTTTCTGCTTTTTACCTTGTTTCTGTTCTTTCCAATTTTTTTCTTATAGAGTGTTCTGAATTTTTCTGCCATCTGGGTATATAGTGCCTTCTCCTTTTGCCCTTTTCACAAAGATCTCCTATTCCCTGTCTTATATCCCTTCCCTGTGTTTTTCCTGTTGTCTGTCTCCCTCTTCCAGCTACAAAAATTACGAGATCTTTCAGCCTCCATCTCAGTGTGCACACAGACACACACACCACTGCCATATCCCATTAACTGCACTGTACCTTTGTCCTTACCCTCAGTGTCTCAATCCTGACTGGCACACACATATACCAACCTTTTCCTCTTGGCTGCTGCAGTTCTTTAAAGCTGCCAACATCCCTTCAGCCCAGTGTTCCTCCCTCTCGAGCTTCCCCATCTACCAGATGACTGGTATAATCTACTCTGAGGGTTCCTGTCCTTTATACTCCCTGCAGCTGAGTCTTTTGGGGTTCTTTTTCCTTTCCACCTGCCAAGTCTCAGCCTTTTCTGAGGTTGTGTGGGGTGCCAGCTCAGGCAGGGAAGATGCAGTGGCAGAGGAGCTGCAGTTCAGTTTGGATTCTCAGCAGCTCATGTTGTTACACCTGCCTGAGCAACGGTACCACTGCTGTTTTAATAGCTGCTGGCACAACTTCTATTCTGCTGCTCTAGAAGATAAGTCACAGTCAGAGATTGTGATTTTTGAACTAGTTTTTTCATGAAGGAGTTATTGGTGGAAAACTTTATTGTTCTTCATAACCCACACGAGACCCTCAGATTGCCAAATGAAGACACCAAACCCAGTGATTCATCCTCACAGCTGCATGTAACCCACCTCTTTTTATGCCACACTTGTGCACAGGTATTAATAGTGTCTTCCAGCCATTCCTCCAGAATGCCTGCTTTACTGGGGAGCTTGTACTCAAAGTTAGGCTTGTCTTAGGAAAGGAGCATTAGGGTAGCATTTTTGAAAGAGATTTAGCATGGGCACGTTTAGCAAGCATGTGATTCTGATGTCTCCCAGCCTGTTGGGAGCAGCTGTGGTTACTGACAAGCTCTCTGTTTGTGTGTCTGCAGCCTACAAATGGACATACAGAGCGCTGCACCCGAATGTCCCTCTGCAGTACGCAGTGTGGGTTGCGTTCCCGCTCGGCCTGATTCTGTTTGCGGCCAGCTTCTGCCACTTCGTCTCTCCGCAGGCTGTTGGTGAGGGAAGAAGGCATGGCAAGATCTGTTTCTGTCTGTTCTGTTGTCTTTCTTGTTCTGTTTGCCTGCAGGTTTAGTTCATCCCTGGCTCTGCTGTTGTTTTCAGGGTCTGGGATCCCAGAGCTCAAGACCATTATGAGGGGCGTGGTCCTCAAGGAGTATCTCACTCTCAAAGCTTTTGTGGCCAAAGTTGTGGCCCTCACAGCCGGGCTTGGAAGTGGCATGCCTGTGGGGAAAGAGGTAAATATTGCTGATTCCGTGTGCAGTAGTGACGGGTCTGGAAGATGGGAGTTGTCTGTGAAAGAAGAATCTATAAATATTTTCTTACTTTCACCACCATTCCTCTTCTCAAAGCTCTGCTCTTTCCAGCAACACTCATCTTTCACTGGCCATTTTCCTTCCACTTTCAAAGACATGATATAGGAAACATCAAAGAACTCAAGTCAGCTAGTCTTTTGAGAGGGAAAAAATTAAATGGAGATAGGAACACTGAGGAAAATTGGAGGGTCTAGAGCATAAATCTTATGAGGAGCAGCTGAGGGAAATGCGGTTGCTTAGTCTGGAGAAAAGAAGGCTCAGGGGAGACCACCCTCACTCTCAATAACTCCCTGACAGGAGGTTGTAGCCAGGTGGGAATCAGTCAATTCTCCCAGGTAACCAGTGACAAGACAGGAGGAAATGGCTTCAGGTGAGCTTTAGACTGGATATTAGGAAAAATTTCTTCAATGAGATGGTACCAGGTCAGGCACTGAAGCAGGCAAGTGGTGGAATCAATATCCCTGGAAGAGTTCAAAAGGTGTGCGGTTGTGGCACTGGGGGACATGGTTTAGTGGTGAACACAGTGATGCTGCATTAAAGGTTTGATTCAATGATCTCAGAGGTCTTTTCTAACCTTAATGGTTCTGTTACTGGCTGAGATGGCCAAAGAGAAGTTATGAGGCCTGCAGTAGCTAAATGATTGTCAGTAACTAGAGGGCAACCCTCTCTGATTTTCTCCTCCTCTTCTCTTGCAGGGTCCTTTTGTGCATATTGCCAGTATCTGTGCTGTGGTACTCAGCAAGTTCATGTCAATCTTCTGTGGAGTGTATGAGGTAAGGCACACATCTCTGCACACAGTTCTTCCACAGGCTGAGCTCCTGAGACACCCAGGATAGTATGGATAGGCCATGGAACACAGAGAAAATACATAAATTGATGTTTACTGTACTGCTGTGGAGCAGTAAAATACAAGCCGAACAAAAGTAGTGCAAGGCCAGACATACAGTCCGAATAACTTCGCAGGACCACCAATGTTACCCAGAAATTACACAGAGACTTCTTAGGAGTATGTGTTTGACAAGTTTTCAATCTCATGATTGATGCCTTTGCACTGTGATCATTGACTGTATAAAAAAGCAGCTGCAGTCAAAGATCAATTTGTCTTTAAGCCAAATTTATATAGCATTGCTAATTATAGACACTGACACCATCTCTGTGCTTTTGCTATTGCAGAACAGCTTCTGTAGGCTGATCACCATATTGACTGGTTGTATAAAAAAATCTATTAACTGCACATATAGGTAAATGTAGGAACTCCTTTATGTGCAGGCTCTTAGCAGAAAGTGACTGTGTAATACAGCTGGAGGTGCTGTTTTACTTGAGTAGATCCTGTCTGTGCACAAGAACCAGGTGTCACTGCTGGAGACCAGCTGACAGTACTAAAGACTGCACTATTTGTAATAGCAATGGCTGACTGTGCTGCTGGCTGTTGCTTATTTTCATTGTTCTGGGTCCTAACCCCGTGGCTTTGCTCCCTCTAACCCCAGCATGCCTGTCTCTGGCTGCACTCCCTGTTCCAGAATGTGCATAGGCAGCTCAACCTCCTGGTGGCGGCTTACGTAGTCGGAGTCGGATGTTGGTTCAAGGCTCCTCTTGGAGGCAAGTGTCTTCTATATGTGACATTTAATGTACAGTTCCTCTTGCTGTGAGTCTTCCTGCCCTTGTGAAGCATTCCCCACAGGTACCTCTCCACTTCAGCAACATAAGTTCTTTCTTTTCACCTGTAACTGGTGGCAGCAAAAGGAAGGGAAGGTTACAAGAAAAGTGACACATATTAAAGTGCTGATTTCTAATGATGCAGCTTGATCAGTCCCTGCCAGCCATGAATATTGTTCCACCTGAAGAGTACCAGGGGCAGTCCAGAAAGTCAGTAAAGATCAAGCAGACAACAGAAGTGAAAAAAAACTTTGCGAGAGGCAATGGGCACAATTTGCAACAAGGGAAATTTTGACTCTGTTAAAGGAATTTATGGTCTTCTTTCCCAGGGGTGGTCCAGTACTGGCATAGGTGTTCAGAGTGTCCAGGGAATTCCCACCCTTGGAAATGTGCAAGACCTGGACAAGAACCCGATCTAGCCTTGGAATTAACAGAACTAACAGCTCTCTGAGCAGTGAGACAACTCCAGTGGTCCCTTCACATGATTCCACTTGGAGGACAAATTTGGAAATTTATGTCTCCCCCATTGTCACGATCCGCTTTAACATCAAGGCAGAAATCGTGATGGTTTGAGGGATCTCGAGGTGCAAAAATAAGAGGCAAACAGCAAGGGACTATAATTTCAACAAAACAACAAAGCACTTTATTGAGTGCTGATCAAGTCAAATATGCGATAGAGGGGAAAGAGAGAGAGAGAGAGAGAAGGTGGGGAGAGAAAGGGAGAGAGAAGGTGGGATATAGCTACCAACAGTGAGACGAAGTCCTCGTGGCCCAGCCAATAGATGTGTCTTCTTCCATGGGGAGATCTTGAGAGTCCCTTCAGAGAGTCAGTTTTAAGTCTTTTTCCAAGGCGAGTGGCATTTGGCCAAAAGGCAGGGAGATTTATGGCCTATTGTGAGCAGGCCCGTAGCTGATCAGCATCAGGTATGTGCTGTACCATGGCAGTGAACACACACGCTGTGCCTACAGCCATTCTGCCCAAAGCACTGTACCGCAGCAGCAAACATCTCCCCCCTGAACCAGGCCAGGGTGTGTCCTGTGGGGTCTGTCCCAGTCTCTGTCCCAACGATTGGGAGGCAAAACAAGATCTTTGGGCCGACCCTTACACCCATGCATTTGTACTAGTCTTCTGATTCACTGAATTTCTTTAAATGGAGGCCCATGATAACTTCTCCCTAAAGGAGTGGAAATATATTCATAAATAATTTGTCTTTCATTTCACTTTCTCTCTCCCCATGTGCTGCCCTGAACCTCTTTGCATGGTTATTGTGCACAGAAGTATAAAGAGTTTTTAAATGCTGTGATTTTTCCTAAGTTAGCTTTAGTTCTTACATGTGCTACTTTCCAGTGTCTTCAAATGGATGAGTTAGCTGACAAATGCAACATGGTCTTGCATCAACAGTAATACTGATCTTTACTCTGGTTGGCTATTAAAAAAAAAAGAAAATCAAAGAAGGAACATAGTTTGTCAGCTACAGATTAGAGGTTCTTCATTTGATTACTTGAGAAAAGATGCCAGAAAGAAAATCAGGCTAAGCAAGAGAGGCTGAGAACTGTGCATATGTGGGCAATCTAGCAAGATGTAGACAGCCTGAGCTGAAGCCTGAGACTTCAAGGCAAAATTTGTCAGTCTACCAAAAGCCTTGAGAGAAAGCAGTTTCAGACCACAGTCAAGTGGAACCATTGGAAGTATACAGGAGAATGGTATCTGTCTTAATGGTAAAAGAATAAAGCAAAAAAAAACTCCAACTCCCCCCCCAAAAAAAACTTCTGTAGAAGTCTATGCTTCTTGTTTCTTTCTCTGTACCTGCAATTAACATAGTCTCAGAGACTCCAGGATGCATCCTACATAGATGACTGGGAGGTACTAGAGAAGAAAACCAAAGGCTAAACAGGGACTGACCTAACTGCTGCCTTTGGTAGTTAAAGGAGATAACAGACAAAATAGTCAAAGACTTCTCAGAGGACAGTGAAAAGACAAAGGGACAACAGGCATGACTTGCAACAAGGGAAATTCTATCTATGCATGAAAAGAATTTCTCCCCTTGTTCCAGAGGTGGTTCAGGGTGGCACAGGTGTCAAGAGATGCTGGGGAATTGATGCCCTTGAAGGTGTTCAGGGCTATCCTAGCAGCCTGATCCTAAGTACCCTATTCCTATTACCTTTGATCTAACCTTTCAGTTAGCCCAGTTCTGAACAGAGAGATAGAGAAGCGTTCAGAAACACAGGACTAAAACTTGCTGTGAGTCTGTGATAACACTGTAGTACGGGAACAAGCAGAAAGTTATCATTGTTTCTGTAGCTCTAGTTCCTCTTTTGGATTTACACCAAATTGACAAATGTGATTTCCATTTGCTGAGAGTCATGTAATCTTCAGCTGACCTTGGTCCAGAAGACAGCTTGTAGTTTCACTTCATATTGCCCTGGTATGTAACTAATTTCTTGGTGTTGTTGCAGGTAAATACCACCCTATGTATTAAGGAGGATGAATTTGAAAATTAGTTTTTAGTTTAGCCCTTGACAAGCAGATGGTACCCAGTCTCTTAGAAAGACTCTCCCTTTTATACCTTCCAATTACTTTTTTTATTATTATTGTGACCATTTTCACCAGGACAGCACAATGCTTTACTGGGTGATTGGTCACCCACTCACCTACCCAGCATGGAAGAACTTTCAGCATCAGTCCAGACTCTGCTCTAGATGTGTATGTGCTTCATGCACACTGAGTCACAGGGTAGGTTTTTAGAGGCATTCTGTGGCACATGTGCATCCTGAGATTCCCTGCCAAAGTAAAAGAGATGGAGTGAAATCTGCTTATGCTCCTTCCACCCCCTGGAAGATTTTCCATGAGACATTTCTTCCACAGTGACAGAAATGTGCATGTTTCAAAGGAAAATTAAATGCTGCCTTCTTCGTATTTCTTGAATGTGTGATTCTAGGTATATGCCTGTTCTGTGCCAGGTGCTGCCTTTTCAATATTTTGGAGCCATCCAGAAGGGAGAAGTAAGATAAGCATAGCTATAACTCTGAGACTGGCGACAGAGATGGGTGACATCATGCAGTTGTACCTGCCAATTCTGTTACTCACTCTCTGTTTTCTTCCCCTCTTTCTTCCATTTTTCTATCTCTCTTTGTCTCTAGTAGCAGCCCTATTATTACACGGATGTCCTGACTGTGGGGTGTGCTGTGGGTGTTGGCTGCTGCTTTGGGACACCACTTGGAGGCAAGTGGATGTTCTGTTTCCTTTTCCTCAGGTACCTAAATCCTCTCCCGCCTAGTCCTCTTCTCTCCCCCTCTCCTGCACCACATTTTTGATCTGATATTTTCTTTGGACACAAAACTTTAGTGTTTTCAATCTCCCCAACCTCTCCCACTTCTCTGACAGTCTTTTTTCCACTTTGTCCACTTTCTGGAGGCAAAAGGAGAAGGCCCTCTAGAGCAGTGGTCTCCAAACTGGGGTGTGTGCACCCCAGGGGGTGCACAAGGTGATCTGTTGGGTGTGGGAAGAAAATACCAGAACTTCTATTTTCTTAACATAAAAAAGTAAATAGATCAAACTTCACTAATATTAAGTATTTGTGTTGGCAGTGGTGCCCTAATATGTCATATGGCCAGTTGTCACATACTGTGCATGAGGTGTAGAGTTGCTCCCAACATGGATGGTTGACCATGGTGCCCTCAGTCATTTACTCTCTTTCAACATATTGCAATGAATTGCAGTCGATGTGTGCTCACACTGGATTAGGTGGATTTATGGTTTATATTATCTAGTGTTAACTAAACTAATCCTTGCAAATTGGAAAAGTGGCTTTAAAAGGTTCCTGCAAAGAGGCTATGGATTGAAGATACTAATAATGTGAGCACAGAGAAATTACAAGAAAGTGGCAGAGCTGACACTTCTTGTACAGGCCCTTATTCAGTACCATTATGAGATAAAAACAATGGCCAGCTAATCAGATCTGAAAGGAAGTCAGACAAAAAAAAGATTAAAATTATCAAAGGTTATTTTAAATATGAATTTACATCTGCTATCGTTAACAAGGAATCTTACCCTATGTGTGTATCGTGCTTTGAGAAGTTAACTAATGAGGGTATGAAGCCATCAGAAACCATCAGAATTAGCAAGACATTTAAAATCTAGGCATCTAGAACATGAAGACAAACCTCTACAATTTTTTCAGCAATGTCTCAAGCCATGTGACATTCAATCCAATACTTCACAAAATTTCACTGAACCTAATGACAAATGTGTAGAAGCCTCCTTTGAGGTTTCTTGCTTCACAGCAAAAGAGAAAATGCCACATACCATAGGGAAAATACTTGTTCTTCCTGCCATATATGTAAAAATGGCTGTGATAACACACAGAAAGCAATAGAGCAGCAAACTAAAATGTTTTCCTTCATCAGTAAACACTGCTGGAAGATATATAGTGGACATTGCTTAAGGTTTTAAGAAACAAGAGTCTGCACAAGTTACACAGTAGGAGAGGTTTCCTGTGCAGCTGCATTAGAGTACTGATGTTTCTAAAATGCCTCAGATGACAGTATTTCCCAGATTCTGTTTTTTTAGTGAATTGCAGAACTTCTTTCTGTGAGACACTGAAAGGAATATCTACCACAGAAGCTGTACTCTCAACAGTAAATTACTTCTTTGATAAAAAATGGTTTATTGAAGAGCTCTGCAAGTGTAACACCTAGTGGAGCAGAATAAGAGAAGAATTGGGGCGTAAGGTGACCTATACACCACTACACCTGGAATTCATGCACTGCAGGGTTCACAGATGAACTCTTGCAGCAAAGAAATGGGAACCAGACATGCACAAGTCCTACAGGATGTTGCTGATGTGGTTCATTTAATGAAAACAAGACCCTGAAATAGTAGAATCTTTACAATACTTCATAACGAGCTGGGAAGTGACCAGGAAAATCCTACAGGCATTTGCTGGTTATCTGATAGCAGCTTTGAAGAAGAAACTAATTTAAAGTCCAGTTGCACCTTTTTTCTTTTACAAAAAGGCAAATCTTCTGAATTTGCTGATCTTTTCTGGGATGACAACCATCTGACAGTAGATTGCTTCCTGGCAGTTATTTTTGAAAAGTAAATATACTTGGTGTACTTCAAGGTGAAAGTGATGCTCTAATGGCGAGTGAGAAACTGCTTTTCAAAAGAAATTTGTGGAGGTTTTGTGAATCTGTTGCCAAATACAATGTCTTAGCTACAAAAACTCTCATTATATAATTGAAAACAGAAGTTTCTAGCCTTTTAATAATCTTCAAGATTATGATGTTCAGTGGGTTTTGAACCCACTTGTTAAAAATATAAAAATTCAACATCTTCTGACTGTTTTGCAAGAACAGCTTATTGACATCAAGGAGGATGAAAATTTACTGTCCAATTTTTAATAAAAAACTTTGCATAGGTGGTGGGTGGGATTGAAAAAATAGTATCATGATTTAGCCAGCACAGCCAATGATAGATTTCTTGCATTTGGATCTATGTGTCTTTGTGAGATACTTTTTTTAGGCCAAGTATCAAAATAATTGAACATAGAACCCGACCTTTGAATCCCGGTGTCACAAAGCGCTAAACCCAGATTTTAAAAAATACAGAATATTGCTATTTTAGTGAGAACATACATTTTTTGTTCCATTAATAAATAAACCAAATTATTTTAAAAATTGTTTATTTTATCTTTATATCATCCTTGTTTACTTTATATTTTTCTGCATGTTTGATATTGTACACAATATTTTAGTACAGTTGCACATGCATATTATTTTTAAATAAATACACATATGGGGAGAGGGTACATTCTCAAAAACCTTTTATTGGTAGGGGTGCATGATCAAAGAAGTGTGGAGACCACTGCTCGAGAAAGCTGTTTAGAGTCCTCTCTCAGGCTTCTAACATTACACTTTATTATTTTAAAGTTATTTTAACTTTGCTCCCTTTCCAACTCTTTCTAGGGGTTCTTTTCAGCATTGAGGTCACCTCCACTTACTTTGCTGTGCGCAATTATTGGAGAGGCTTCTTTGCAGCTACCTTTAGTGCCTTTGTGTTCCGAGTCCTTGCTGTCTGGAACAAGGATGCAGGTAAGCTAAGAGCCATTCCTGCTCTCTTCATACAAAAGTTGCTCTGTTAATGCATTATTTTTCATCTTTCCTAAAACCACAATGTTTTTATGATGTTTGAGACCTCTGCCACAACACATGACTTCCAGAAGAACAGAAGGAAGGAGAAAGGGAAGTGTCCTGTCATCTTGTCTGTTGCCTAGCCCAGCCTATTCCTAGGAGAGCTGGGATGTATCTAACTGATAAATGGCAGACTCAGCAAGCAGAAGTCCCCCTGAGGTGGGATTTTTTTTGCCTCTACTCAGAATAGCATCCAGGCTGCAAACACAGAGATATCCCATCATGTATGTAATCCTTGCTGGAAAACACATGGTCCGGTTTGGTCATCTCCTGACTAAAAACAGATAGTCGAGAAAATTGAGATTATTACATTATTAGGAGAGTACAGGATTCATAGGATCTGACTGAAGGTCCTGAAAAAATAGTATCTCAAATAACTGGAAAGCATGAGAGTGACATTTGCTTTTGACAGAAATTGCACAAATCAAGCTTGTTCAGGAGAGCATCTCGGCCACTGTGGGAATTGAGTTTTGGTGTAGAAGGCTGCTATTTCCATGTAAACTTATTCCTTATAATACCTTTATCTTTTATTCTTACAATTACATCTGTTTTATTGACCTCCATGTGGTTAGTTTATTTAAGCTAAAACTGCTATAACATCTCTTGACTTCAGAGGGCTGTATTTTTTTTTTTTTTTTTTGAATATTCTCTGGAATATAGAAAATGACTACAATTTCTACTTGAATGTAGAAAGTGACTCCATCTTTCTTTGTGTAGCACTGCCTAACAGTGAGAGGTATTTAACCATTGGATCTGTCACAAAAAACCCCAAACCCCACATCCTTCTGTTCTTTGCAGAGAAAAATATAAGAAACTCAAAGATAGCAGGAGATAATTTCCTATCCTTCACTTTGTCTTTTCTGACTCCCTTGTTGGTCTCTCAAGTCACTAGAAATCACTAGAAATGAGTTTAATTTCAAATCACTAGGAATTAGCATAATCCTGAAACATCTTGACTCCTGTCCCTTCTTCAAAATCATCCAGACGGCTTTAATACCTGCATTAATGGCTCCTTAAGTTCTTCTTCATTGACTGTCTGGGTTAAAAAGTTCCATGATTCAATTTGCTATGAAAAATTGTTCCTTTTCACAGTCCTGTATTTTCTTTGTGTTGTCAGTCTCCTTGTATTAAAGAACTAGGAACTTCTATCTAGCTAAGTCATTCATTATTTTATGATCTTTATCATATCTGCTCTAACTTGTCTTTCATGTCTTTTCTTGCTCATTTATTTCCCTTAGGAAGTTACACATGTGGTCTTTTCAGTCTCTATCCATGAAAGGTTTTTCTATTATTCCTGCTTCCAGGAAGAAGCAAGTAGGGAAGTGATCACATCAGAGTGACAGATGCAAATAGCCTGTGTAGCATCTCACCAAAATCCTTTTACTCCTGAGACCCACAGAATCTTTGCTGGCTTGATACTCTTGGCTTTGTTGGCTACCTTTACACCATTTTGTGTACTTTCAAATAACATCTGGTTATTTGCCACCACTCTGGTTGGCTGCTGCAGCTTGAGCCCCTCTTTGCCAGTCATGGAAGGCTGGAGTTCTGCAATTTGCAGAATTCTGTTTTACCACATCCCAGACTTCAATCTTATTTGCAATAGGATTTCATGCCTTGACTTCCTCCTGCTCCTTCTGGTTCCTTCTACACATGGCTCAGTGCTATCTTAAAGTTCGAATCTATTTTTTAGTTGACTTTCACATTAACTACTTTCCCATTCCTTTTTACTTCTAACTCGTAGGAATTGGACAGATACTCTAAAGTAGTATATTTGGTAGCCAATGGAGAGAAAAGGGCTTAGATATTCGGTTTCAGGATGGCTGAGGGAAGGAAAGAGGATGTAGACAGGTGGGATGAATCTCTCTGTGGAAATCTCTTTCTGTCCTAAGGGAGTAGAGAAGAACCAAGAAGAGACCCAGACTAAATGAAGTGACTGTTTTCCTTTCTTCTGGTCATCTTTGCCACCCTATAGCAAAATCCCTTGAAAATGAGTTCACTGTATTTTATAATGGTCTGCCATTTAGTGGCTGGGAGTATCTGTTTCCTAAAACTGAATTGAGATGATCCCTTTCTCGGACCGATCTAACAAAAAGAGAGGACACCCTGCTTTTCAGCATCTTCCATCCCTGACCATTATTCTAACCCTCCCTGTGTTTGTTGTTCCCCCCATTTCAACACACTTCCCTGGCAGAGGAGTCATTCAGGGAAAGAGCAGATAGGTTTTCTGGCAGGTTTTAATAAGGCAAAGGAACTCAGAGAAGGCTGTGATGTGTCAGAGTAGGCCCGACGGGAGAGGAGAACAATAGTAGAGCCAGGAGGGAAGGAACATGGGAAAGAGACAGGAAGCAAGATCTTCCCAATTTGGATAGTAGAATGCAGTTCTAGGCTTAGCTATCTTAGGTAATGTAAGGTAATCTTAGGTAACTGAGACCGCATAAAATTATTACTCTAAACCTAGTTCTGACGAAATAACAAGTACTTAATGGTTCCTGTTATTATCATATGTTAGATTTTCACTGCTTCTTTTATTTTCTCATTGAACAAATAGTTCCTTCATCCAGGGCAAGCTGGGATTTATCCATCCTCACTCAGCTGCACTTCCACTCTGTATTAAATTGCTAATTTATCCTCCATCTGTTGGCATACAGATGTTTACTACTTCCACACAATAACACACCTCCAGACAAAAGCAGCTCAGGTTTCAACAATTCATTGTAGCAGAGCAGCACTGCTAGGAGGGGTGAGCACTACTAGATGGGGCTTAGCTGATTTCTAGCCTTTATTTCTTTTGTGAGTCAAAAATTTTGAAGCTGTAACTTCAGCGAATATCTGAGTTCTGTTTCTGGAAGGCAACCACAACTGTGAGAAGTGATACAGCTTCAGATGTGCAGGCACTGCTTGCCTCAGCAAAGAGACGTCTTTGTCAGTAAGGATACCAAGAAGAGTGTTTTTTTTTTTTATAGTGAGTGGAGGGTGGAAGACAAGAAAGAAAATAAAATCCTTTAAAAATCAGGGATTGTAGCTAAAAATAGTGCATACATTCTCTGAAAGCAAACCTAGACCATCTAGAGTGCTAGGGTTGCAAGTGCTCAAAAACAGAACCTACTAAATCAGAGCAGTAATCTGTAATAACGTAATGCCAATCTGTAATAATGTATATAATGGCAAGAAACCACATAGGAGCATGTATAAACCAGTTTCCTTGTCCCTACCCCTTGCTTTTATTGCATTTAATTTCTCACCTCATTATTTTCTTTCCTCCTCTGCCTTTCGTCTCTCACAGTTACTATCACAGCCCTGTTCAGAACAAACTTCCGTATGGATTTCCCCTTTGATCTGCAAGAGCTGCCAGCATTTGCTGTCATAGGGTAAGTTTCCAGGAAACTGATGCGTTTTTAGAGGTTATAATTCCTGTAGTAGGAATTCTTCTGCCAAAAAGTTACATACATCACTTTTAGTCACTTCGGTTGTCACAAATAAGGCTTATTTGTTGGAATTCTTCCTTCAGAAATAGTGCCCAGGTATCATAATGGCCGAGGAAAGACATATGGGTATTTTGAAGGTGTTTCTTATTTCCTTTCCATATATCATTTTCAGAAATTAAGCTCAAAGGTTAAAAAAAAAGTATGTCTAGCTTGGTCAAAGTTCTGGGAATAGATTTACTGAATGGCCCTTTAACAGTGACATAATCCCTAAATAAACTGATCTAACAAGTATCGCCGTTTCACATGACAAAGATTGAAGAAAAGGTTTAACCTGAAGTTTCCTTTTCACAAGATCAGAATGATTACCCTTTTTGAGAGAGGTTGGTGTACCCCACATGGTGACAAGGGTAACCAACCATAACTGGATTCAGTGAGAATAATTTGGAGGAAATGAAAGAATGAACTTCAGAGATATGGAAATTGATAAATAGTAGAGAAAAGATGAGTTTGGAATTACTGTGGAGAAACATCTCTGGTTAGAGCTTGAAGGAGGCTCCAGGGAAATCAATGCAGAGCTGTAATGAAAGGGATACACTGTAGGAACAAACGCCTGTGCTGGTGTTGTGAACATATTCTGTTGCAAGAATATCCATCTGAGACCAGAAATATATTTGAAGTTTTGCAGACTATTTTAGTACGCTGCCCTCCTACTAATTTACTTGAATATGAAACCAAGTGGGGGTTTTTGAAGACATCAGATATATTGAAAAATATGTGAATGCAGAGGAGCTTTTGCTAGTAACATGTGTTCACTTTGTTCTTCCCCCTTAAACAGAATTGCCTAATGAACTTGGAGGAATCTATTGGTTTAGATTGGCAAGGGAAAACATAATCCTTGTGTTTTACAGCTGGTTGTTAGAATGCCAAACTTCTTGTCACTATGTTTTAGACAGAGTTCACAAAGCTGGCTTTTTTCAGTATTGCACATAGACTAGGAAAGTAATATATGACAATGGCAAAATGCTTTCAAGTGCTTGGGTGTCCAATATGGTCTTTAAAAGAAAAAACAACCCCAAAGGCTTGGATAGTCTTGGATAAAATCCTGATGCCAACTTGGAATGCTCCAAATTCTCTTAATGTTAAGTCTCAAAGTTGAACTCTCTTTCTACCTAATATATTTCTTCACTTTCAGGTAGGACAAGAACAATGAATGGGTAGATCTTGTTTTTTCTGTGTCAGCAAACGTTAATTTGCTGACAATCAATAATCAATACAGAAGGAGCATTTCCAGTTTATTGATAAATTGATAAGCATGCAAAACATATAACAAAGCAAAAGTCCATTAATTTTAGAAATTAATAGAATGAAAATATTCAGTTTATCCTTAGTATTATGTGGGTTAATTACTTGCCACATAGAATAAGGCTTCCCCTTACCAATTCTAAATGCAGTCTTTTTTCACTCTTGCTTTTTTTTTTCATTTTCAAGCATTAGGCTCTACTTATCCAAACCTCAGTAAGCTACAGAGCCTAAGAATCACACCAATTCTTAGACAACTACAGTTTTTTTCTTACTTTATTAAGATCAGTAGCATAAGCCTAAGTGATTAGGATCATAGAGATGATATACTTTGCTTTAGGCACAAGAGTCCCCTATTACTATTAGTAATTGTTGTAGGTGTATAATTTTACTGAATCAAACTTAAAGCTCTCTTAATTTTTACTATTTTCTGTTCCAGCTTGATGTTTAAGTTCTGACAATACTGGTCTTTGCCTGGTTGCTCTTCCCAAGTCCCCACTGAGAACAGTCAGTCTCTCTTTATAGATTATTTTATAGATTTTTCCCTCTCACCAAGAGAAAATGGGTAAAACAGTAGTGTGTATGACAAAGAAGTCTAAAATAATTTTGCCGTTTTCATCAGGGAGTCAATATCTGCAAATGAGCTGCTGTAGGAGTAACCCTCTAGGTGACATTCAAAAGACTTCACGAGCAGCTTGAAGATTAAACCACTTAAACTCATTTTCTTGGTTGATGGTTTGTGTATTATCTGTTGTTTGGCATGATTTTATTTCTTTTTCTCTGTTTCAGCATATGTTCTGGATTCCTTGGAGCCTTTTTTGTTTATCTCAATCGCCAAGTGGTCCTGGGCATCCGACGTCATAAAGCTCTGAGCCAGTTTCTCACCAAATAGTGAGTGCTTGTGAAGATATTCTTTTTAGGGACCAGATTCTTACACCCCACTGGTACTGGATAGTAGCAAATGCTTTCTGGAAGACAGTAGACCTACTTCATGTGTAAAATAGTAAAAATATGAGAAACTGCTCCTAAATGAGAATAAGATCGCTGCAACCATCAAGAGAATTTTTCCTGCACTAGATTTTTTTTTTTATCAGCCCCCATAGTTTCAAATAGCTTATTTATTTGGAAGGGAGACTGCAATATTTGTTAAGAGGGTAAGGCAAACTATTCATTGGACATAAAATATTTTTAATTAGAAATTCAACTATCTTGAGCCTTAAAATCATGCTCTTTCTGGTTTGTTTGGGTTTTTTAGTATCTGTGAAAAATTCAACATTATTTATATTTCAGGAAAATTAAATACAGCTGAAATCTAACTATGTTTCTAAAATATATATTTGGTTTTTAATCAAAACATTGGCAAAAATATAAGGGATGTGCTCCATTCTTATGAAGCAAAAGGTGAAACTGATAGTAACCAAATAGTGTGAAATGCAGCATGTAAGAGAAATGCAAAATAAAATAAAAGTGTTTACAATAAAGTTTTTATAGGACAGTTGAAGATACTGGTTTCCTCTCTAATAAAGTCCTAACCTCCAAAGTTTATGAAAGAAATGGTGGCTAGCTGTAAATTCCTTCAGTCTCTTTACAGAAAAAGATCTGATACTATGAGAATTTTTCAAGTTGAGAGGCATGGAGGACTTTGTTTCTTATCAAGTTGTAGGCCTGACCAGAAGAAAACCACTAAATAAACAGAAGTTCAAATTAACTTACTTTCTTATGTGGAAGAAAAATTGTCTTTCTTCATCATGTAGCCTCACCCACAAGCAGCAGCAGGGTTATCAATTCAAGTTAATAGAGAAGTAGAGCAAAGCCTGAAAATTGGGAATTTACTTTTCACTGATTTCTCAGCATTTTTTTAGGTCCTTAGATTGAAACAAAGGTTATATTTTAAAAATAACCTTTATTCTAAATCTCAGCCAACACTTGCTGTAGGAAACAGTACCTTGCCAAGGGACACATGACAGTATAGTCCAGCATGTGGAAGCAGTTTAGGCTTATTTGTCTTCGTGCTTGTGAGGTGCCTCAGTTTACCCAGACCCACACTGAGACTGGACATAGAATCAGAAGAACACAGACAGCTTCAGCCTCTGTCCTGCTGTGTCCCACTGGCCTGGCACTGCTGGACCCACTGGCTACCAAAGAAACCTTCCACAAAGTTGTGATAGTCAGCAATTCAGTGGAAAGAGAAGCAGTTTTCCCCATAAGAATTAATGCACCAGGGGTGCCTGCAGGAATGTATGAAAAACGCCTAGATTTAAATCCACTAGGACAGGATACATTGCATGGCGGGGTGAAGAAGCAAGGCTGTCGTAATCAGGACAAATAAGAAAAGTAATGGCTTTTGACAACAGGTCAACACATCACTGCATATACACATTCCTTCTACACGTTCAAGTTTATGCATGCTGTACACCACTCTCTTCCCCCATCCCTCTTATTATATTGATTCTGATGGTAAGAGGGTTTTGCTGACAGGTGAACTCTATGAATTATGATGATCAGTGGAGCAGGGCATTAAACTCGTGGTAACAGTACTCCAAAGCAATGGATACAGAGAGGCTACACAGAAACAGCATTCCTAGTCCTCAAGGGATGGCGCTACAAGAACAGAGTGTGAGGCCATATTGTAATAACTTTGTTTCTTTACAGCCGACTGATATACCCTGCGGTTATAACCTTCTGTATAGCATCTGTGACATTTCCTCATGGATTTGGGCAGTTCATGGCAGGAGAGGTGAGGCTGGAAACTGTATTACCAATTCTGTGCAGCTCTTTGGAACATTATCTTCTTATCCTCTGCCCCAATAACCTTGTATCAGGGAAAAGGGAAGAATGATATGGGAGAAGTTTGGGCTGAGGAGGCACTATACGACCTCTGCTACCTCCTTCATAGAAAGCTTGAAAAAGGCCCACTCTTCTAAGCAAATAATAAGAAAGATGTTACCCCATGTGTAAAAGCATATCTTTTGACCTGTTTGAGTAAAGTTCTGTCTCTCTTCCTGAAGATTAAAAATGTGAATTAAGTCTCATAGTCATAAATTACCACAGTAAAAATCTCCTCCGCTTCCTTGTAACAGAGATACTCCATTAGAACTCCATGTAATCTCATTACTCATACCTGGTTTTTTGCTGTTTAGTTGATGCCACGGGAAGCCATCAGCACTCTCTTTGATAACTATACCTGGATCAAACACTCTGGGGACACCCAGATCCTAGGGAAATCTGCTGCCTGGATCCATCCTAAAGTCAGCATCTTTGTCATCATCCTGCTCTTCTTCCTCGTGAAGGTAGGAAGCCCAGCTCACCATAATCCTTCTCCATTCAGATTGAATGTTCTTTCCTTTTGTAAAGCAGTTTGAAAAGTGACAATGAGGAGCTGTTGGGTATTGAATGAAGCACTACAACTGCACTGGATTCCTACATCTTCTGATGTGATGTTTGCCCACCTTGAATGACCAAAATTATTAGGGAATAGTTTCCTTAATTTCATGGCCTTTTCTGCTCCCTAGGTCATTCTCCTCATGCATCCTGCTGAATGATCTTTGGTATCCACTGTGTTGTAGCTGGTAGGGAGGACTAAATCAGGAAAGTTTTTTCAAGTTCCACAAAAATAAATATTTGACTAAAAAGCTCTCAGATAATTTATGTTTGATATCAACAAAGTCTGATACAGTCTACTTCAGAAAGGAAACAAATAGGAATATGCAAGCACAATCTATAGTTGTGTAAGGCTCAAGGATTTGTTAGGAGTCCATCAAAACTTGATGAAAAATGCAGCTGGAAACAGTTTTGCTCACTTCCCAGAAAGCAACAGCAGATTAAAAATTCTGAGCTGACATGGTCTGTGGAAGTTGCAACTGTTCAGCCTCAGAGGATCAGCTGTGTAATTGACACAGGACAGAGAAAAAAAANTTACATTATTTACTTATTGCAAAGGGGCAGAAGAGCTGAGGCCACCTTGCAATGTCAGTTGAAAATTTTAGTAGATCAAGAATAGCTATCAATGGCTGATTGACACAACTGTTTCCACCTAAAGTAAAACACTCTATCAAGTTTCTGACAGGTAGTTAAGGGTTCTCCTTCTGTGATAATTCTTATTACAGTGTACTAAGCAAAAAAGGTATTGTTTACTTGAAGAAAAGAGGAATGGAAAAGAGGACTGGACTACAGGGTCTGTCCTGAGTCCCTCTGTTTGCCTTTGGAAGAGCTGCACCCTCAGTCACTGGATTCACTGGCATTGTCCTATTAACTAAAGGTTTTCTCTACTTGCTAGATAACTGCTCTTTATTTTCTTCTGGATATATTCAGCATTGGGATAGACCACATAAACAAGAAACTACTGTTTTGACTCTGAGCAAAGGCCTGGCCTGATTCTCCACTGCAGTATAGTCAGTTTTCAGTTTTCAGTTGCATTTGGCCAGGTTTGGTACTGCAAAGACAGAGCTCGATTAGCAGTACTACACCTCAGCAGCTTTTTGGTCTCTGTGGCCAGGCTGGGCACAGAGTGGGGCAGCAGGAAATGCTACTGCTGCTCAGTAACAACTGCACCCTCTGCCTCTGTTCTAGTTCTGCATGGCTGTTATTGCCACCACGATGCCAATCCCCTGTGGAGGCTTCATGCCTGTTTTCGTATTAGGTGAGTTTCAATTTTGTTTTGCAGCCTTTTCATCTGACAGGTGGAGATTAGGAGAGACACTGCCTACACACCCAGCAGGGTTCTTCTGGTATATGAGGAGTCATCACTTGATGTCTATGACAACCTGACTAGCAGCCCATACACCAGCCTCTGGGTCTCTGCTTTTGACATTTCCTCAAAACCCTGAAACCAAATGCCAAGCAGGTAATCCCTACCCTTTTACATAAGGAAAGCCACACTTGGGGAGACATACCATAGCCTTCTAATCTCTATGCCTCTTCACTTACAGAGAAACTTGCATCCTACAATTAATAGTAGTTGCTCCCCTGAAAGCCAGCCAGAAGAGATAACCTCAAAACTAGTACCTGCAATGCAACCTACCACTTACTCCTTTCTTCTGACTGAAATGTGATAACATAAAAAGTTTATTGACTTTTAACTGGCTTTAATTACAATAACAAACAAATAAATTAAAAAGAATATGATGCTAATGTTAGGAAAGGGAGGCTGTATTAGACTGAACTATACAAGATCATGACACTCAGCTTTAAGCACCCACAACTCTCAAATGAAATAGGGTGCTCTAAGGACCTCTGAGTTCTGGCAGGCAGCAAATGAACATGAGGCAGTACCATGCCCTTGCAGTGATGAAGGCTAACCAACATCAAGGCTGTTTTAGGAAAAGACCTAGACAGCAACGCAAAGAAATTGTTTTCTATGCATTCAGCATTTTTAATACAATTCTGGAGCAATATGCCATTCTGTGTCCACCAGTCCAAGAGATCCTTGCAGACTTGAAAATCCTGTCTGAACAAGACATGGGTGACTCCATCTCACTTTGAAATTAGCCCTTTTCTGAGCAGAGGTCAGAACAAGACCTCCAGAAGTCTCTTCCCACAAAAACTTCCCTGTAAGCTGTGATTTTAATGTTTAGACATTGCCAGAATGAGAGTGTAAAGGGCCTCAACTGTGATCTGGACTGACACTATACACAGTCTGAAAATATGTCCTCCAGCTTGGGAATCACAGCTAGTGCTGTGCCTGGTGTGCCCAAGTGAATGAACAATGGGTCAACTGTATTTACCATTCTTAGTACCCTTTTTTCCTCTCGGAGTCTAACTTCTGTATTTTGTAACTGAGAACTACTCTTTAGTTACCAGTGTCATTTTAATATAAGTTTTGGCTTCGTTTTTGTTAGAAAATATCCAAGTGATTTCCCAGCACAGATGTACAGCACAGACTGGATGTTCCTCAAATGTTAAATACATAACTGCCAGTCATATTTTTCAGGTGCTGCATTTGGACGTCTCATTGGGGAAATCATGGCATCACTTTTTCCCAATGGTATCCTCTTTGATGACATTCTTTATCAAATCTTACCTGGAGGATATGCTGTCATTGGTGAGCCTCCATGTCTTCCTTTTTCCTCACTTGGTCCCATAGCTGTAATTTTCCTGGTTGGCATGACATACTGTTTCTATATGACAGTCTTCTTCTCTCCCTGTTCCTTCTCCTACCTGGGAAAGGTGCAGCAGCTTTGACAGGAGCGGTGAGCCACACTGTCTCCACCGCTGTCATCTGCTTTGAGCTGACAGGTCAGATCTCTCACATCCTGCCCATGATGGTGGCTGTCATTCTTGCCAACATGGTGGCCCAGAGTTTGCAGCCCAGCCTCTATGACAGCATCATCCAGGTGAAGAAGTTGCCCTACCTGCCAGACCTGGGCTGGAATCACATAAGGTATAGTAGGAAAACAGGTGGAAATAGGATATGGCAAAGAAATAAAGCAGGAGAGGGTTAAGACCACAGGGAAATGAAAGGTTATGAAAAGGGTTCAGTACTACAAAGGAATTAAGCAGGCAGAATAGACCTGCAGTAAGAAAAAACAAGTGTTCAAGTAGAATTAGGTTCCATACGCAAAAATAGAGAAAAGTCTTTTTTTTTCACTGAAAGGACAAGTTTGAATGACCTGCAATGTTACTGAATTTGTATTAATATTTCCAAATTGCGTGAGCTTAAAAAATTTAAAATCAGGAGTCTCATTTATCTAAATTCAGTAGGATTTGGATAGTATTTTCCACAGCAAATGCTTGAAATACTTTATTTGGATATTTTGCTTGAAGCAAAACTTGGTTATTCCTATAAATGTCTTCCTCTCTCCAGTATATATCATACACATGGTTATGCATATAAAAACTGTCTATACATATATGTATACATGTGTGTCTTTTATGGTGAGGGGTAATGGAGTGGAATACAATTGTAATGAAAATCCAGTTAATCTGTGTTTATCCTTTTGGAAAGTGCTCTGGTTGTCCTCACAGAAGATCATTTGGCAGCTTTTATATTTTTTTAGAAGTGGTAATTTAGGTATTTCTTCAGGGAATTTAAGTGCTTGACAATTTTAATATGCTAACTCTTCCTCTTATCATCCATAAATTCACAGCAAATACAATATCTTTGTTGAGGATATTATGGTCCAAGACGTGAAATTTGTTTCCTCCAACTTTAAATACCGAGACTTGCAAGAAGTACTCCAAAGCACCACAGTGAAATCTTTGCCTTTGGTGGACTCGCCAGGTAAGCAATGTGGAGAAACTGGTCCTTCCTGAAGATTGTCTCAGCTTGGAAAAACTAGCTTTCAAATTACATGGAGTGAAGCAGGTAGTGTGACCTACCACATTAAAAAAAAATCCTACAAATCTCCCACTGTGGATGATGAATGGCAGATGGCTGTTTCAGCTGGCCAGACAGGTAAGCTGGAGTGTGGGCAGTGAAGCAGATCCAGCACGTAAGGGAGGTGTGTGGGAAGGCTGTAGACTGAACCGTGACAACAGGACCTTCCTGGGGTCCTGCATGAGCCAAGATCATGTATGGGGTGGCACAGATCAGGACGCCAAGGTCCCTTCCCATAGCCCCACAGCCAAGGAGCCACCACAGGGCTGTCACTGACTCTTGTACAGCTCTAGACAATACCAGCCTGAGCACTTGGAAGAGGATGGAAGGAGGAAAGGGTGATATGTGGAAGGGGACCTTCAAAACCTTGAGATGGCTTAATGGCTTTCCTGCTCTGTGTTGTGCAGAGTCCATGATCCTCCTGGGGTCTGTGGAGCGATCAGAACTGCAGGCTCTCCTCCAGACACACATCAGCCCAGAGCGGCGGTGGCTCCTCAGCAGAGAAAGGCAGCAGAAGCTGAACGAGGCACCCTATGATGGACCCTGGGCAAACCTGCCAAAGCTGAAGCATGAATCTTTTGCTTATGTCGATGAGGATGAGGATACAGATGAGAAGGGAGAGGTGAGGGAAAGAAGTGGACAGATTGCAACATGGAGACTGCTTAGAAGCAGTTAGGCATTTGAGGAGGCTGGTAAATAAATGGCATAAGGTGGACTTTATTTTCTCTCCTTTCCACAATAGCTGCCTCGGCCTCCAAGTCCCACTCCCAGTTACCCAGAAGAGCCAAATGGCCCAACAAGTCCTCTTAAACAAATGCCTGAAACCTTGGAGCCCCAGCAACACCCAGGTATGGTAACATCTGTCGTGGCTCTACCACATCCTAGCCAGCTTGGGGAAGTTTTCATGCTAACTGTGCGTACCTGCCTGTGTGAGATGCTGGTTTCCCAGAGACCATGAGAAGGAGCTTTCTCTGCTGTTCCTGAATGAAATTCACTTTGTTAGTGCACCTCAACATCAGTATAATGTCCCTGGAAATACCTTCTGTCATGATCCCTCAGAGAGCATGGCATAAGTAAGCCCACTAAGGATGGATTCTCTCTGTCTCCCCACTCCATTCCTTGCAATAACAAATCCTTGGACGTTTTCTGTAGAGACTGCATGGAATGGTCCCATCTCTTGGCTCCTTCACCATGTAAATGAATCTCTCTGGGGAAAGCAGCCTGAGAGCTAAACATCTGCACTATGTTTCTAAGTAGCTTAGGCTGTTGCTCAGCCATCTACAAAACTGAAAGGCTCCTCCCTTGGACACGCATCTCTTTGATTCAGCTGCATTAATGTGATGGACAAACACTGATGTATTGTGTTCTTTTGTGTCACACCCCATCCTGTATTAGCTTTGCTTTCAAGACTGTACTAATGGCTCATTTCTGATTCATTTATCATGTATATTTGATGTAGGATGGTGGGTTGTTTTCATTCTTTATGTGTCCTGAAATACGCAGAGAGTGAGTAAACACAGAGATGTAGCCCAGTCTTGAGAATGAGTACAGAGGACAGGGTTTTAGCTTGTGCTTTTAGGCACCCAAACGTTACATGTAACAGAGCATATACAACATTCTGGTTCATTAACACTCCTCATGTATGACTAAACCTTTAAGGCATAGAAAAATCCACTTTATGTTTCCAGAGCAGTGGAGTGGTGGAACAACTTATCTTACCAAAGCAGAAAAAGAACCACAGTGTGCAAAAGAATTTATGTGAAGCTAGAACTGAGTCACACAGGAATGACAAGAAGTGGAAGAGGAGTGAATTCATGAGACCTTGCTTTCTTTTCTTAGTTTGGCTCACAGCTATCATTGTCTTCTGACCAAGCTTCCTCCACAGCCTTGTTCACAACAGCAGCAGGCCCTGTTTCCTCCTCTTAGCCAACTCCCTGCCTGGGAGTATAATTCTGGTCTTTTCTATTCCCATCATTCCACTGCTGGCAGAACCCATGGACTCCTCCCCCCTTGGCACCTGTCACATCCAGTTTGTTGATATGTTTCGTTGCATGGGAATATTCATTCTGAAATGTCCCAGACACCATCTTACAAACTGGATGGCAGATTGTGACCTGCTCAGCTCTATCACATCCCCCATAGTATTTCCCAGCCTGCCTGGGGTAAGAGGATGCGATAGGTGTAGGACTTTGTATTTTTGTCTCTCACTTGTTCTTCTCTCTTATCCATATGTTTGTTCTCATCCTTCAGGCAGTTTCAGGAGTCTGAGGCAATTGATCCAGCAGCTCTTGTGCCATTGCAGTCGTCCACATGAAACAGAGAGCACCATCCAGGTTAGGGCTACAGAGAGCCTGGTAGTACCCTGAAGAAGGAAGGGAATGCAGTGGAACTAGAAACTACTGCTCGAGACATTCAGCATTGGGCTAAAGCATGGACACAATTACAGTCCTGAACTCTGACAGCATCAGTGGGGAATTCCACCCAAGGAGAAAGGGTGTGATTACTTAAAGGAGTGTGCACCTTCCTAAAGAGTCACTTGTGCTCAGGTGTCAGGCTACCATCATGACTGACTTTGGGCATCTTTTCTCAGTGAAAAAAATTAATGATATCTTGGCTAACCTGCAAAAAAAAATGTGCAGCTCTATTCCATTTGGCAAACAGTTCTGGACAGATAGAGAAACATGAAAAAAATGTTTTTGGTTCTTGCCATGTTAAACTTCCTTGCTTGTCTGACACATCTGCACAGGGTTTGGGAATAACAGACAGAGTTTATGGGAGACCCATCCACCCCAGGGCAATGTTTTGACCCCATGTGGGATATTCTGAGAGCATCTAAATCAGTATTAGATGGCCATGTTTGGGCACCTGAATTGTTCCATCAGAACTCCTTGGTGAATTGTCATTGGCAATTGAAGCACAGCAAGGCTTCAATATATACACTGTATAATGGATGATTTTAGAGAAAATCTAAGCACCTGGTAATACACTTTTTGGAATAAAAAGGGGACCACATGGAGTTAGGAGGCTGTGCAGATTTTCCCTTTGTGTATTCTGTGAAAATCTGGGTTCTTTGGCTGTTCTGAACAGCGTTTTCTCCTACAGGAGACAGTGGAAGTCATTGAGACAATGACACCAGAGGAGGTAAGACCAAGGACAAAAACAGAATTGAAGTCATGTGAGTGCTTCTTTTACTCATTTCCTATCATTTGCAATATTCCAGGAACCTCAGTGACTGCCACATAAAGCCATAGCCAAAGTAATTTTCTTCTTGGAGTGGCACAGTGAGCAAGTCTCCCCCATAAGAGAAGAGATTGGCTAGATGTGCTGATAAGACTCTGACTAAGGTGCTCTATCTTTGAAGTCAGCACTGCTGCAGCAGGGTTTTGGACTAGAGGCCTCCACAGGTGCCCCCTCATCTAAATCTTTCTGTGGGTCCATGTTGCTCCTTCATTTCTTACACAATGGATCAATTATCTTGCAATGGATTTCCTACACAATTGATCTATTATGAAAGGGAAGATGCACTCAGAAAGGAAAGCTGAAGATGTTCACTCCCTCTTTAAGAAAGAAAGAACAAAACCCCATCTTCTCAGAAAATCTCTGAATTGCCCTGTTTCCACAGGGCCTTGACATATGGCAAGAAAGGGATGGGAAACCTGAGGGGCGAGATACAATGGAAAAGATGAATGATGTACATAGGAAGGAAGAAGAATTAACAGGAGGAGGGAACTAGTTTGGGTACACAAGACAGCAATGCTGCAGGTAGGTGTAAGAGTGAGTCCTCTTATGTCTCAGATAGATGCTTGGGAACAGGAGGAGCTGAACAAGAACGTGTGCTTTGACAGCTGCCGCATAGATCCCTCCCCTTTCCAACTGGTGGAGAGAACTTCCCTGCACAAGGTGAGTGCGGATGTCTTCCTGAGGCATATATCATTTTTCTCCACTTATTCCAAGTCCAGTCTATGACTTATTTCTTCTCCCTGTCATCACCTACAATTACTATTACCAGCCGCTTTCACATCAAGCTACAGAAGTGAGCTTGTTCCTGTAATCTTCTGTGTGTACCTCCAATCTCCTGCAAAATGAAAGGCTTTGTGATAAGAAGTATGAGTCCATTTATTAAAAAAAAAACCTTTGGACAAAAAAAAAAAATCTTCTACATTAACAGCAGCATTGTGTGCCTTGCTGCTGGAGTGTTACACTGATATTTACACTCTGCCCTGTCAGTGTGCAGCACTGGAATGAGCACTCCTGGATTTC
Source organism: Bombycilla garrulus (assembly GCA_013400315.1). Lineage (NCBI taxonomy): Eukaryota > Metazoa > Chordata > Aves > Passeriformes > Bombycillidae > Bombycilla > Bombycilla garrulus. The sequence goes on from VXBU01006992.1 coordinate 62,944, forward strand.
TCAGGGTATTTCTGTCAGGGTGTAGAGTCTGCCTGTGTCATAGGCTCTTCACCAAACTGAAGCACAAGGAAAGAGGAAGCTGGATCATGCAGCACCTAGAGTCAGCATAGGATGACTGGGAATTAAAGCAATCATTGTATGTCAGGAGGAAGATAGGACTGGGCTTTCACTCAGTGGAAAGGGAAAGCGGTCTACTGAAGCAAAAGTGCACAGTGCATGCTTTTATCAATACTCATTTAATGTGAATAGTCAGCATAGGCCTTGCACTAAATTAATTAAATACTATTAAAGATCTCAGCCTTGAGCAAAATAGTAACAGGCCAGCTTATAGTTCAGATGAGTTTTCTGAAGGGGTGGGTGAAGTCATCTGAAAACTACTAGCATTTATCTTGGAGAATATAGGCTTACAAAAAATTATATCTGAAGGCTGATCATGGGTAAAGTTTCATACCTGTCAAACAAAAGAGCAAGGGAGAAACTCTGAAATTATGGACAAATCAACTTAACTTGGACGCACCAAAAACCCAAACAAAAAAACATGAATAAATAATCTAACTATATGAAGTGTGCAGAGTTAGAGCTAAATGTGAGACTACTGACAATGAAAAGAATATCACAGTTTATCATGACCTAACTATATTTAACCAGTCTGCTTTTCTTTTACGTTAGAGTAAAATGTCTTATTCTTGAGAAATCAGATTTTTCATAGTTTGCACTTGAACATGACATTCAGTATCTCATATGATGCTAAAATAAAGGTCAAACACTAGCTGTGACAGAATGATTTCATGTAAGGCCTCATACCACTTAGATGCAGTCCCAAGCAGCCTGTTAGAGGTGTTTCTCCCTATCAGCAACAAAGAAGAAATCTAGACTCTGAAAATACGTTCTTGGGGGTATTCTCATTCCTCTCCCTGATTAGTAAAACATTATCTAACTTAGAGTAACCAGTTCTACTTTAACATGTGATTTTCCATGAGCTGAGCTAGAGCTCAGCTTCAAGAACCTGAAGGTTGGAAATATACCAGAAATGAGCACTGAGAATGTGGAAAGTTTTAGAAACCCAGATCTGTGAATAACAGTAAAATAATGGAGTATATTTAGGCTGAAGAAAAGAAGACTGATAGCAGTGTGATATCTGTCCTTTGAAGGAGACTTTGTAAGAGAAAGGGAATAACTTGTTCTCAGTGTTCTCACAGCTCTAGATCAGCAGCAACAAGCTTAAGCTTTCACAAGAAATATTCTGTGACAGAAGAAAATAAATCCTCTATTGTTAAGGAAAGCACTGGAAAAAATAACTTAAGCAGTTTTTGACTTTACGTATTACTATATGGTAGTTCAGTCTCCAGTACAAAATGAAACAGGATCTGCACAGGTCTCCAAATGCACAGCACAGGGTGTTGTATGTGAATCTCCACATGCAGGATGAGAATCACTTTGAGAATGTGCTCTCCATCTTCAGCACAGTCCCACCTACGGCTGCACAGCAGAAGGACCAAAGGGCAGTATTTGGCAGATACAAAAGGGGAAGAAAGGAAGATGTAATTTTTCACTGGGATAACTGCACAATTTTGTGTCTTCGTGACTTCCATTTCTAAATCCTGAGTCCCAGCTCTAGCACCAAGTTCTGTGTGACCCATTTCCGAAGTCCCAGAAATAATCTTTTGTGGTTTTGCTCCTAGACGCATACGTTGTTCTCACTGCTGGGCCTAAGCCATGCCTACATAACCAGCATGGGGAAGCTGAGGGGAGTGTTGGCTTTGGAAGAGGTGAGTACAGATCCTCTGCCATCCTCTTAAATAGCTGCAAGTGTCCTGTGGATCACTGCAGTAAGTCACAGGTGCTGCAAGTTCCAGCTGGGAATATACATAACTGCAAGTGCTACATTTTCAATCTAGTGTTGAATTCTGAGTCAGCTCTTTGGAAACCATGTAAAGGCATGGATGACTGCATTTCAGAGGAGGCAGCAGGTGTTGTTTACAGGAATGTTAGAAAGTTCATCTTTTTGTGAGTTTAGGGCTCCTAACTGAGGCTTAATAGCCACTCTTAACTGAATGGTTATTATTGTTTCTGAAAGAGGTGTGGAATTTGTTATTTACCATGGAATTTTTCATTACATCACCGGAGTAAAAGCTTATCTCCATAGGCCCCAGATGCAGAGCTGTGTCTCTATTTGTGATCCCTTTACCCTGGAGAGCCAGTCTCCCTTTCATGGTTTTTTTTTCTGACATTTTTCTCTTTTTGCAGCTCCAGAAGGCGATAGAGGGTTCCACCCGCTCTGGGGTTCGTCTCCGGCCACCCCTTGCCAGTTTCCGTGATATCAACCAGACCTCCTCCAACAACAAGGTGGGGCAGGGTGCTCAGCCGTGGAGCCGGGAAGACAACAACACAGTGGCAGTACAGCAAGCAGCAGACCTGGGCACGGAGAGCCCTCTGCCTCCTTGCTCGCACTCCCCCCAGCCCTCACACTTACAGGAAGAGGGGGAAGTCCCCAGCTCTGCTTATGCCACAGATACCGAGTTGGAAGAGATGGAGCTGACAGGACCAGTTGCTGAAAACATCTCAGATATCCTCAAGGACATAAACCTACACCCCACTGACCTGGATGAAGATGAGGATGAGGATGTTCCCTTATAGCTAGTGTGAGGGTAGCAATTCATCACACTCTTCAGTAAGCCAGTCTTGTGTTTGCTCCTCCAAGAGAAGCTTTTGGATGTTCTTTGCAATCCCAACAGAGGAATGATTCAGCTGGGAGGAGGGACATCGGACTGACCCCTTCCTCTGATGCTTTCCCTCTGTGCAGACTATCAGGCTGCTGGACTACCCAGGCATGTGCAGGTGTCAGATGTGCAATGCAAGGTGCCTGAGTGCAGAGTTAAAATGCTCAGGCTTCTGCCACAGCAGAGCACTCTGTAACAGGATATGGATACTGCTAGATACAGTCAGGATGCTCTGGGTCAATCTGCCATGTGGAATGTGGAGATCAGTTCTCACTCACCACTGGTGCTGTCCCTCCAGTCACACCAGGTCTGCATGCAGCACTGCAACATAGCCAGACCTCCAGCCTAGAAGCATACTGCTGCTTCTGACTGCCACCCTATCCATGTTGCTGCAACTCCTTTTCACTGGCTCTTATCTTGCAACCCCCCAAACATTCCCATGCAGAACATTTTTATTCTTTCTCAATTTTTACTCCGGGATATTCCTAGATGGGGATGCAGTTAGGAGCTTGTCCTCTGTCCTATAGCTGAGCCATGCCCTAAAAACAGATGGAAGGAAAATATTTGGTGTATGTCTCATGTCTTGAACTCAACCAAGGCTTTAGGAAGGGAGAAAGGCCTCTTTGTTTTCCCATCCTCTCTGGAATTTTAAAACAGAATGGGAAAATCTTAAGTGAGGCCATCCTCACTGCTGGGGGAAGAGGAGTAAAACAGCATATATGACTTATATTTCAAATTAACTGTGTTTGTCTTTCTGAATCACTGTTCACGATTTTCCACAGTTATAGTCTTAAAATTTAAGAACTAAAGAAAAAAAAACAAAACTATGGAATGTTAACCGGCTGCCAAGAAATACAGCAGAGGGAAGACACATTTTCTACACTTTGAAAACAGGTTTCTTTCTGAAAACTCCTGCTCTCTTTCCTTGTAATTCTACCCCGCCTGCTTTCCCCATATTTCTGCATACCTCAGATCTGAGAATTCCAGCTCTCACTTTTGCCAGCCTGCCTCTGTTGTAACTAACAGCAGAGACCTCAACCCTTGTCTTCAGCATCCCTCTCTATTCCAGTTCTAAATATGCAGCAGATCTGCATCTTGCAAAAAGATGTCTTGTCAGTTCATGTCATGCATGCAAAACCTTTGCATCCAAAGGTAAGATGCTGCTTTGTTTAATTCACCACTCTTGTGAGGTTTTCTCAGTAAACAGGCAAAACCAAATTCTGTGTATTCTGCAGCTTCTTCTAACAGTCTACATCTCATTCTACCATATTTTTGGTGTCTCATAGCACTCAGATGCAGTCCCAAGCAGCCTAGTAGCTATATTTCCACTTATCAGCAACAGAGAAGAAATCTAGGCTCTGAAAATACGTTCTTGGGGTTATTCTCATTCCCCTTCCTGGTATCAGTAAAGCATTATCTAACTTAGAGTGACCAGTTCTACTTGAACATGTGATTTTCCATAAGTTGTCTCGGAAAATTCCCTCCTGGCTTTAATTCCAAGGACTCATCTTGCACCAGTTCCTCTCTGATGATGCTTATGGGTGGGAGAGTCTGTGATAAGCTTACAGTAGAAGGAAATGTTCCCCACTAGTCTCTTGAAGAGAGAGAAATTTATTTTTGCTGGCTGGAATTGAGAGCCCACCAGGTCTGTTATGTTTCTGGCACAAGATCACCCTTTATAAGCTAACTGGGGACAGTCTTTCTCTGCCTTAATGATGGTCTGTCCTCTGGGAGCCACCTTGTGAGGAGACAGTGGTGATGTGAGGGCAAGTCTCTTGCACACAGCAGCTGCTTGCCTCCACCAGAGGGGCATGTTTGTGTCTGCCAGGCATCAGCACAGCCTACTCACTACCTTTGTGTCACCTTCTGCTGCCTGCAGGGAAGAGGCAAAACAACTGCCTTTTTCTTTTTCTTTCTTTCCTCAGGGAATTTTTTGACAGTCCGTTATATAAGCAGAGGAGAAAGGACATTCCTTTTACAAAATCATAAATATTCAGTGAGTGACAACACTGAGTGTGGTCTGAGGGTCCAAACACACTCAAGAAGGATGAGTTTCTCCAAGTCATCCCCAGCCTTACTATGCAGACTTGTATTTTACAGCTTAACCACACGCTTCCACTGGGCCAGATGAGACAAGGAGAAACTTTGAAGCTGGAGTCAGTACACCTCCCCCTCCTCTCCTGCACACAGAAATATGCTCTGCTCCAGTCCCACACTTCTCCTACAGTGTGTTACAGAAGAACTGGCTGAGAAAACAGATGGGAGCCTAAATCAAAACCAGTGAGTGTGTGAGTCATGACAGACATTCTGTGAGCTGGGGGAGATGAAGCTGGAACAAAAATGATGCGCATGGAGAGGCTTGGTGAGCTGGGAGTGAAACACTGGCTAACCTGGAAAGCTTCTTGAGGCTGATCACTTGAGGTTGCAAGAGAACACACATGTCCCCCACACATGCACACACAGGTACCCCTCCATTCCTCCATTCCAACTGCCTTTAGCTGTCCCTGGGTTACTGTGAGGAGCAGGATTGCTCTCTGGGGGAAGTGCTGAACTGAAAGGTGGGTGTAGCTGTTGCTCTTTGTAGACACTACTCAAGATGCATTCCAGATATTGCCTCCACCTGTGGAACAGAAGCAGCATTCATCTGCACCATTTTTTCACCTTTATTCATACGTGAAAATGCATAAGGAGCCAGAATGGGACAAAAAACACTCTGCAAAGATGGTTTGAAAAGGCTGAAGTTGTTTCCACTTCCATCTTATCAATAAAATTCTCACTGAGCTGATGCCAAGTACATGAAGAGGTGCAAAATGTGCAGTAAAATAATACTAAGCCTACCTTTGTCAAGGGAACTTTAGGCTTGTGCCATCTCCGGCTATCCCACTACACCCCCTCAAAGTTTAAACTTGAAATCTTTGTCCGGCAAACAAAGTCATACTGGTCTATCACCCTAAAACCTGTATCTTCTACCCTATCCAAATAGCACAGATTTGATTAGCTACAGGGAAAATTTTTTTTTTTTTCAACCCAAAATATCCCCAGAATTTCTATCAGCTGTGAGGCCTTCCCATCCAGACAGAAATTCACATCTAGCAAAAAACGGAACTCTTCTTTTCTCATGGCACTTAAGGGTGAAAGCAGAGTCCTGTTTTTAAATGCATCAATATAAAGTATTGAAAAAATAGGGAAGACTTAAGGTTGTTAAGACAACAAGTGGGACTTTAAGTAGGTATGAGAAGGCTAAGAGATTTGGCCATGAGCCAAATAAAGGAGAAAACACATGGAGATAAACTACTAACAACAAGAAAGATTTGCCTCAACAAAGTAACATTTTTGATTGCCAAATTATTTGAGACTAAAAAAATTCTGGTTTTCTAAGCCTATGGACAAAAACAATTAGTACAGGCAGAAACAGAGAAACGGATAGAGTCCACAAAAATAACATCCTCCTTCTGCTCAGTTATACAAATGCTGTATAGAAGTGAGTGTTTTTTGGCCAAAGATTACAAAACCAGCAATAACCAGCTGAGCAAGTGAAGATCCCTCTTTGCCAAATTAGTCCAAACCCAGGAAGAGTGTAATTAAAAACACACTATTAAAAACACAGTCACAGCAAGCACTAAGTTGTTCATAGCCACAAAAGCAGATAGCTGGGCACAGCTCTCATAAAAATTTAATCAACACTGGAGACCAATAATTAAAACCTTACACATAAAAGCCGTGCCTGAGCATTAGGGTTAGGGGTCTTAAGATGTGATGTAAAACTTTTTAATGCTGTGTTTGTGGGAGACAAACTTAAACTGGTTCTGACCATGAGCCACAGGCTGTTCTTGTGTGTCCTCCCTGCCACTGGACAAACAGCCCTGTGCACGTGCATTCAGGCACGCACACAAACATCACCTCTGTCAAATCAGGGCTGTGCAGTAGCAGAAAACTCTCTGAACTCAGTTTCCTTGAGCCACATCTCCTTCCCTCAGCTTGCTGGATGTCACAAAGTCCCAGTGCAGCCTCATCGTAACACTGCTGGGATTAGTGTGATGGCTAAATGAGGTAGTGTCACCCAAACCTGGACTTTGAAATTAGCATTTGTTCCCAGTTTGCACTAGCAGCCTTTTAAGTGTGCTGCTAGTGCAAATTTCTTGTGCTGTGCAGTAAAACGAGTTACAGAAACATATCTAGCCAACTTGAAGAATTGCACCTGATATGGAGGACAGTGTCTAGATGAGGAGAATCCAGTAGCACATTCATAAAGGAAACAGAATGCAGAGACATGGAAATGTGAATTGCCTACTTTAGAGGAACAATCTAAGTACTGCTAGTATCTGAATATTTACTGAATGGCTACTCAGTTTGAAGAACAGTACAGAAGGTAAACCTACAACGCATACTGAGATATAGTCAGAATTAAAGTCACATAAACTCAAGTTAGAAGCTTTTCAGTTTTTTCTACACAGAAATGAATGCAAAGGACAGTAACGGAAGGTTTATGAGAAATACATTTGAAAGGAAAAAAATCAGCTTTTCTCTCTCCCCCTCAAACTTCTATAGTGCACTTAAGCAAATGGGCTGTGAAAAGAAATGGGAGCCGAGATGGCTGGATTGTGACCAAACATGTCACAGAATCCTATGCTTAACTCAAATTTGCAATTTCTCTGGCACAGAAGACAGGATCTGTCTGAGGAACTGTGCAGAAAGTATCCTTGCAGCTGGCGAAGTGCAGATCCAGTGAAGTGTACAGCAAGAATGCTCTCATGCCCTTTCTAGTTACTGTTTTCATTAATCACTGAGAACTAACATATGAGGTATTGTAATACAGCAACATGAGAAACATATGGCAGGTTTGCCATCTAGTCTAAACAGAGAAATAAGCAGAAAGTGGAGATGAGAGCCTTAGGCAGATACCATAGAACGAGGTTCATGCTGGGGATAAGCAGCTAAAGCCAGAGAAAATTAACTTAGCTGAGGGGTAAGTCTAATCTAGTATGATGACAAAAGAGTTTTTTTAGGTGAAGCATTCAGCAGCTGGACACCATCTTTGCAGCATAATGTGAAATTAGGAAAAAAAAAGACATTTTTCCTATGCTTCCAGGACTTCCAGGACCAAAGATATTTTGTTTTCCTAGGGACTCAAGTCTTAAACATATGTGGAATAACTGATTTCATTTGACACACTACATTTCAAAAATAAAGTAGTTTAGAGGCCATTTGGAAAAAAAAAAAACCTACAACACAACATCAGCAACATCAACAACAAAAACCTAAACAAACAAAAACCCAAAAAAAACCCAACAACAACAACAAAAACCCAACAAAACAAAACTGCATACACCAAAATAGTCCAAACAAACAAAAACCACCAACCAACCAAAAAAAACCAAAAAAAAACAAAAAAAACCAAAAACCATACAAAAAACTAGGACAGAGTACAGGGGGACCTAACAAGGACTGACAAAAATAAAATAATAAAAAAAAAACCTCAAAAAACAACAAACAAAAACATAAAGCAGTTAACTAAGTGTGTCTTATGCAAGGCACAATTAATTCTATGAACACAGTTATGCAGACATACATACCAAGTGGTGGGTGGCAATCTATTCAGTAGCAAAAGCAGGTAAACTGGAAAGAAGCAAATTAAGTCCAAATAGAACACAGAAAGCAAAGATAGTCCAATAGCCCTGGCTGTAAAATATGCTATGCCTTAAAGAGGGCAAGAAACACTGCTTAGCTCCTGAAAGAACCAGAATTTGAAAAGCACAAGTATCTTGACAAGGAAATAATACTTTTATGGCTAGAATTTAAAAGTCTCATATGGTAAAAAACCAGCTACTGGATCTGCCTAATGTCCTGCATCAGAAGCAGGTGACATAACAATGTTGGAAGTGCAGAGATGGTTCTTTCCCTCTGGGTCAACCAATTCCCCAATCTGCTATGAGGACAGTGGGCTGAGAAGCATGTAAACTGAAATGTGAACCCAGTGTCATGCTACCCAATGTCAGTGCGTTTTACAGCCTAAGCATCAGATGCCTTTCTGTGTCCTGTCCTTATGAGCTGTTGTGAAATTTCTGTCCAACTCTGAGTGACATGTGTCTGCATCTCAACCAGTATTGGAATAAAGCTCATACGTATCACCTGGAAAATGCTTATTCAGTAGAACAGGACAACTCTCTCTGTGCTAAAGCAGAGGATTCTGTTGATGTGAGGCTTTCTATCCTTAAAACTGGCCTAGAATTCATGTCCTGGTAGTCACAGACACACATCAGATTTTAGCTCAGTATAGTCAAACATGTGATGTTCTTTCTTAATGAGAAATCAGGTATTTCCTGCTCTGGGGTAGTTCTCCAAGCCACCATGGAACCTTTTCAATATGCTCCGTCAGACTATCTCCTCAAAATCCACCCCCTCTTCCTAGGATACTCCTTCCTGAGACGCAACTCCCCTGGAACCAATCCCACAGAAATAAAACACTTCCACCAGCCAGGAGGGCAAGACCACATTCTGTTTAATAACAACTCCATAAAGGACTGTACATGCTATTTTGAGCTACCTCCCCTCCTTTACTGTGGTTGCTGCCACGTCCAGACATGGAAGTATGTAGTGCCATATAGTTCTCTAAGTCTATATGTAATGTGTGCACATGTATGCAGGTGGTTGCACATGTATGTATTTATATATAGCTTTGTAGAAGTGTTTATCTCGTAAGTCACATTATCAAAACATGCGAAGTATATCCAACAAAAATTTTCAGGCAAACATGTTTTGGAGCTGGAAGACGACCAAAGGCAAATCAGACTCATTTTAGTTATTAAGGGCTAGTGTGGGACAATGTAAAGATGAAAGCTTCTCAGTAGTGGGTCCCTTTCCCCTTTTTGTTTTACTTCCATTCAGTACTTCTTCCCCAAACATCCATGCACCTCTGTAAACACTAGCTTAAAAGGATACATATAATCACCATGCAGCCTCCCCGCTACAGAAAACAGGTACAGGCTTGCGGGAAGCCCTTGAAAATTGCTTTGCAGCAATCTCTGTTGTCCCATACGCTTATGCTAAAGTAGCTTCAGACACTGACAATACAACATTTGAAGACCCAAGCCTTTAGTTATTTTTACACATGCTTCAGGAATCCATTCTGCATGCCACCCCTGAGACTCCCATCCACCACCCTTGTACCTCCCAAATCCTCTGCCTGTACCTACCCATGTCTGAAAGGAGCTGAAACGAGTAATCTTGTTCCCTGTAAAACTCCTTTTGAGTTCAAATTTTATAGTGTGGGGATTCCCAGAGACTTCCAATCATGCATAACATCCACAAATCAGAGAACAAAAATTAAAGCCAAACAAGAATATACACCTGCAAAAGAGCTTTTGGCTTGCTATGTTCCTCAAGCATGCAGTATCTGAAAAGGGAAGTCCACCTACATTTGCCTCATGGGAACATGGCAGAGCTCTGGAAGAGGGTTCTTAACCTTGTGGCCTCCAATTGAATCGTGACTGGATTTCCATACCCAATGAAAATGAATCGAGAAGGCTAATGAATCTGGACTACATGCCTTTATCTTATTAGAAGCAAATCTTGATGCACAGTCTTGTTTCCATAATGGAGAAAAGCCTTTTTAGATGTGTTTGTCTTGCAAGCATGGATGTTTGATACCTTATGGGAAAGCAAAAACAAGACTAGGTTTCAGCGGGCATTTATAATGTCCCCAGCTGAAGGAGATGAGGAAGATCCTAGCAGCAGCATTCTTTCCACAGAACACTGCAACCCCTCTCTTCCCAGAAGACAGCAGCTACTACACATCAGTAGGTAAGTTCTGCCCATGGCAGAGGGGTTGGACTTGATGATCTTCAAGGTCCCTTCCAACCATTCTGTGATTCTGTGGTATCTGCACTGAGAACATTCTTGAACAAGTCTTTACAGTTTTAGCAAATATGCTCCTTCTCAGAATACCAACTTGACTAAATTCTTCCTCTTCCAAAAATGTGCATCTGCACTGGAAAAATATATCACATACTTCTTTTCTTTTGTGAAGACCAACACTGACAATCACAGAGCTTCTCTTCATTTTCAAGGAAAAAATTACACTTTGATCTGCCTATGCTGGGGAAAAATGTCAGCGCAAGGATGTAAATAGACCCTGATGTTCCAAGTGCAGATCTTCCATGTCCACTTGCTAACATAATAACCCTATACCTTACCCCAGCCAGTCCAAGGAGCTGGTTGTGCTGCTGAGAGAGCACGGTGTCTCCAAGCTCCATGACATATTCTGAGACAGAGAGAGACACTGATCGGGCACAGAAGCCCAGCTCTTCTGCTTCTACACAGGTTCACTACTACTTAGCCTGGGAAAAGCCATGGTACAAAAGAGGCACCTGACATTGATTTACAGCTTGCAATCATATTTGAGACTGTGCTTTAATGACTGTAGGCTGTCCTACACATATATTTAGTTCTAATAGGCACCATTTTACTCACAGTTCCCCTATTTATTTTTCCTTTCCCTGAGCCATGGCATAGAAATATTTCCCTGTCAGATTGCTACAGGGGAGGAAAATCAAGTATTACTTATTTACATTTGTCTAGTTGTAAGCTGCTGATAATCTCTGTATTGGAATTAATTTTTTCTTTCTTTTCCTTTTTTTTTTCTTTTAAAAAAGATATGCCAGAGTTGTCTGAACAAGGAACACAGGAAAATCCACCTGGGAGAAATTAGAAGGAAGAGCTCAGACTTTGCCAATGTTGTTCTGCTTTTTATAGCATTTAGAGGCAGGTTATCTGAGTTTGCTTCTCCTTCTAGGCAATTATCAATACAGCCGTTAAGGCAAACTAAGCTGAATTTAGGTATTTTGGATTTCCAGTGAGATCAGAACTCACTAACTTTGTTTGGGCAAGGACTAAGTTCTTATTTGGTGTTATTTCTCATATGATTTCCCTGAAGAACTAAGCACACTGTGAAACTGTTTCTTGAAGACAATTAAAAAGAAGCTAGCAGGTACCCAAATTCAGGGAGGTCTCTTTCTTATCATTGTCTTTAAAAAAACAACAACAACAACAACAACAACAACAAAAAAGTGTGGCTTGGACTAAGGAGTATTGTAAACTGCATCAATCCTGGACCTACAGCTTGTATAGCAATTCTATACCTCAGTCCACTCTGCCAGAAGTGTGCCATGAAGTTTCTTACTTGTGTTGTGTAAAGAAAAGATATCAAGCTTTTCTTGACCTTTTCCCAAGCCTTTCTCTCCATGTCTTTCCCTCTCTACCACACCCAGTGGTGCACAAGCCTCTAGTGTTGCACACTATCTTGCTCCACCACGATACCTCTGTCAAAAAAAGAGATGACTTTCCTTCTCCAGTTCTCTTCTCCGAGGCTACAACTAACATTTTTCATTGTTGCTGTACACAGTACAGCACGCACAGGCTCTGCCTAGGAGTGAAGTACTCTTCTGGATCTCACATGAGACTGGAACTGGCCTGAAAATAGGGATAAATATCCCTTCCAACAGCTATGCTTCACTCTTAAACAAGTCTTCCCTCTTGCAATTACAGGACTTATCAGTATCTTTAGCTGCAATGGAGTGTAATCACAGAGTGCATAAACCATTTGCGGATGTTGATTTTATTAATTTCATGCATATATCAACTTACTCGTGTCTTCCTGCCCAATTTCCAGGGTTTACCTCAAAGGGGCCTGTGGAAGGGAATAGTGAGGGAAACAACAGGGCATAAATAACAAAGACCAAATCAAACAAGAGCATACTAAAAATTCCAAGGAAAACTCTAAAGAAGAAAAGGGGGAATAATGTCCTTCCTGGTGCCCCAGCGGGGCTTATTCCTTTCAGAGAGACATATCACAATCAGCTTAAGCCAATTTAAGTTATACCTGCAACCAGTCTTCCACATGACCATCTACACATTTCACGAATCCTCAGTGATGCCTGCCTCACCAGGAGAAGCAATGTGAAGAGTTCATTCCACTGAAACCTTTATTTAAGTAGGGGACTAGGTTAGTTTTCTAATTCAGAAATGGTTAGTTAATGGGGCCAGTTCCGGAGCAGCCAAATGACTGTTAGTGCTGGTGCTTTTTAGGCAGTAGAAGTACAGTAGAGCTGGTGGTTATGGAAGAGAGGAGGCAGGACAGCTCCTTTGGGCAGCTTAGACTCATCACAGAGATGCCATTTCAAAGTGCACTTTCCCAGTTTCTCAAACACGATATAAAGAGAGGCCAGCTGCTGAGAACAGCACTCTCTCTCCCCCTACTCACAGCTCTTCTGTCTTTACTTTCTTAGGAGGGTGAAAGTTCCCAGCTTGGTGAGGGCCAGCTGTACATCAGCACCTACCCAAGGGCTGTGGGAGGTGAGCATGGTCAGAGCAGAGCTCCTCCTCCTTCAAAGCAGTTTACAGATGGATCAGCTTAGAAGCATGGCTAAACTCTGTCCTCTGCAGCAAGCCTGTCCTGAAAGGTGATGTTTCTGGTTTTTTTAAGGGGGAAAGCAAGTGGATGATTTGTCAGCAGCTTTCCAAAAGAAGATGATGATTTAGAGGCACAGAAACTGAAAGAAGCAGATTAACTCTCTGTCCCAAAGCCTGAGGTAATAGAAATGAAGAGAACACAGAAGGCTTGTAAAGAAAGCTTCAGATCTATATAAAAGAAAAATTTACTAAATATTATAGCTAATCAGGCATGAGCAATCATGGGAGAAGGAACAACAGAGAGTTTTCTTGCAGTAGAAAATTTTAAATTAGGGTCATTTCTGTTTAAGCGTTCTTTCCTGTTTAGCACAGTAATTTCAACAAGTTCCTACTAAAGACAAAGGCTTGGGGGAAAGATGAGAATCTTCTACCTCCACTGCTTCAAGAATATCCCAAATTTTCTGTAGTGCAACTTTGCTTCATAATGGGTTTGTGAAAACAAACAGCAGAGCTCAGTTTCTTAGTAACTGCAGATCAGGGATACTGAGCTTACCATTCCTTCTTATTTACAGCCTCACAAACACAATTTGGGCTCTGACTATTTGGCTGCCCAACTCATCCTTCCTCACCAGGATAAAGGGACTGCAGGCCAAATTTCCCTCACAGAGCACCTGTGCCTCCCATATGCTTGAATAGGTATCAACAGCTTTTCTGGGAAACGTACAGTAGGTTCTAGGTCTCTCTCTCTGATATTAGATACACACAGGCAGCAGGTGTGTTACATAAGAAAATACCAGATTATACAAACAATTTTCCACTTTCAAAGAGATTCAAACTGCCTTTCCAGTTCAGCTCAGGCTGCTTATTCGGCTGGCAAGTGTGGACAGGAAGACCTGCTCTCTCCAGTCAAACTCCTAGTAATTAGCTCTTTTGGATTGTGGATAGATATGGAAAATAGCCTTTTTCTTTCTTTCAGGAAAAGGCTGAAATTTTATTATTCACAGAATGGTCAAACTTTTATGGAAAAAAATTTACAGAATTTAGTAAGTTGGAAAGTTTTTACAGAGAGGTGTTCAAACCAGTCTGCATTCACAGAGAATGAGGCTATCTGAAGGTTTTTAGACAGCAGGTTATGGAACCATATAGCAGGGTATAATTCTCTATCCCAATTCCACAGAGGTTACAAGAATCTACAGATTTTCTCTTTCTATTGGACTCCACAGTATTTTCCATAAGGTAAATTTTTTATGTAGTTAACTCCCTGTCACTGCCATGGAGATAAGGTATATCTTTTAGACATCAATCAGACATCTTAGTAAACATACCACATGTCTATATTAAAGAAAAAGAAGCTCTGGACAAGTAAACTCACTTGTCCCAGTCCTGTAAACAACACAGAGAAGCTACTCTGAAAGTTACCGTAAACATCCTGGAGAGGCACATGGGAACAAAATAGTTTGGAGAAAGAAACAACAAACCACCCAAATCTTCCACAAAGGTACACACCCAACCATTTTTGTTTCCCTGAAGACCTTTTTTAAAAAAGAAATAAAAATAGCTTTAATCTTACTCATTTACTCATCTGCTGAGGTGCTCTTGGCATTTGCCCCATCTCCCTTTTCTGGCTAGTGTGATTTCCCAGGCCCTGCTCCACAGCTGGACCCAAACCAGTTCAGGACAATGAGCGAACACGGACTCTGCAAGAACTATAGGAGATGATTTTTACCAAGCCTTCCTGCCCAGGGGAGGCTATTACCTGAATGTGTAAATATCTTGGCAGAGATACTGAAAGGTCATCATTCAGGAGAAGAGCGACCTCCTTAGAAAGACGAAATCAAGACCAAGCAAACACGTAAAAAAAGAGAGAAAAAACTTTTCTCTCTTACCTACACCAAATTACCAGTCTTACTTAAACACCCCAGAGGTCTTTCATTCAAAGGCGCAATGGAGAGGGAAGACAGATCTGCTTGAAGTGGACTTGGCTGGGAAGACCTGGGTATTGAAAAAAAGAGTCCCTCTTTTTGCAGCTGCCTGTGTCAGTGGGAAAAAGCTGAGTGGGGTAAATAAAGTTCTTCCTGAGAGTCCCATTCCTACTTTTCACAATTCCTGGACATCATTTGTTTTGCATGCCAGGAGCTGTCTAAAATCTGAGATTTGATATTCCTTCAGCCATATTTCATTCACCTAAGACATTCTTCCCTGAAAATATGCAGGCACTAAACCTGAAGCAGGAAAGAAGCATGTATCACTCTCCTGTCATCCAAAGAGCACACCAAGCCTGAAGAGGAGGCAAAGAAGACACAAATGTATCATGAATTAAACAGAGCAAATATGAGTCAGAGTAAGGGAGAAAGAGTTGTTCCTGGAACAGTATGGCAGTGTCCAGGCAAATTCCTTTCTCCAGCTCATCAGATCTACGCCCATGCTCTGCTGATGCCTCCTTGCAATAAGAGATCTTGCAATTCAAACTCAGCACTTGGGTAATCTCTGCTGGTTCTGTTCAGTCCTCCAGCAAAATCAATAACCTTATACAATTTTTGCTTTTGTCCCTGTTTATTTTCAGGTAAGAGCCAAAAGGAAACAATTTCCTTTCAGAATCTCACCCTCCCAAAAGGAGGTCTGTAAAAAAAATGTCAAGGAATTGCAAGAAACCAAATTCCCCCTAATCAGAGAATCATGGGTTTTTAAACAAAAAATATATAACCTGTACAAATAGGGAAAACTCCTGAAATCAGCTTTCTCCACACCTAAAAAAGAGATGAGAGGGAAAAACAAACAGATCAAGTACTGAACATTACTTACACCGCTTGGGGGTAGGAAAACAAAAGAAAAAAAAACATAGGCAGGAAGAAGAAGACAAATAGGAGGAGAAAATTTCCTCTCATCCCTTTTCTTCCAGCTATATTTGGCACTGCAGGAGTGGCAGAAATAGGAAAGGTGAAGTATTTCTGTTAAGGCCTTTCCCATTACTAACTGCTTGTTATGAACACTTATCCAGCATATAAAAAGGTTAAAAAAAGCACGAAAACTGAAAACTCTAATGTAAACTAGATATCTGTGATCTCATAGCTGTACACATTGCTCCTGGACCTGCTGCCTACTCTTGGGTCTCCCCATTCTACTGGCAAGGAAAAGACAGAAGGACACAGCAGCAGCACCAGGATGGACATGTTGTCAAGCCCCCTGCAACAGTCAGCTTTTTATGACTGTCTCCTTAGCTGAAAATGTCCTTTCCACTAGCTTCCAGTGCCCACTGCCAAAAGGACACACCACTCTAGCCAGATCCTGGGAAGACAGAAATGTCAAAGAAAGAAACAAATAAATGAAATAGACCAAAGCATGAGTGTCTCAGGGCAGGGACAGATTCGTATCTGCATCCATTCTTGTATGCCAGGGCAGAGCTGTGCCCAAAGAGCCACACTGGCAGCCTAGCCTGGGCCCACAGAGTGCAGTTTGTACCCATCAAACCTACAGCTCTGCATCTGTATCAAGGTGCTGCTGAGGCTCTGGTTACACAGCACATCATTCATCTCAGTACGGTCTGTATCAAACACGGCCTGATCCTCTGTGTCAGCCGCAATTGCAACACTAAGGCAATCCAGCTTTGCAAAGCCACATCTTAAATTTATACCAGTTTATATTCATATATTCTATCAAAGGGGACCATGTCCACAGAGCAACACCCATTCTGCCAAGACGAATTCTAGCCACAAAGCTCCTCCCTACACCAAGCCTGTCTCATCAGCCACATCCCCAGTACTGGAAGACTTTGTATCCACAGCCAAGACTTTGTATTAACAAGATTTAGAAATTATTTACCAATCCAGATCTCTCCAAGCACATCACATGTTGCCCAGAGCAATGAAAATCCAAAATATGGGGGAGGGGAAGAAAAGGTTTTTATGCATCAATCACTTTGAGATTTTTCTCATTTAAAAAAATAATTAAATGTCATGAATGGAAGGTGTGTCTGCTTGAAAATATGGGAAGCTGGAGAGAAGAATCCCTGTAACTGCATTCCTTGCCACCCCTCTCTTTGTTCAGCAATGATGAGAACTTCACAGAAAGCATCAGTTGTTTGTTTCTCCCTCTTCCTCATCAAAGGACTGCACTCCAGAGGAGGTGACATCTGAGACTTTGCGGCTCAGTGCAGCATGTTCCATCTCCTCTCGAGGAGACAAAGATTCCAGGTCCCGGCACACTGCATCATCCTCCTCTGGAGAGGGCTTCTGGTTTAGGAGAGGAGCCTTCTCCAGCCGTGGGTTCCCTTCATCCTCAATCTGGTCCTCCATGTATGTGCTGGACTCAGCTCCACCCCCACTCTGAGCAGTCTGCAAGGGCCACATGTGGACCAGCCCCGTGCTCTGGATGAAGTTCTGCTCCTGCTGGTGTTGCTGCAGCGGCTGCTGCTGGAGAAAGCTGCTCTGAAGCAAAATGCTTTCCTGAAGGTTTGTCTGGGACTCATCAAAATTCTGGCCTAGGTAGGAGCCAGTTGCTGGGGAGGCGATGAGGGACTGGTCACTGGCCTCCCAGGCATCAGAGGAACCTAAGCAATACATGCCCTGCGAGACATAGGAATGAGGCCAGCTGTCATACTGCATCTGGGCCATGTGCTCTGCAGGTAAAGGAGGCAAACAACACACAGTTAGACACTCTCCCTAGGCCAAGCTGGCTCACCCAGGTAGCCTGTGTGCCTGTGCATGGCACTGTACTGCACAGGGTGGATGAATCCTTTAGAGGGAAGGAGGGCAAAAAGAAAACACTTCTGGGCACTTGGCAGGTGACCTTGATTATACCCACAATTGACTGTAAGAGCTGGTAGCTTTCCACAGTTGTGCTCTAAAAAGGCAAAAGGAACTGGACTTTGGAAACTCCCTATCAAGATTAGATTCTTTGGACAACTTCACAAACAGGGATGTCTCTAGCAGATCTGACTGGGGCTACAGAATAAAACAGGATAAAGCAAAAGAGAGCAACATGACAACCAGAGCAGGAAGAGGGTGTCTTAAAGATTAGCAAGAAGCACGGGAGCTCACCTTGGCTCTCCATCAGCTCTTGATAGTTATCAGAGTAGTTGCCTGCTGGGTTGTCCTGATTTGAGTTTACACTCACATCCTCACCATCCATGGAGGACCAGGCCATGAGAGTTGCTTCAGAAATAGCAAATTGCTCCATCACTCCTGTGCCAAAGGAGACAGGGAAGGGAAGCAAAGATGCATTAAAGTCTCCACTTCTCGCCATCATCATTTACCCATCTTCTGGTCACCCTGTCCCACTCTGGCCCTATCTCAGCAACACCCATCTGGCCATAACTGGCCCTCACCCTCTCCACCTTGCATTCCACCAGCAATACCCCAGAACCATCAAAGTCTCTCTCTACTTCAGCCACAAGAACCACCCACAGCCTCTCCGAAGAGTCCTTCTCAAGATCCTGCATTTTGGTCTCTCAGGAATTCCACTCTGGGGCACCCCAACCAATCCAATCCATGTGCCAAGGAAAAGGCACCGGTACCTGCGAGGAACCGGGCCTCCTTCTCGCCGTCGCTGAGGTCAGAGTAGGCATCGGCGTCCTTGCACGCGGTCTCATGCATGTGCTGCTGCTGCTGGCTGTGTGCTTTGCCCCAGCCCTGCCACTCGATCATGTGAGCCACGCGGCCCTGCCCCATCGCTGTCGGCTTCGTGACGTGGTCCTTCATGCTGCGAGATATCCCTAAGGGGCCAGACATTGCAAAACAAGGGAGGGCTATTACAAAGCTCCAGTGTCTTCAGCCATGTTTTTCACCTCTCTTAGAAACGGAGCTTCTCCCTTCCTTTCCTGACAGGATGTATGATTAGGGCTGGGTGTCTCCTGCCTTTCACTGCATCACCCTCCAGAGGAGTTTCTCCATCTTTTCTTGGACAAACTCTCAGAAGAGGGAAAAAGGGGAATGGAAACGCCAAATATGAAAGACCATTTCCTTCCTTGCCTAGAATCCACTTAGGATAGAATTGGGCATGGAGGATGAAGCCTGGAAGTGAACAAACTAAGAAACAGAAAATGGGGTTAAACCCAAGACTGAGGGGAAGCAACTGAAGATGTCTGAGCAGGGGTGCACAGTGAGAAGCCAACCGGAGTAAGACAAATCTGTTCTTTAAAAGTGCAACAACTGTGAGATTTCCGTATTTAGAACCATGGTGGTGGAGTGTCCTAGGTTACAATGTAAAATATTACAGAAGGTCTGTATTCTATCTCCATCTTCATGAACTGTTAAAATCAGGAGGGGCAGTGTTTTTCCTTACTTCCTCACCCAGACTATTTCCTGTTAATGTGCCATCAACGCCTTGCCCCATGAGTCATAGATAACTCCCTCCAGGAGACACTTCCTGTTTAATGGGCCATTAAGGACCCACCCCATGACTCATAGAATGACATCATCCCATTGCGAGGACCCACCACATGACTCATAGAATGACATCATCCCATTGTGAGATGCTCCACCCAGGGGGAGGAGCCAACCATTCCCACNTTAATACTGCATCTTGTTCTAATTTTCCTATTAGGTTGTAGTTTATTGGGTTTTGTTTTATTTTATTTTTCTATACATATTAAAGAACTGTTATTCATATCCTCATATCTTTGCCTGAGAGCCCCTTTAAATAATTTGGAGGGAGGGGGTTTGCATTTTTCTATTCCAAGAGAAGCTCCTGCCTTCCTTGGCAGGCACCTGTCTTTCAAAACGAAGACATGGAGACTCCTCTAAGGCCACAAAATGGCAAAAGCCAGAAAGGAACACTTGTGAGAGTGACAGAGAGATATGGGAAGAGGTACATAGGCCTGTGGAGAGAAGCTGACAAGGATAAAGTCAAATTCTGAGGACCTCACCAGAGAAAGATGATTTAGCCAAAGCCCCAATCCCATAAGCATTGGAGTTGCGTTTCAGCTTGGGGAGGATGGAGGTCGTATCTTCCATGGAGAGCTGAAAAGAGAGAGAATATGAAGAAATTATATATAGGAAGGAGAAAAGGAAGTGAATCGAAGTGAGAAAACAGTAAGTAGTTGGAAGATGAGGAACAGAAGCAAGCAGTAAGAACAAAAGAAGGAAAGGAAAAATTAGAGGCTATTTAACCAGGACTGGATATTGCACAGCATTGGGACTGACTGAGGCAAGGCCAGAGGGAGAGGCAGAAAGAGGCTGTGAGAAGCCTCCTGTTGGCTGCTGCCAGTCCTCCACAGACATACTGCACCATTCCCAACTCTTCGTTAGAGATGCAAGACATGGCTGATGGACAATTCAGGGACCATCAGTGAGGAATTGCCAGTGCAATAGGCAAGCCACAGTAATGCATCATATATGCATCATACTACCAATTTTTTAATGTCACTTTGGGTTTTTCTTTCTTCTTATATGGTCTTAATACAATTATCACAACTATATCAGTGATGGATCCTGTTTCAAGCACCTACATCTGTAAAGAAATTTGGTCTACAGCTCAGCCTAATTTTCTTGACTGTCTTTTCTATGTTTATCCTCAGTCCCTGAATAACAAGGACAGGGCACTATGGGGACAGGCAGCTGTCACAAACATCATCACAAAAATAATCTCTCAAGAGAATTCATCAGGCTTCTTCAGAGATGCAAGGCATTGCATATGAGGCTTAAGTTTCACAAGGGCTAAATAAACATTGCTTCTGCTCTTCATTTCAACCTCTCTGAAAATCAAGGCCATAATGTTTCAAACACAAGGGTACTCAAAAGTAGTGACTATGACACTGGAAGTTTTAAATCCTGACGCAAAATAAACACTTGGTCATAGGCACAGACCTCACATAAAGTGAGTGGAGCAATAACTAGGCAGTGAAATAACTGGAGAAAAGGAAGGCATTGTAAGGATCCTGCACTGTGTATAATTCCAGTCAGTTGCCAAAATATGAGAGGTGAGTTTTTATGGAAACTGAGTGTAAATGCAGCTAAGGCACCCTGTACCTATGGAGCCATGAATGTGCCATGTGTAACATGAGCTGAAGAAATCAGAAAGCAGAGGAAGAACAGTAAAAAGTGAGAGCACAGCCCTTGTTCCATGATGCATTTCCTTTGGTGAACCTTGTTGGAGAAAGTCTGTCTGTGCCCCCACTGGTCATTCCTGCCTGAGTGCTCCTGATCTGTATCAACCCACTTGTTCCAAGATAACCTGGGGGCTGTGCTGTGAGCTGCCTCATGGAACCCATCCAGAAAAGAAAGTAAATTGCAGAGGGTTCTTACTACTGCAAGCTTGAAGAGCTGTGACATGAAGGCAGGAATTAATGGGAAGGAAAGAAAATAACGATCCAGCTTCAGTACCAAAGATGGTCTAAGGAATTACACTGGGTAAGAGCTGCCACATGAAAGAGCTCCATGGATTTCTGTATGGGTTGGAAAATGGGAAATTGCAACTAAGGAAACTGTCTTCTACTTTCTTAAAGGAAACACATCCTTGAGTACTTTGCTTTCAGCTAAACATAGGTGCAGTGAGGGAAAAAAAAGAGACAGATTTCTTCTAGACAGCTGCTGCATGCACCATTTTTTTCCAACACAGTTTGTTTTTGTATTTGATCCCAGGGAGAAGATCCCAAACAATAATTACTACAACGAAAGAGATGTCAGCACAGTGAGAATTAGTTAAAAATTATATTCAATGTCCCAAGTGCTTTCAAATCACAGCAAAGAAGAAAGTTATAGGTATTTTAAAAGTTTAGAAAGAATGTGGAATTTGAAAATACTTTTACTACTCAAAAAGGACCTGCAAATCCTGGCCTTCCAAGTGTACAAAAATATAAAGTTAACTTATGTGAAAATATTTTATAAGTACCCTTTAAAAAAGTCCAGTAGAACAAATACGCATTATTCATTTTTCAGGATGCTGTTTCTGCATTAGTGAAAAAGGGAAAAAAAATTGTTTTCATGGCACAAGTATTAAGAGCAAAAGGAACATGTGTAATTAAAATGTTTGCTTGTTTCTCATCTGCTTTTTAATGGAAGTTAACTGGTACTCACCATCTACCCTGAGAGACATAAAGAATGCTGTTACCTCTGTGTGCACCTGAAAATGAGGAAGACATTTCTCCCAAACTCCTGGAGAAGATCAAATAATACTCTAATCAAGGGCTACTATTTTTTAAAATATGCTAGACAGACACTTTTCTTACACAGAGTGCCCAGAAATCTCTAAAACAGAACATATGAAATGGCATACATTTGTCCCCAAAGGGTAAAAGCAATTCAACAGCCACCTACAGATCAAAATAACTGCCAGGCAGCAAAAGACTCCGAAACAAACAAAAATCTGTCACCATCCTCTGAATCGTAGACAACTCCCAGAATTTCAGAGGCACTAAGGACTTCCAGTCATGTTCCCATTCTGGCCTCCAGTGTATCCAATGTCAGACAAATCCTCATCTTCCTATGACTAGATATTTGAAAAGTGACACAGTGCATACTCACATTTATACCATCCCAGGAGAAATCCGTCCGTGTTTGCTAAAGAAAGCAAAGAATGGCACCACGTCAGTGTAACAAGCAACTTGCAAGCAGCCATGCAACTCCAGTAGTTTGCCATAATCAACAGGCACTACTTCATCTGGTATGTTATGAAAATCTTGTGTCTTTCAAGATAGTTTGATTCTCTGCTAGTGATTATGGTGCCTGTAAGTGTCACAGTGTTTGAAGGTGAAATAGTGAACGGGGAGACAGAGTAGGAAAGAGAAAAGCACCTTTTCACAAGGCTCCCCTCCCGAGCGTGGGTTGCACCACTTTGAGATTAGTACAAGGAGGAGCTATGCCACCTTTGTATTTTGAGTGTCCTGCAGCAAGCAACTAAATTCTGCTGAAATTATTTTCTCCTGCAGTGTTTTGGTTTGTCCATTCTGACTCAATCGGCCCTTCAAACCAGAAACATTTCCCACATCAGCCATCACAGTACCAATTCAGAGTGTGTTTCCTTCAACTCGGAGGACTCACAGATCAACGTATTGGGTTTGGGGATGGAGACACTCAGGAGAATTTATATGACTCGTGTTACACCTACAGTATCCATCCATATCAAAATGTTCACTGAGGTGTGGTTTATGCTCATTCACTTTTAGATCTGCTTTGATTTGACTGAACTCTCCATACAAGATCGGGCTCAACAATTTCTGCCAGGACTCCATGAAACCCTAAGTGTCTTGAAGTTACTTTCCAAGCCGGCAAGGTATACAAACAAAAATACGTATATATATATACACCTACTAACATTTTTCAAGGTTTACAAACTGTATGTTATTTGGTAAGCTTATTTGTAAACATTGTTTGTGATTCTTCAAATATTATGCATTTTAAATAGATCTTATCTTTCTGTAATCATAATTTCATACTCTGTATCTTACAAAGCTGAAAATTCAGGTATCTAAGGATGCAGAAGCTGCAATAATTCAATGAACCAGCCCTTAAAATATTGTGTGGTAAATCAATTGTCTGTGAGTTACTAGCGAATGCATCTCTGAAATTCAAAATGCAGACAAATCTGTTTCTTCAAAAGGTTTCATGGCTGTGCTGCAGAAGTTGGGACAGACACAGTGCTGGATATTCCAACGTGAATCCCCTTTTCAAGGAATGCAGGCCTACAGGCTTGTCAGAACCGTCATTGCTTTTCTCATGTTGTGTTCCACTGCCATCATGACTGGTTAAAAAGCACTTTCATTTCCAAATTCTTACTGACTGCGGATCTTGTGAAGGGTGTGACTCAATTCTATTCAGAGCAAGCCAAACTATCCAGGTATGATCCTCAGAAGCTTGCTGGCAATACAGTCCTCTCACAGATGCACAACACTCATTTCTGAACTCAGAATTCAAACTTTCTCATCCCCTTGGCTAAGCAGCTCTGGGCCAGGCACTCACCTCAGTGGAAGGTCGATGGAAGCTGCTGCCATGCAGTGAACTCGTGCTGTCCATATTGATTTGGTCCACATCTTTCAGTCCTTTCCAATCTACTGCAATCACCTCGTTTCCTGTGGGAACACATCTGGTCAGGCTTCTGAATGCCACTACAATTTGTTCTATCAGTCTTAAGCCAATTCAGCTAAACAATCATTGAGTTTAAGGCCACAACAGACTTTAATTAGATATTCCATTTTTAATCAGACCAACTGTACCTCATCAACCATTACACTTCTCACAGCTATCTCCATATGAAGACAAGTCACTTGTGTTTTTCTCAAGCATGATGCATGCTTGGCTAAAGCACAGATTCACCCAGTCACGATTTTTGACTGGGAAAGAACCAATTCCTTTAATATTCCCTTTCAATATTAAACCATCATCCCTTAAAAAGGCATTTCACTGTTATGGCTTGAATTGTCTGGACATCAGCTTTGCTCTGCTATCCTCAGCAAGATAAAAGACCTTTTTAATACTTGCCATTACATTTCAAATTTTAAATATCAATAACATAAAATATAAATGATAATTTTAATTGATAATAAAAAAAATATTATTAAATTTTAAAAGTGAAAACTAAATGCTTAGAAGCACATGTAATTAGTCAGTGAGGTAACCAAGACTGCTCTGTGTAGTCAGCAATTTACTGTGTCTTCAGCCTGTGTGCCATCCTCAAACTAGTTCAAGTTATTTGCTCCCATGTCATGGACAAACAATTGTACTGTCCTCAAACCTGAGCCTCCCACAATCTGTCAAGAAATGTAGCTGTCAAAATGATCATCTATTCCTGGGATCAATTCAGCAAGGTCTAGTCTGTTTGGATTGAATGTGACTGGTTGTACTTTCATGATCTTCTAACTTTTTTTACTCTTCATAGCAAATTTCTCCTCCACAGACATATGCAAAGCCCCTTGCTCATTCTAGCAGTTCTGACACCTTTATAGAGTGCACATACTGCACTTCCCCGGTACAAATCTCCTGACTGGTGGAAGATCCTGCACTCCACCCCACACAGGCCTGCAGAAGCCATGGAGGCACTTATGGGTGGGAAACCTGAGGCATTCATCAGCTAGAATTCAAAATCAGGTAAAAATCTGATTTTATCCCCTAGAAAGGCTAAACATGGCAACATGAAAAACATCAGAAAATTTCCATATTGTGGTGTCCACCACACCTTCACATCTCAAATTTCTGCTGTGTAGGAAGATCCATTTCTGAGAGAACAGAGGGATATCTTTTCCTTCACATCCAAAGTACATTTCTGTTCAGCAGGATCATTAGAACCAAGTGCTTTACTAGCATCCCCCATATGCTTCTAATTAGGCTGAGTAAAGCTGCTGTTCTCTGAGTTGCAGCTCCTTGCAACTCAAAAGAGAAAAGATTCCTGTACTGCATGCTACAAAGGCGAGCACAGAGGTCAGACACAGCCAGACCTCAGGAGACAGCAGGACATGGCTATGACCAGCATGACAAACACCACCTTTCAGGGCTGTGATCCTCTTAACTGGTTTTCCTGGGAAGCAGATGCATGTATTGGGCTTCACTGAGGTCTTGTTGGCTGCACTGCCACCAACTGCACTGGCAACCTCGAGCCCAGCAAAGCAAGAGAGAGAGATGTGGGGATTTCTGTACTCAAGCAAGAGGAGCAAGGCCACATGTGAGTTGCCTGTTGCTACCATGGCTGGGAATCTCTTATATCTGGGGTCCAAGGAAACCTTCTGGGGTAGATGTCTTTCTGGCAAAGCGAAGTTCCAGGCAGAGCTGTGAACACACAGCTGACAGTCCAAGGTTCATCAGCCGGAAGGTCTGGCTGTGGCTTAGAAGGGAGTACACTTTGTCCCCTGAGTTCCCCTGAACAGGGAAGGGGTAAAGGGAAGAAGGAGGGAAGACTACCAGGAAGTGCAAATCTAGAGAGGAAGGAGTGGAGGGGTTGACTGAACAGAGTGGTCTGAGGGTCCCACAGAGGTCAGTAGGATGACTAAACTGGTGCAAAGAACAGAGAGGGAGACTGCCCTTGCATAGTGGGATCCAGCCTTTTTCAGTCTGTGCTCCTTCCCTCCACCTGCAACCCTTCACACTAGAAGGGGAGAGCTGGGGCCTTCCTGCCACAGAGCTGAACAAGACAGGGATGATGGAGAGGCAGGAAAGACGTCACATCTCCAGAGCAGAAGGCAGCTGAACAGACCCCTTCAATGCAGGTAACAATGTCATGCCTGTTTCATCTCTGCTTGCTCGAGGTCTTTTTCTTGTACTCTCAGCTCTCTCTGAGCATAATGCTGTAGCCCTTCTGTAAGTCTACAGCCACCCTGACACACATTGCAAGCAGACTCCAGCACCGTTCTGGGCAAGCACTGCAAACACAACTCCACCCTAGCCAAAGAAAGAGGAGCTTCTTGCTCAGCACATGGGACTTGACAGCCCCAAAGTTCAGCAAATGACACTCAGCCTTTTCTCTCAATGCTGCAAGCCCACTGATGGTTTCTTGAAGTGTTAGAATGTGAAAAATATTCAAAGAACTACACAATGGTTTGGGTTGGAAGGGACGTTAAAAATCATCTAGTTTCACCCCCCTGCCATGGATAAGGAAACCTTTCACTAGGCCAGGTTGCTCAGAGTTCCATCCAATCTGGCCTTGAACACTGCCAAGGATGGGGCATCCACAGCTTCTCTGGGAAACCTGTGCCAGTGCCTCACCATCATCACAGCAAAGAATTTCTTACTATTATTGAATTTAAACCAACCCTCTTCCATTCTGAAGCCACTTCCCCTGGTGCTATCCCTCCACACCTTTGTAAAATGTCCCTTTCCACCTCTCAGGCCCCCTTTAAGTACTGGAAGGTGCTATAAGGTCTCACAGGAGCTTTCTCTTGTCCAGGCTGAATATTAATACTAGTCTGGTAGATGGTAGCATCAAATGGTTGAAACATCAAACAATTACTTGTCTCAAAGCCCACACATGTTCTGTAATAGCAAAACTAAAAATCTAGCAGAATTTATTTACTACTGTTTCTTTCCAGTTGAAACAGCTCATCTACCTAGTTCACGGAAAAAGAATGAGTAATATGTGATTTTGCAAGCTCTATAAAGACTAAGTAATTTTTGAAAATAAATTTTTGGTCTAAAGAGTTTCACAGGTACTAAGAGAAAAATAGATTGGGAGAAAATAACTCTTTAACATCTGTTAAGTAGTTTTAAATGCAGTCATATCTCTGAAAAGTTACAGCATCACACACTGGTTGAAAAGAAAATGTGTTCTAACTGATGTTGGGCATGGGGCAACATTACTTTCTCTTATTGAAAGCTGGATAAAGGTTAATGGGTTTTATTCTCTCCTGCTAGAAATAGTGAGAACAGCATTAACCCATGTTAGATCAAGACATGAAAAAACAAGTTCTGCTCTGATAGATGGAATAAAAGAAACAGAGAAAATCAGAAGAAAAAATTATGAAGTGGGAAAATAGAAACTGAAAACAGTACTTTGTAAATTAGTATTCTTTTTATCCAGTCCCTTGTCAACCTCTTTCTCCCTGCAATCAGTACAGAGTTTTTTTCTTTTGTAATGGTATGTTTCCTCTCCAATATAATTTCTCTTATCCATCTCCCATTCGAGCTTCTGCTAATCATCATGACTACCCCATTTGCAATTCTATGATCAATCCCTCTTGCAGAATAGTATTTGCTCTTCTCCATGTAGAGCTGATAAGGATTTTAAAATGAGTGGGTCACAAAGCTAATTTTAAAGTGGAATTTTTACAAACATGCTATCAAATTTCTCATTTAGATGTTCTGAAATGAGGTGATGAAAGCTGAAATATAACTGGGTTTCTGATTTCCTTGTCATTGTTTCTATATGGTGTGCATAGAAAAGATATAGAGGGGGTTCATTTTCACTGAACTTTTAAAAGAGGTCTTCATTTTATTTAAAAATTCATTATTTGGTTTGGGGTTTTTTAACATCATAGATTTCATCCTTGTTTTGGAAGACTCAGTAGATGGCTGAAGAAAAAGTAGGAAGCTGATTACATGAAGCAGAGAGGGAAAATGAAAGCTGTCAAAATACATTAAGCCACATTATTTCAGATCATGGCCGCATTGTATTTTTTAACCCAAATTAGATAAAAACAAAGTCTGCAAAAACACTCATAAGAAAAAGATGTCTCCATTGCCACTGACGTAACATTCCAACTCAAGTCATTTAAACCTCTGGGGGAAAATATCATTCCTCATTCTCTTACAGTACTGTTAAGGTAAAAATCAAGATTTTTTTTTTTTTTTTTAAGTCAAGCCTTTCTAAATAATAAATAAGAAAAAGAATTAAAGAGGAAAAAATGTGAGGTAAAGAAAATATCCTTTTCCCCACTTCTTGCTTTATTTTGGCTTTTTTGAGCATCATAACTTTGGACTCTCAGGAATTAGGGAATGTGTGTAGTAAGCATTCCCAAGCAAAGTTACCATTTTGATGAATGCATTGGAATAATAAAAAAAAACTCCAAAACATCTGGATGAGTGCACCTCCCCTTGCTGATCTGTTATTACTATTTTTTTACTATTTCTGCAGCTCACTTTGCCACATACACTAATTTACCAAGGATACACCAACTTTCTTAGTTGGATGTATTTTCAGTTTCTCTGCATTTCTGTGATGATAAGAAATTCACCTTGTTTTGAATTACTTAAAACATAATCTAAACAGGCCCATTCTCCTTGGGTTTTCTCTTGACATTTTCTCAATTGCTGTTTTCACTGTGCATTAATTGATTGTATATTTGGTACCTGTGCCTCCATTTTGTTCCTCTACCAAGGTCCATGCCTGAATCAGGCCTCTGCATCTATGACTTTAATCTGCATCTATAGCCTTTAATAATCTATTGTGTTGTAACTTCTGTGCTGGATGTTAAACATCATCTACAATTTGTCTTCTCTGTTTTATGCCACACCAAATAGATGAACAGAGTTTGAGTATCTTAAATTCTGTTTTTCCCCTCCAAACATCATGCTGGTGAAGATCTACACCATATACCAAACAATTATTTGTGTTATTTGCTTTCTGATGTGTCATGCCAATTAATACAAGAAACGTTTTAATTAAGCTATGACTTTCCAGCACTGCTATTATCCCCCATTAGCACACTTTCTTTTGTTTCTCAAATGTTACTTTCCAGCAGAGAGTAGAAACCTTGTCATTTGATATTGGTAGCCAACGTTAATGTTGGGAAAGATTAATATTTAGAGTAAATGGTTAAATTATTCTTTTCCATTCCCTTTTTTTTCCCCTGAACAAGTAAGAAAACAACAAATGTAATTGCAGTAATTATGATCAGTCTTTAAATTGTTCCTTCCCTGATACCAATTTTCATGATATTCGTGGGAGTGTGTATCTTTGTCAAACATAACATCATCATGCCTTGTCAAATGTGGTTGAAATTAAAGCAGTTGAAGCTACTGGGAAGGACTGACAGAATGGGTGGCTAGAATAACCACAGAAACCTTCACTCTCCCTGCCTGCTTTACACAGAGCAAACCAAATCTATCCAAAAGGTCATCAAGGAAAGGAATAAACTCTGTCACCGGAGCGGTCCCTGAGGTGAACCTCTGAAGAAAGCACTCAAATTCTCTCACATAAAGCTGAGAAATCCATCAATCCAAGTTATTCATCTAACTCCATAAGAATCCTAGCTTGTACTGCATAAGGAAGCATAAAAATTAGTAATCTGCTGCTGGCACAAACCACCAGGGTCAATTGTGGAAGAGAAACAGGAACAAAACCCCTGTTTTTGTGGAGGAGACAGAGCTGAACAGTTTGGTGCCCATCAAGACACAGAAACGTCTTGGTCTCCACAAAACAGATGTCTTTCGTATTTTTGATAAAAAATGAAAACACCTACAGCTCTGACGTGTCTGTATGATTAGGGATCAGGATCTTTGCTTTGAATTTGGATAATCTGAGTACCTTTCCAAACCATTCTACCTCCCCCTGCAGGCAGGTCCCTTTCCAGAGCTGTTCAGGAGATAGAATTAGTGAACAAAGTCCTAACACCTGCATTTTTCTTCTTGACTGGAAACACTGTCAAACCAATACTAAAGGCTACTATATATCTTTAAGTAAAAGGTGAGCAGAGAGCCTAACGCTAAACACAAGCAGCTCTGCTCTGAGAAGCCATCATGTCATTTGGGCTAAGGAGGTACTGCAAAACGGAACACATCCAATTAAGAGAAACTCAAAAAAACCTCAGAGCCCTGTCTCACTTGCAGAACAAGTATCAACCAGCATGAACAGCAGTGATGGGTTTATCCTCATTCTTCACTGCTGCTCTGAAGTGCAGAGAATGTATCCCCAGGGGCTCGCTCAGCACAGTAAGTATGAAAATGTCAATATGAACCAAGGTAGCAGCCCTCTCTGGCTGGCCTGCAGCCAGAGTTACAGAAGTAATATGCAGCAGGCAATTCCACACATTGCTCTCCATACCTGTTTAAATTTTAATCCCTCTGTAGCCATGGCGCACATCATGTGGGCACCATCCCGGAGCACAGGAATACTATTAGATGTGCCATCTTCATGCTGTAGTTTCATCCCTAACACTGGGTCAGAAGAACCACCCCCAGTGCTCCTCAAGAGCCAACCCACAGATCACAATGCACCTTTCTCACCTCAGGGATGCTCCTGGTCACTCTTTGTGGAATGGACAAAACAAGAGCTTGCTCCCAACACCAGCACATGGGGGCAGTGGCAACCTGTGAGTTTCAGGCTCCACTCTCCTTACTTGCCCGGCTCAGCTATGGGGTATCACCCTGGCAGCCCCAGAGTTTACAGCCAGATGGCTACACCTTTCTCCACCACAGTCATCACACATTTGTTTACAGTCCTCACAAAGCATCTGGTTTTGGGACAGCAGCAGTGATCAGTGCCAGACAGGAAGCACTGAGGCTGTCACCACTCTCCCCAAAAAACAAAGTGTATACCTCAGCCTTTTCCTCATCTTTTGTCACTATATTTTCCTCCACATCCAATAAAGGATGAAGATTCTCCTTAGCCCTCCTTTGGCTGCTTATGCATTTATAGAAACATTTTTATTGCCTTTTATGGCAGTGGGCAGACTAAATTCTGGTTGGTCTTCGGCATTTCTAATTTTCTCTCTGCATAACCTTACAGCAACCCTGTAGTCTTCCTGAACAGCCTGCTCCTTCTTCCAAAGGGAAACACTCTATTTCCTGCATTTCAGACTAAATGCTCTGCTCAGCCAGGCTGGTCTTTTTCCCCACTAGCTCATCTTTCAGCACATAGGGAGGGCCTACTTCTGCACCTTTAGGATATCCTCTTGAATAATGTCCAGCCTTCTTGGATTCCTCTGTCTTCAGTACTGCCTCTCAAGGGACTCCGTGAAACAGTCTCCTAAATGAGTCAAAGTCTGACCTCTCTAAGTCCAAGGTGGCAGTTCTGCTGACTCCCCCTCCTTCCTGCTCTGAGAATCAAAAACTCTCTCATTTTGTGATGACTATGCCCAAGACAGCCTCCAACCACAACATCATCCACAAGTCCTTCTCTGTTCACAAACAACATGTCCAGCAGGTGCCTTCCCTAGTTGGCTCACTCACCAGCTGTGTCAGGAAACTCTTACACATGCTCCAGGAAACTCCTGGTCTGTTTCCTCTCAGTTCTATTGTATTTCCAGCAGATATCTTGTAAGAGAAACTGTTACGAATCCTAAAAAGCCACCAGCAGGACTTCAGGTGTTCTCTCACCAGACAGAGCTCCACAGCTCCCTAAGCAACTGGGGAAAATGACAAAGAGATGCTGGCACTGAGACTGCAGGGGCTGAGCTCACGAGGCAGAGCTGCAGGCACTGAATGCCCAGCCCTGCACTTGCTCAGGTGAGGCCACATCTCACCATCATAAACACTGTCACACTCACCCCTAACCCCACCCCATGATTTTCCCCTTCTCCCTGAGGGCATCCACACCTGCACAGGGGATAATTACTGTTCAACAGGCCCCTCTGATCTCCAAGGGATACCCCACATCAAAGGAACAGTCATCACTCTCTGCCAGATTTACACATAATTTGTTCAACCTCCCCCTTAAACCCAAACACAAGGCTAGCAACCCCTTAGACCCATGATACATGGTTGTAGGACCACTCATTGTCAGAAGAGAATGAAGAAACCTGGTGGCCAGGTTCTACTTTGAGCTAATTCAACAGACTATTGGGAAGACCAGCTGGAAAAATCCTTCATCAAACAGAAGACACAAATTTCTTCAGAGGACTCCCCAAATCATGCCTTTTCTGCAGTCAGAGGGAGACTGGCACACCACACATGCCAATCTTCTGTCTACTCCAGAACATATTCTTTTGATTCTGGCTGCATTTCTCACATCTTTACTTGTACAGTTTCTATTCCAAGACCCACTAAATTTCTGGGTCCTCTTTATCAACTATCCTTTTCTCACTAAGCTGGATATGTCCAGCTCCAGGAAGAAGAAATCCCAAGATCCTAGCAACTAACAATGCTATTTCTATTCCTGTGCTCAGGGCAGGGCATCACTAGGCAGCACCTACCAGTTCCTGGATATCATGGAAATACAGAGGCGCTCTGCTCATTGTTCCCCTTTGGTTCCCTGTTTTCCAGGTTCTAGTCTGTTCTCTTTTCTTATTGTTTTCTTCTTCCCACCCCCTACTCCTCAGTGATGTTTGGTTTTTTCCCCCCTCTGTTTTTTTTTCTTTATTCTCTTCTTCTTTTGGGAAGCGGTGGGAAAGGAGGTATTTAGTATTTGTTTGGGATGGGTATTCACTTGTCCTTAAAGTGGGAGTGGAGGCGTAAGAAAGACAGAGAATGATTTAAACATGCAAAACAGTAGCAATTTTCTCCCAGAATATTTTTCCTAACCTGTCACAATTTACACCTCAAGTAGTTCCCAAGACAGACATTGCCTCTGTATTTAGTCATCTCTAAAGGATTCATCTCTTCACCTCTAAAATAAAAAAAGTCTTTTAGCACCCATAGCATCCTATGTCAAGTACTTCCACAATTTAATTCTGTTACATGAGGTAGTGCTGACTTGTATTTGTTTTAAACTTGCCACTTGCTAGTTTCATTTGATGTTTAGACTGTTTTAAAATTGATAATTAAATAACCTTTCCTCATCATTTTCTCCATGCTGTTCCTATCACAGAGAAAATTCATGATTTTATAGATATCTGTCATATCCTTAACCATCTCATTTCCATACTTGAGAAATCCCTTTTTAAATCCTTATTGTGTGGCTCCTTTCATATTAACCACACAATACTTTCTTTCCTGCCCTTTTCTGAATTTTTTCCAGTTTGATTATGGCCTTCCTGAAATGGGAATAGACCATTAGGATCAACGCATTATAAAATATCAAAATAAGGGAACCATATGGATAGATGCATAGTATAATGCTGTTTCTCATTTTATTATCTTAATCTTTTCCTAATTGCTAACAGTTTATTGGCATTTTTAGTGGTACTAAGCATTAAGCCACACATTATAACTGTAATATCTCGTTCCTACATGGTAATATTAAACTCAAAACCTCCATCATTGCAAATGTAACTCTAGAATTGCTTTGCCTATGTACATCATTTTACATTTATCCACATTAAATTTCACCCATTATTTATGTAATTCGATATTGTGAAATCAAATTATCAAGTAATTTGATATTGTGAAATCCCTTTTCAAATTACTCCATGCAGTTTTTGCCTTCTCCCCCAAATGATTACTTTATTATCATACTTTGTTACCTCATTATGAACCCCTCCCCCTTTTTCATGTCACTTATGGATATGCACAAATCTGAAAAAATACTCCTTTCATTTCTGGCTATGCACAAATCTGAAAAAAAATATCCCTGTAAAAAACTGACATTTCATGCTAATCCTTGTTTCCTATCTTTACTCAGCTACTTAAGAAACTTCTCTGATTCAACAGCAGATTCATGTCTTTTAAGAACCTGGGGTGAGTGACCTTTACAAATGTGCTTTGCAAATCCAAGTGGACTACTGCCACTGGACCTCCTTTGTCAATATTGCTTGTTGATCCCTTCTAAGACTTATAAATTGTGATATCCATCAATAGTAGGGTTAACGCTTTCTCAGTACATCTTATCTGTCCATGCATGCACTAGTTCTGTTCTTCAGAGTAATGTTTATTAGCTTGCCTCCTAGGCATATCTTGTTTATTAGCTTGTAGGCTTCCAGATCTCAAAATCATTTTTAAAACTGGCATCACATCATCTACCTTCCAATCTTTTTGTACCAAAGTAACTACATTACAGATAACAGAAAGCATTATAGATAACAATCTGCAGTTCAGCTCTTTCAGCCTCAAACTTCTTCAGAAGTCTTACATGAATATCATCTGACCACTTTTTTGTCTCCCTGCTCTACAAACTCACTGAGGCTTTGATTTGAAGCTGATGTGATTTATCTTCAGCAAGGAAAAGTTCCACAGGATAAAATTCCACAGCTTCTTCCACAATGTACAGATACAAAATTGTTGGGTTTTTGAGGCTGGGGGCAGAGAGTGGCAATATTCTGCTATGGTCTCAATCTCTCTGAGTCACCTGAAGCCTCTTCAGTAGTCACACCATACACTAAGTCCTCCTAATCATTGCAAAAGGAGAGTTATTTGCCTTTTACAGGCTCTTTGAATAGCTCCTGAAGTAAACATTTCATCTGCAGCCTGCTGAGCTTCCTGCTTTCCCAGCCTCTTTGATCTTCCTCTGGCTGTCACAGCTTTCTATCACCATCCTGGCCAGTGAACAAAAACAGCCAGTAGTACAAACACTAAAACCCTTTTTCCCATGTGGAATGTCAATCCACATACTCACCATTTGGGCCACCAAACTATTTTCTCCAGCACACTTTAGAAATTTTGAACTGAAACTTTCCCCATGAATGATGTCTGATCAGCATATGCAGACACAACCACATCCATTCCGGCATACAAAAATTACATTTCATTTAAAAGTCTAGTATAGTCCTGGACTTGGGAACGTGTAGCTTAAAAGCACAGAGAAACACCCCAATCATCCAATCTGACCTCCTTAAAATAACAGAGGCTAAATGCATCCCATTTGTTAATAGTGCTTTCTGTTGCTGTGCTTGAACTAGAGTATTTTTTTAAAATCTGGATTTTATTGCGTTAATGTGACAGAGTGCTCAGTACAACTCTCAGTAAATTATCCCAATTGTTCAGTATGTTCACTTTTTGATTTTTGCCTCGTTTCCAATCTGAATGCATCTGCCATCCTTCTATCACATCTCAACAGTTTTTGACTTGGTTGAAGAGTCAGATGACTTTGAGGAGTTTTTTTGTCTTCAGTCAAACACTTAAGAACTGTCATCAAGTCACTTCTGTAAGTTTTAGTCACGGTTCTGTTTATTTTCCTGTCATACTTCAGTTTTGCAGCATTTCTCAAAGTGATAATAATAGAATTAGACAAAATAGATGAAAAATAATCTTTTTCACAAGTGCCAAATGCAGAGAAAAGATGGTTTTTTTTCCTCCTATGCAATATTCAAGATTAAAAAGCCACATCAGCTTCCTTGGTTGCAGCATCTCAGTAGCAGCTGTTGATCTACTGATTACTAGTTTCAATATCTGTACATTTTAGTGTGACTGCTTTCAAACAGAGTTCTGGTGCCATATATACTATTCACACCCTGCCATTCGTACAAACTCAATTTGGTTAGACTGAAAGACACACTGTCTGTCAGTACTTAAAATGAATCAAACTGTTCTGTATCAGTGATTTATCCCTTCCATTTATCACTTTCATTTTTAGCAGTTCTTCCAGTCATTCCAGATACTACCAAGTTTATCAGTATTTTAGATCTCCCTCAGAATTTTGAGCAGTATATTAAAACCACATGATACTTGGCAAAATTAAGAGTCACAGGTTTTTCACAATGATTCTTTCTTTGTTACGATTTTGCTATCTATTGAATTTAGATGCACTTAAAATGTACTGTACTCATATATTAACTAACTAAAAATCAAGTAGTACTAAGCTGATTGCTAGCTTATTAGAGGTTTGTATCTTTCACCAGTCTCTTATTTTACCTCCATGACCACAATTGTAGGCAAAGGTACTTCTATCAGAGAAATACTTGGCTGCAGGGAGTCTCATAAAGTCATGAAATTAAGTTAGCTTGACAGGCTGTGTTTTGTATAAGCCCATTCCCACTGATATATTGTCCTTCTAATATTTTATTGGAATTTTTTACAAACTGATAAAATTAAATACATAGGTCATCTCACAAAATCTTTAAATTGTGCTAACACCCCAGCTTTTCACTTAAGACCTTCTTCTCTATTTCAAGACCTTATAAAACTAAGCTTTGACTTTTTATCCAAGCACTAAAATACTCATGAGTGGGAAATATCTTGAATTGGTTGTTTTAAGTATCAGTCTAAAATCACGGTTGTTTGCTGTTGGAGAGCATAACCTTATTAAATGAGCTGAAAACTAATTTTCTACTTCCCCCCAAGAAGGCAGGCCTAAAACATTTATGGATTAGTTCACTTCTGCTTCAATACACACCAGTTTATAGAATTAAGACTCCCAGCTCTATCATGTTGAAGAATTCATTACTTCCATTTTTTCATCAGTTACTTTGTAATTTCTCTCATAATTCTTTCAATATTACTGTCCATAAGAGTTCACAAAGTCAATATGCTCCTCCTCAGTTCTGTTCCTCAAATCACATCTGTTGCATTGTACACACACAGAAAACTCTTAACACCACATTTTCTGTTACTGATGATTGTTTTTGACGCACACTTACCTTGCACACATTTTTTTAGGACTGTTTCCTTAAAAAGCCAGGTTTATGCAGTCATGTTCTTTGCTAGCCCCTGCCACCACAGCTTTGAAACCACTCATCGTATTTGAGAAACGCTGACAAGAGAGGGATCACCTCAGAGATCACCTGTTTGTACACCCTTCAGGACAATTGGCTGCTAGGTCTGGGAGATGGTCTCTGTTCAGAATCTTACTGGCAGAAACAAGTTCTCATCCCTGAGCTCTACACTTGAGTTTCTAAAAGTGATCAGATTGAGAACCGCTTGAAAGAGGAAAAGCCAGACCAGGAAGAAACACAAGTAGTGAAGTGAGACCAACCATAAAGCAATCTGATTTGGAAGGGGTCCCTTTGTCCCTCTATTCTGTTTGTCTCTATCCCAAGTAAGAGGAAAAAGATACCCAGATGCCCCTTTTCATGTATTCCCACTCTTTTACTCACATCAACTACAGTTTCTACACAGAGTTCTGTGCTCCTTCCCCTTCCACCTGTGTGCATGCAACTAAATGAAAATCTCTACTTTCATTACTCAGTTTCCTTATGCATTACCATTTCCTTTCTGAGGTTCCTCCCTCTTTTTATTCCTTTTCACTGACTCACTCAGATGTTGAAGGTGAAGGAGGGAGGAGCTGGACACCTTGATACATACTTGATATGCATGAGGCATGCATGCAGAGTGGCTCACTTTTCCATGCTCCAGATGTGTAGACCACACTTGCCATTCCAGAACTCACTTCACACACCTACCGATCTGTGGGGGGGATAAGTAAGGAGAAAAATGCAGGGGATATTCACTGCTTGCTCCAGCTGCTTTACCCCTCTTCTGTCAGCCTCCTACCCTGCAACCCCTCTGCTGAATCTGAAGTGGCTGTATCAGGAGTGGGTGGTCTTTGGCTCCACCTCTCCCACTGCAGGTGCTATGAGCCACTCATTTACACTTAGCATAGATCATCCAGTGGGAAAGCAACACATGAAGTACATACTGCCTCTGACAGGACACTGACCATTCCTTGAGAAGGGGAGCCCAGCAGGCTGGGTACCTGGCTTTAGCAGATCACATCTGACCTAGAGACTGAACAATTAAAAGCACTGCCTTTTCCAGTCTGCAGTCAGTGACTGATGCTCAGTGCACCAGCCTAGCTGTCACTTAGGTTGCTTCTTGCAAAACTGCCAGACCAAAAGCATATGGAAAGGACTTCAGCTGACAGCTGGGATTATCAAGGTGAGGAATTCTGTGACACATTCTGGCACTCTCAGTAATTAAAGGAAAGTGTTGATGGGGGCAACATGTAGGAGTGTACTAATGACATATGGAAGACCAGGGGTTCACTGGCAGAGCAAGACTAAAGCAGTGGGTCCAGCCTGACTCAGAGAGGCAACCACTCCAAGGTTCAGATCCTAAGCATAGGATCACAGGATAACTGGGTTGGAAGTTGCCTCCTGAGGTGCAAACTCCAGTTCAAAGCAGAGTCAGTTACGAGGTTATAACAGATTACTCAGGGCTTTATTCAGCCTAGTCTTGAAAATCTCAAAGAATGGATACTAAACAACCTCTCTGGGAAACCCCTTATAGTGCTTGACTCTTCTCACAGTCAAAAAGTTTTTCCTGCCACTCAGTGTGAACAACTCTAGTTTCTCTTCTCTCGCATTCCAAAAGTACTATTAGCTTGTAATGTCTTGGAATATTTTCCCTCCATTTCATATCACATTCACAAAACATGTTTGCTGCAGGCTTCTGTGCAAAGACGTGAGAGAAATTAGAGAAATCACTGGGAGAAAAAAGAGACAACAAACTTGAGCTTAACAGGCTTGAGCTTTCTATTAACTTAAATACATTCAAGGAATTAAAAGAAACCTCGCCACACTAATCAGAACAGCGAGTGTTAGGAGATATCTAAGCTGTAGTCAAAGGCACACTTGCCATGAATTCAGACACCTATGAAGACCTGAAACCCTAAACGTGCCTAACTCAGTTACTGACAACAATCAAGCTGATCTTTGGCATTTAGTTGGTTGGCAATCAAGTATCTACAAGTTCCTAGTTGGATTTTGCAGCCTTAACTGTCCAGTAACCTCAGTGAAAATTCTCCTGTACATTCCCTGAAACTGAGATACAGCTATGATGAGAGCTGCTAGGCAGCTTTCTAGGAATTATAACGAGGTATCACCAATACACAGAGATGACCTGTAGCCACTACCAGAGGAACAAGCCACCTCCAGTTCTCATTGTGTAACTTCTATCATGCCATTTTACACAAAGCACATGTATGACATTGAGATGTGACTGTGGAGAAGGTGACTGGATATCAGGTTGTCTTTTAAGATCACTTTTTGGCTTTTTTTCATACTTTAGGAAGTCATATGATCATTGCCATTCTGGAAAACTCTGTAAAATGTAAAGGTGCTCTATGACTCTATTTCAAATTATCACATATGGAGCTGCTCTGTTATGACCCTCTTAATGACTTTTCCCCAGAGAGAAATAACCAGAAAAACTCATATTTAGGAAAAAAAATGTAAAGTTGCACATCACTAAACATGTGCAAACTATGACATCTAACTAGATCATAGTAAAACATCCCTGCAGGAGATGAAGAAATAATGTGGCTTGCTTAAAATTGAAATGGAAAAAGGCTTGGAGCAGGCTCAGGGCACAATCCTGCACTGGCCCTTATGTGGTGAATAAATTAAATGTGACTGATTAAGAGCTTTCTATCACTAAGTAAAACCTCTTGAATTCTGAGTTCAAAATGTGTTCCATGCAAATTCCAAGGTAAAACCAATACAAGATGCACTCCTTTCTCTAGGACCTATCCGATCTTGAAAAATACAGAGCCTGTGTACTGAACTAAGTCTGCAAGAGTCTAACCAGATACACTTGGAAGAGAGAATACAAAGCTCTGCTCATGCTAGGATGTTAGTTTCCTACCACATCCTAGAGCTCAGACCTAGTACTTCAAAGCACTGATTTCCCAAAATATGTCTGAAAAATCCTCTCAATAACTCCAGGAAGGCTGGAGCCAAAAATCTAGGCTCCCAAGTAAGAATTGTTCTGTACAAAATTTCTTAGGTGGAATAGTCCAAATAAAACTCAAGGATCCCACCTTCACTAAACCAGCCTCAAGATAAGAGAGTAAGTTCCTTCTAAAGCAATGAAGTGTAAAAGTTTCACACAAAGCAGGCATCAGGCATTCATATCTGACTCCCACAGAGACCAGGATCATAGTTGTGCAGTTCCCCTTAGCACACGCCTTCATAACACCAGGGCAAGAAAAACACCTCAGTTAACTGTATAAATATCTGAGCTACCACCATCAAAAATGAACATATATAACACCAACCAAAAATCGCTATCATGTGAGAAGTCAAACATCTGTCCCAGTCTGTATCAAAGGACTGCAATTTGCAGACAAAGTGAATTTTCAGCTATCATTATCCCATCAACGTAGCACAGATGCCATTTTCTGTTTTCACCTATGCCCACACAACTGTATGACATTTATAAATATATATATAAACATATATATTATCTCATACGAGAATGACACTTGCAACAGCTCAGTTATGCCAGGGGTTTTTTTTTAACACAGAGTCCAAGTCACAGATCAT
This sequence comes from Bombycilla garrulus, assembly GCA_013400315.1. Lineage (NCBI taxonomy): Eukaryota > Metazoa > Chordata > Aves > Passeriformes > Bombycillidae > Bombycilla > Bombycilla garrulus. Next base: position 103,438 of record VXBU01006992.1, read on the forward strand.
AAAAACATTGCTACGCACAGGAACAAACACCTGTAGTTTGTACAACAGCTTAAGCCACATTTTGGAGTGCAAAGTGGATGTAACTAAATGCATGTTTGTTCTTTATTTCATCAGCATTGTGTGAAGAGAGACCAAGAATTAACGCTGCCAGTTCAGACACGCATTGATAAAAGGCGTATCAATAATACCCAGCTAACAGGACAATAATGTCCTCAGCAGTGTGGCTGTGTGGAGGATAGGGGCAAGGCAGGAGATGGAGGCAATACATGTCCTAATATGCTACAGAGACAGTGATCCAGGTGAGCTTGAAGAATCCCAAGGGAAATATTGCAGTGTTCTTTGCCATGCAGACATGAAAGAGATTTCTCTAGGTCATAAGGACATTTGAGACTGCTAAGAGACATATGCTAGATACGGAAATTAATTCCCAAAGTAGAAACTGGATTCTGTAGTTTAAAGTTTGCGGGATTCCTTGCAAGTGCTCAAAAAGGGCTTTCCCACTGAGACAAGAAGTGTCACATCACCAGGCTTTGACGTGGTCCCTCAGATTTACTCTGGGGTGACACAGTCCCTCCATCTGGGGTGGTGGTGTAATTCTGATGTCCTCAGAGGTCTCCTTTTCCCACAGATGCCTGTGTGCTCTTGGGAGAGATGGAGCGGACCGACTTGGGAGAGAGACGTACTGCCAAATGAACTGTGTTTTGCTCTTGGAGATTCTTTTGGCATATTTAATTATACATCCCCATGTAACTTATGATAGAGCTGTACCTGTGGTTTGCACAGAACAAAAAAAAACTTCCTGAAGGGAAGAAAGTGTGCCCAGAATGCTGTGTTTACCTGTGCTTAAAGATCAAGGGACCTCTTGGTATCTGCATGTGTGTAGGAGGGGAGAGCTCATAGCCCGAGGGGCTGGGATCCTTTGGTTAAAAATGTGCATGGCGTGGCCCAGTGGCAGGATGCGATCCCTCTCCGCGTTCCCTCGCAATAGCTCTGCGAGAGGGAACGGATTCAGTTTTGTTTGCTCTTCTCCATTGAAGTGTACGCAGGGGGAAGGGGGAGACAAGAAGACATGCAGCGTTATGTATCCACGGATAAAAAGACCTTTACCGAGCAAAGGAGGCAGCCGTCGGCCGCCTGATCCCGCTTCGGGAGGCGAGGCACGGCACGGCACGGCACGCCCCGCACCCACCCCCTTCTCCGGAGGCGCCGCACTGACCCACATGTTCGGCGACCTTTAGTCACGGGTGACACGGGCAGGCGACCCCGGCCCCGGGCACGTCCGTCCGTCCCGCTGCCAGCACCGAGGCGACCGGCTCCGCGGAGCCCCGCCAAGACACTGCAGACCGATGTGGGGAAGGGTCGCACGCAGCTAATGGCGCTGCACGGGCAGCCGGGAGGGGAGCTGGGAGGGGCGACCCGCCACCCGCCGTTCCGGGCGCTGCCATGCCGAGAGCTGCTGTGCCGGTACCCGTGCGGGGGCCGCGGCTGCCCGAGCATCCTCTGGCGCCGTCCCCGCCAACGCCTTACCCACGGTGCGGGATCCGATGCAGCCCATCACTCCGGCGGGGCTCCGGGGAGAGGCGTCAGCCTCGGCAGCGAGTAAGCTGAGAAGGCGGGGAGCGGCAGAGGTCGGAAAGGAGTCGGTCCCTTCAGCGGGAAACGCCTGGGTGGCTCAGAGGGGACCGGCGCGGGGTCATGGTCAGGTAGGAGCGCGGAGTGCCCGCGCCACGGCGAGGCAGGCGGGCGGGCGGGGAGCCCGCGGGCCAGGCTGTCAGCTGCCCCCGCC
>VXBU01006994.1:0-12952 GCA_013400315.1 Bombycilla garrulus
TCTTTTTTTTATTTTTTTTTTATGGTTTGAGGTATCCTCTGAGGCTCAATAGAGAGTTGAATACCCCTACAGAAATTATGGGATGTTTTTCTCAGAAGAGAAACCGAAGAGAGCCCATTACCATCAAGCTGTTGCAAATATGAATTTATGAAATAGAATTGGAAATGGAATTCAGTGAATCATCCAAGAAGAAGAATAATGTCATCATCCAATGAGAAGAATCTCAGCATCAGCCAGCCCACCGAATGCAATTTATCAGTAATACTCTGTGTGTTGTAGTTATCTGTGTGGTAGGTTATCTGTATGTTAGCTGTTTATAAACTTGGTCTGTTTTCTGTGACTAGACAGCATCTGTATTCAAGTGAATTTGGGGTATGGTGTAAATATTTACAAATATTTGCAAACAGGGCCTTGCTTTTCAACAGTGAATACTCTGTCTGCATTTCTAACCTGGAGCTGCTTTTTTTCAGTAGTAGGATTGCTATGTTTTCAACACCCTAATTTGACCAAAAGACATTTTTTTCTTGACTAAATGTGGTTTTTGTATGTCAGCTTTTCATCAGAAAAGGACTCATTCATGCTCAAGATCACATTCTTTCTGCACAAATCTGCTTGTTGACATTATCAGCACCCTTATTAACGAATTCTTAGAGCAAGCTTTGAGATCTTTATCTCCTTACTGAGCTGCTCACATGTGGAAGCAAAGGCAGACAGAATACGCAATATTCCTCCAGGCCACAAAGAAATCATTAGCAGAAAACAGATTAAAATCCTGATTCTTTGTCCATTATTTCGATGATGCCTTTTTCCTTGCTAACTTCCCCTGCTGTTCAGCACACTAATACAAGACAGTGCTTCTTAGAGCACTCATGTTTTGGTCCAGTGTTTCAGAAGGACATAGTAACTACAGTTATAATGGCTGAACCCTTTCGGGTTTTGCACAGAGTACAAAAGAAGAGCTGAAATAGAGATAAAGCACAGCTCTGGGAAATGGGCTTGGTTTTCAACCTTTGTAAGGTGAGGCTGCCCAAAGAGATCACTAGGTAGTAGCTAACTAACCTCTTCCAGCTTACTGGAAAAGAAACCTCACAGTTGTTTCATAATTCTGTTAGTTTCTGTCTTATTTTACAGAAATAAGGCTAAATTGCCCCCTTTTAATTTGAATGCTGTTTTTATTCTGGGAGAAATGTTGACTTCTACTACAGGAAAATATCTGTGAAAACTTTACAATGTGATATATAGTTCTTCTTCAGTTTTTATTAAAAAATAAGGGGAGAGAAAACTTTTACATCTTGGCTACTTTTTTTACTATTAAATATGTCTTGGCACTTGCCTAGATTATGGAGTAACCACTTGCACAACATCATCCTTTAAATAGGCCAGCCAAAACTCTACATCCAAATACACTCTAAGCATTGCTCAGATGTCAGACTTTTACAGTTGGGTTCTGTCTCTCTAATGGTCTGAATCAAAATTTTGGATACATCCAAATACCCTGAAGCAGGGGTATTGCAAATGCAGATCCAGTATGTCTGGCACAAGTCTTTCATTTTCAGGCTTCTTTTTTTTATCATCCTCTTTCCCACCTCCCATCTCCTCTCAATTAGGGCAAAAGCAAATTTTTTATCTCCAGAAATCTAGAAAAGATTATTTTCCAGGATGGTTGATATTCATATGTGAAAAATGATAAAGTGATTTACTTGCAATATATCTTGAGTAAAACCCACAGAGAAGAGTAAAAACATGGAAATTCAGCACATATGTTTTATAAAGAAAACCTATTGTCCTCTCTGGGAGGCTTTATATTCCAAGCTTTTTTGGCAACACTTCTCTGGCCCATAAATCAGTATGGAGGAGGTCCTGGTTCTCAAGCCTCTGTTACTAGCTACAGTTGCAGAAGAGTTATATGTAGTAGTAGGATAGGCACCAAAAGTCTGTAAGAGTCCTCTCAGGACATCACAGTAGTTGTGAATATTTGAGGTAATCACAGTATATACAATGCTTATTGTTTTATTGTGGTTGATACTTGGCTTTCTGTCCTTAAAGCAGAGTCAGAACTCTAATTAATCCTGAACCATCACAGCAACACATTTTCCAGAGGATATGAGAACTGAGACTGTATTTTCCATGCTTTTTTAATGTCTCCCCTTTACATGATTTCTCTTTTGACTACATGCTGTTGCCACAGACAAGCTCAGGATAAGATCTCAGTATTTGTTATGTCTTGCGCTCCAGGATATAATTGTTTTCTAACTATCTTTAGTTGAATGGAATTGACTTTCCTTTATAAGTCCACAAAATATAAGGTGTGCTCAGATGCCTAAATACAAGCATTAACATTGTGTTAACCCAGTCTAGTTTTGTGACCATCTAGAAGTGCATATCAGAGCTTGGTTTTGGTGTACTGGAGCCTGTCCTTTGGCTGAGGGTGCTTATACTCCAGCACCTCCTTCATTAAAAAAATAACTTAATATTTACAAATTATTTTGTGCATAATGACTAATGGGATTTATAGATACTTTCTTCTATTCTTGCCATTTTAATCACCTGTTGAGCACTTAAATTTGCTCCTTTGGTGTTTCTGTCTCTCTCTATCATTCTTATGGTGACAGCTTCGATGGCCCAGTCATCTCACAAATGCACTTTTACACATTGTCTCAGATTTTATCTGCATCTTTTCCTCCACTCTGCCTTGATTTGTCCTCACCATTGAGTCCTTCAGGCCAAGAAACTTGGACTAGAGTGGCAGCTTTATATCTGTAAAGACTAGAGCTGGGAAACAAAAAATATATTATCTCAAGTTGGTCACATGCCTTCTCTAACTACCAGCACTCTCAATACTTTATCTTGTCCTTCACCTTTTATTAATCCACAGCTTCTACTTCCCACTTTTTGTCTCATCCCCCAAACTCAGAGGGGGAGAAGTTCATACCAAAGGCAGCTTTCTCCCTCAGCTCTATATCTAGCACAAGTGTGGGTGCTGATAAATAAATAAAACCTCTTCAGGCAGATGGAAGGCACAGTGCTGCCCCAAGGACTGCATAGACTAAAGGCTTTAGCTGTTTTGCTATCTGGGTCATGCTGCTCTTCCAAATGGCTCAGCACCCGCTTCGACATCTCTTGCAGAAGGATATCTTGGATAAAGATTGACCTAACCATCTCATTGCAAAATTGAAGCCAGGGTAGCACTTGTATATCAGGACAATGTCTGAAAGTCCTCCTGAGTTCCCATGTACTAAGTACTGCACTAGAGTAGTCCTCACCCTAAACAAGTCAGTCTTTTGTTTTCTGTTGATTTATATTTCTATTTTAGCCCAAATACGAATATTAGGGCAGTCTGTGCCTGAGACCATGAGAAAGGAGATGCCTGTTTTACATTCCTATGCTGCAAAAATCAAAATCTGAATGTAAGTTTTCTGCCTTTTTTTCAAATCCTAGTTACTACTGGTATGACTCATTTTTGTTTTATAATAGTAGCCAGATGTCCCAATCAGGGTCCTGCTGTGTTCAACACCTTTGAAACATATAAGAAGAAACAAGGTTTTCTCTGGGGAACTTAAAATTTAATTTAGGAAACAAATGTAGTATTGCAAACAAGGTGAGATAGGCATCAGGATGAAAAGTTTCTGTAGGCTAGTACTGGTCACCGAAGAACATGCTGTGGGACTTCTATGGTGTTGGAGAGCCCTGGTCACTGACCCACTGTGGCTCTGTCAGCAGCTATCAGTTGGTGTCAGGACCAAGACTTGAAATGAACTTGAAGCTAATAAGGTTAATTAAGTAGACAAAACCATGCAGACTGATGGGGGAGCATATGGCTTGTTAGGTTTTTTTCTTTATTGTCCTAATGAGGGGAGAGCAAATCCCTGACAAGACAGTTCTGGGTAGGCTTATGGAACAAAGGATGTAGAAAAGTACTAAGGGGGAAAAATGGCTCCCTCATGCAGCAGTGAAGGGACACATCTCAGTTCAAAAGGGGGATGGTCAGATCTCAGTGGGGAATTGGTGTAATAAAGGCTGGAACTGAAAGAATGAAGGAGACGAAAGGGATTTCAAAATGTTAAGTATTTTTATTTAATACAATAATAATTTCCTGTTGTATCTGAAACACTATATTTCTATTTTCTGTTCTTGAAATATTAAGTACTGTATCAAATTTATTATTTTATAAATAAAACCCTGTTTTTTGAATAGATAACATAAGTAATTTCTGGGAACATTGGTCATTTTTCCTGGTGTATAAGAGAAATGTGCTTTTCATTTAATTGACCATTTGGTGGCAGTACACATCAGCCTCACTTTTTGGATGATAATGTGTTACTCATTATGGTTGTATCTCAAATTTTTTCCCCTCAAATGTGTCAAGTGGAGGAGCCTAATCTATAAAGTCTGCAATGCTAAGGGGTGAATGCCCATTCTTAAATTTAGCTCACTAAGAGAAACAGATATTGATATGAAGAAAATGGTGTTAATTAGCATTTCATACTAAGTCTTTCACCTGCAACAAAACAGTTAATTTTGCTTCCTGCCATTGTTGCTTCTAAGGTAGTGTGACATATTTTCACAAAAATTATGCTTATAATGAAATATCAACAGTATGCCAGGGTTATTTTCTTTTTTACATGGACTTTAAGACAAAAATAAATAAAATTAATGGCCTGCACACAAAAAATAAATTACAGCTATATGATAAAAAACACGTCCAGGATTTTCCCTGGTAAAAGGCACGTGTTACCACAGTCCTGCAACGCAAAGTACACTACACTCTGAATGAACAGTTCTGTCTGGTACAGTTTAAAAAAGCATACAATATCCTGTTTTTAATGCAGCACAGGTGTTGGCAGATCGAAATACTAAGTCTCATTAAATCTTATATATATGTATCTCATCGTGAAACCAAGTTTCTATTTCCAATACCAGTGTACTAGATCAGACTGTTAAAAGTAAGAAGAAGAACATGAAAAGGGATCAGCTATGGTGCTCATAGGGGTTGATAGTTGCTAATCTCTGTTTTGCTACAAGCAATATTTCATTTGACTGTTTATTTTTACTAAAATGCTTTTTGAACTTATTTATTGAACTGTGGTACCTCTTGGGAAGTGTTTCTGGCTTTGGACAAATACATTCTGCAGTAGAGTAAACTTGTGTATAAAAAAAGCTCATCAGCACAAGCTGAAACCAGGAAAGGATCCTAGCAAAGGCCCACAGAGGGGACCTGTAAAAGTACTGACTGGATGGAAGGGCAGTAGGACACTGAGCTCAGTGCTGGACGGCAGTCCAGCTACAAGCTAAACAACATGCAGTCAGCTTGTATCAATGTTACTGTGTGCTCTCAAGCAGGCTGCAGCCACCTGCAAAGCTTTCCCAGAGGCAAGAGAATTTCTGAAACATGGGCATGGAGGTGCAGAATGCACAAATTATGGATCATATATGTCTAAATATTTATGCATAGTAATGTGCATTTATATAAAAAATGAGAATATAACCTCTGCATTTTCAAGTCTCTATGAATTTGAGAAGTGTAATCTGAATTAACTTCAGCAGTCCCTCAATTTTCAGCAGGAACTACAGGTACAGTACAGTTTGCAGAAGATGTTGGCATCCCTAATTCTTGAATAGACAACAGGCAGTTTGATTTAATCTTCTCTGGTTTGACAGGCTTCCTACATTTTATAGTGTTTGTATTTTTTTCAGCATGAGATATATTTTAAACCTCACAACAGCTGTCTGCAGGAGACAAGTGTCCCTACACCTGAGTTTTGGGTTCTGGAAATGAAAGAACCGAACTATTTAAAATATTGCAGTGCCATACAGTGGTCAGAAATATAGAAACAGCAACACTCTTGGGGTAGAACACTTCGTAGTTTATGAGTCATACTGTTAATATCCTTCTTGCTTTGGCATCCAATTAATATATTACACTGAGAACACCATTGGATTTGGTTAAAAATTTTTACATTAATTTAAAGCATAGCTTTTTCCAGTAACTACACAATTTGAACTAAAGAGCCAGAAGTCTACTTGAAAATTGACTGGTATTTTCTGAAAAGATTTGCAAAAAACATTATTAGCAGTAGTCACAGTGTTTGAGTGTTACCTACAAGTACTTATTCCTGGGAATACCCAAGTTTCTCTAAATCACATAAGGCTTGGGATATTTCAGTGAAGACCTCAACAGTAGAAGAGGTGGAGCTGTCACCTCCTCACCCTCAGCAGATGTAAAGGAGCTTATATCTCCTAAAATAAGAAGATTTTGCTGGCTAATGAAAGTTTCTTTAAGTTTAGTGTTTCAACAGTTGAAAGGAAGATAAGCAATATTCCAGACATTGATATAATGAGATACTGTTTGTAGAAGGTGGTGTCTAATTTCTCAATGAGCACTTCCTTCAGTGACAGGAGTGATTTGTGACAGGAAAGTCATCCTAGGAGATGGATATACTTGCTGCACACTTAGGCAGTTGTTTTGTCTTCATTAGGAAAGCTCCAAGTTCAGAGAGCTCACCTGTGCCTGAATTTGTCATATGAACTTCTTACCACATAACCACATATTAGCTTGGTTGCTCTGTATTTGCTCCTCACACATTGTATTCTGCAGTAAGTACAAACTATCCCATTCCTTCTGCCATGAAGGAGTCAATTCCATGAAGAAAAGATATCAGGATAGTTATCACAACCAGTCCTGTGCCTATACCATGCCTGTAGTGACTTGCTCCTCTGCCAAGAAGTGGAATAAACATAGGTTAAAATCCTGTTGAAGTCAGCTCTTCCTCTGTTCCTAGTGTTAAGTAGCTTACCTATGGCCTTACATTTTCCTGCTGTCTGCAGGGCCTCCCAAAACGTGTGAGAACTATAATCTGTCTTCTCTTCATTAAGATTTTTGTACTGTGATAGTGTTAATAGTTAAGAACAAATCAATTTTTGTAATAGAAAAGCACTGTATAACTGTTTGCTACCTTTGCAGTGGTACAGATTTTTTCCTAGAGACTGTTTTTTCTTTTCATACTGCTGAAATGGAGAAAATTAATTTAGGGTGGGTATTTTTTAAAGCCTAAATCTCCACAGTTTTTCAAATCAGTGAGTTTGTTAATGAGAATAGTAATTCCAGTATGTGTCTACTGTTTGCTGAGTTGAGGCACAAGTATCTCCAAGTAACATGATTCTTGTCCAAAGGATACAAATCTACAAACCTTTACCTTGGAGAAAACCAGGTAAGAAAAAGATGCTTATGTTGTCAGGAAATTGATGTCTTCTCACCTGCAGTGGGACAATCTGGTCTGATGTTGCTTGAGCTTTACTTTTCTTTGTAGTTCTAAGATTGTTATCATAGAATTATAAAATATGCTGAAATGGAAGGGACCCATCAGGATCATCAAGTCCAACTCTTGGCCCTGAATAGGACATTCCAAATAATCACAATGTGCCTGAGAGCACTGTCCAAGATCAGTCCAAACTCTGCTAGGCTTGCTGCTGTGAACACTTTGCCCAACCAACTTCTGGCTGAGAAAAACTGATATCCAATCTACACTCTCCTTGACACAGCTTTAGGTCAATCCCTTGGATCCTGACACTGGTCAAGAGAATGGAGGCATCAGTAGTGTATTTCCCCTCATGAGGATGTTGACCACAATGAGGAATCCCCTCAGTCTCCTCTTCTCCAGGCTGAACAGACCAAGTGACCTCAGCTGTTCCTCATAAGGTCTCTCCTCCAGACTTTTCACAACACTCATGGCTTTCCCTTGGACAGACTCTTATAAATGTCTTTTTTATATTGAGACTCCTAAAACTGCCCACAGCACTCAAGGTGAGACCCCCCCNCACATTCATCTTGCCATGGACCAGAACCCTTTCCATGACACTGCTCTCCAGCCTCTCATTCCTCATTCTGTCCATACACTCAGGGTTGTCCCATCCCAGGTGCAGGATCCAGCACTGTCCTTTGTTAAACTTCATATTGTTGTTGATCGTGGCCCTCTAATTTCTTAAGGTCACTCTGCAGGACCTCCCCTCTACAAGGGAGTCAACAGCTCTTCCCAGTTTAGTGTTGTTGACAAATGCACTTAACATTCTTTAAAGTTCTGCATTGAAGTGGTTAATGAAGCTGTTGAAGGGAACTGGACCAAGGATGGAACCCCACAAATGAGAAGTCCCCAGTCTGATGTCACCCCATTCATTGTAACCCTTTGTGCCCAACCCATGAGACAGTTGCTCACCCATTCCATGATGTGTTTGTCCAGAAGAGTCCTGTGAGAGCCAGTACTGAAAGCTTTGCTGAAGTCCAGAAAGATCATATCAGCTGACTTCCCTTCATCAGCTGGGTGGATTATCTTTTTGTAGAAGGAAATGAGGTTCAACAAGCAGGACTTCAGACATTGTGAAGCCATACTGTCTGTGGGTAATATTTGAAAATGACACTGTAAATATAAATTCTCACCACTGTCCTAGAAGGGAAATGATACATTGGCTACTGGCATTTCTGCTTTAAACCATCCATATTATGCTGCTTTAATATATGGCTATGTTGCTACATGGAAGATGTGTTCTGACCACTGTTTGTGGGTTCTACCCGTACTCAACAGTTATATCTTCCTGGCATTATGATGTCAGGACAGCAGCATATTTAATGAGTACAGTATATCCTGTATGGCTACAAGAAATGAACAACACAAATGAATATCTCCTAAATTAAGTGGGAAATTGCCTGTCCATTACTATGGGACACTGCATGATTTTGTGCCTCCAATGCCCTTTATGTCCAAAAATTAATTATTCTTTTTCTTCCATGAAAGCCATGAAATAGCATGGCTTTTACTATGTTATAGTAAGGTGATAAATAAGAATAATTTTGCTCCAAACCCGTTTTTGAAACTGACTGCTTCATCTATACATAATTTTGCCTGCAGCCACCACCCTGATCTTTGTATGTGTTGGGTTTGCATGACCAAGTTTTGGTAGCGGTGGGGCTACAGGGGTGGCTTGAGAGGCTGCTAGAAGCCAACAGAGGCAATGCCAGATGGCTTGAAGATGGATGTACTGCTGGACAAGGCCGGGCCAATCAGAAATGGTGGTAACACCTCTGTGGTAACATATTTAAGAAAAGTTATCGCACAGTTGTGGCCAGAGAAGAGCAGGGTGAGAATGTGAGACAGGAACAACTCTGTAGACACCAAGGTCGATGGAGAAGGAGGGACAGGAGATACTTCAGTCACTGAAGCTGAGATTCCCCTGCAGCCTGCAGTGAGGCCGTGGTGAGGCAGCTGTGCCCCTGCAGACCATGGAGATCCACAGGGGATGCAGAGATCTGCCTGCAGCTCTTGGAGGAGCCCACACTGGACCAGGCAGATGTCTGAAAGAAGACTGTAAACCCATGGAAGGCCTGACCTGGAGTGGGCTCTAGGTAGGGACCTACAGACTTGTGCAAAGAGGAGCCCATGACTGGAGCAGGTTTCCTGGAGGGACCCACGCTGGAGGATACTGAAGGACTGCACCCGATGGAAAAGTGTCCTATCTTGCAGCAATTTGTGCAAAACTGTTGCCCATGGGATAGACTCCCATTGGAGAAGTTTGTGGAGAATTTTATCCTGTGTGAGAGAAACTATGCTGAAGCAAGAAGAACAGCTCCTCTCCCTGAGCAGCGGCGGGAGCCATGTGTGATGAACTGACTGTGATCTCCATTAGCTGTCCCCTTGAGCTGCTGGGGGGGAGGAGGTAGAGCTGAGAAGGTGGAGGGGTGGGCTGAAGGTGTTTTTCAGGTCTTATTTTACTTGTCATTATCCTGGTCAGATTTTGTTGGTAATAAATCATCATCAATAATATCTCTAATTTGAGTTGGTACTTAGGGAGTGATTTCTCCTGGGCCTTATCTCAGCCCATGAACCCTTCTTTCTCCCCTGTCTAGCAGTGGAGGTGTCTCATAGACATGCTTTGGTTGATGTCTAGCATCTAGCCTGGTCAACTCCCTAGAGCTCTACGCAGAAGCAGGGGTGCAGGTCACTTGGCTAGGATACTTTTCTTCTGAATACACTGTAGGACATATGTTCTTTTTATACCACAGGAGTTGTGCTAAACATAGGAATATCAAATCAGACAGAAACTTAAATGAAGTGCCCTGAGGATAGACAACTTCTATGTGTGTAAGATCATTTCCTGGTGGAAAAAAAGTGAACCTTTTCAAACCAGCACTGTCCTTCTTTTGACTATGGAGATCTCTGTTTCATAAAAATAGTGTCACAGCCTGTAATTAATAATCAGTGAGAGAATCAAGGCAGACCAGGCATTCAAAGATAGTGACAGTTCCCAGTGAACTGTTGTGCTGGTTTTAGCTGGGGTAAATTTGATTTCTTCACAGCAACTGATATGGGGTTGTGTTTTGGATTTATGCTGGAGACAATATTGATAACACAGGGATGTTTTAGCTATCACTGAGCAATGCCCATACAGTGTCAAGGCATCTCTTGTGTTCCTCACTGAACCCCAATAGCAAGGAGTCTGTGGAGGCACAAGGAGTTGTGAGGGGACACAGCCAGGACAGCTGTCCCCAGCTGACCACAGGGACATTCCATTCCATGTGGCATCAAGCTTAGCATGTAAAGCTGGGGAAAGAAAGAGGAAGGGGGAGGATGTTTGTGGTTGACGTCATTTGGCTTCCCAAGCCAGTATTACACGTGACGGAGCTCTGCTTTCCTGTGGATGACTGAACACCTGGCTGCCCATGGGAAGCGGTGAATGAAGTCCTTGTTTTTCTTTGCTTGTATGTGTGGCTTTTGTTTAACCTATTAAACTGTCCTTATCAAAACCCACTTTTAATCCACCATGGGAGGAGTGAATGAGTGGCTGCATGGGGCTTAGTTGTTGTCAGCTGGGGTTAAATCATGACAGCTGTCCATAACACTATCTGTCAAAACTGGTGTAAGAGAATATAACTCCAGTCATGTTATTACATTTGGAATTTTTATTTCAGGAAAACCAATGCCATGAAGAAAACTAAGCACTGGAGACCTGGTTACATCTTGCTGAATCAGAAGAAAATTTGAAGTCATAAGTCCACTGGATTCTTATCAGCAGCATGTATGTAAGCATATGGGTCAAGCTCCAGCATTCTCTGCTTGGAGAGAATGTCCATGCATTTATCAGGAGCAAAAATTATGAATATGCGTCTGTCTTGGTTTTGAAAGACAGGTGCCTGCCAAGGAAGGCAGGAACTTCTCTTGCAATAGAAAATGTAAACCCCCTCCCTCCAAATTATTAAAAGGGGCTCTCAGGCAAAAAATATGAGGATAGGAATAACAGTTCTTTAACATGTATAAACAAAATAAAGTAAAACAAAAACAAACAAACTACAACCTAATAGGAAAATTAGAATAAGATGCAGTATTAAACAAAAAAAGAAACAAACCCTGACAGTTAGAATATAACCTGACACCCTCTCAGTCAGGGTGTTGGTAGCAGTCCAGTTTGAATGGTGGCTCCAGTAGTGCTCCTGGAGTGACAGATTGATTTTCTGTTGAAGCAGAGATCTTGTAGAAGGGCAGAGTTTTTCTCCAATGGTCCAGTGGTGATGTTGAAGGGTCTGGTCCTTCCTCTGGGAATCCAGTGGGAGAGAAGGCTGCTCCTCTGGGAATCCAGTAGAAGGCTGATGACTGTTCTGTCCAAATGCCCAGATTATATCCAGGTGGGAATACTTGGCTCCTCCTCCTGGGCGGAGCATCTCACAATGGGCTGATGTCATTCTATGAGTCATGTGGTGGGTCCTCACAATGGGCTGATGTCATTCTATGAGTCATGTGGTGGGTCCTTAATGGCCTATTAAATAGGAATGGCTCCCGGAGGGAGTTATCTATGACTCATGGGGCAAGGCATTGATGGCCCATTAGCAGGAGATGGTCCGGGGAAGGAGGCAAGGAAAACACTGTCCCTCCTGATTTTAACAGTTCATGAAGATGGAGATAGAATACAGCCCTTCTGGAATATTCTTACATTGTAAACTAAGACAGCATCCCATTTTCAACTGGAGCAAGCAGTAATGTTCAGTCACCAGTGGGATTATTGTAATGTCCCCTTCTTTATGTTTAGGCAGGAAAAGAAACCCAGGTATAGAGCCTTCATTACTGCTACTGGATTTGTTTTCTGTAAAATATTATGTTCACCTTCAGTTCAGGGAGTATACCAATTTGTAGAATCAGAAAGTGCTCTGAGTCACCCCACTTTATAATCAGTAATTAGATATTATGGCACTCTTGCTGGACCTTTGCTTAGCTAATACTGGCTTGAGACCAAATGGAAAAGAAGATTGTAATTCAGTCCTGGCACATGCAAGTCTTAACTAGTTTCGTTTCAGTTGAGGACATCGAGTTCTTCTGTCTATCTGTGTCTCTCTGCTCCTTCACTATTCAGCTGAACAGGAGCATAGAGCTTTTCTTGTGACACAAGAACCAAGGCATGAGTGCTGCTGTTGTTTGCAAGGGCAGGCACAGCAAATTCATCTGTCTGTGGATCTTTAAAATAACAAAGGCTCTGGCTCTGCACTGGCCAATGCAAACACCCAGTGAGGCTGGGACAGACCTTGTCTGGATGACATCATTTTGACACCATTGTATTTTAATCAGTGGGAAGGATAAATGAAGAGAAGAGAAGAGAAGAGAAGAGAAGAGAAGAGGAGAGGAGAGGAGAGGAGAGGAGAGGAGAGAAGAGAAGAGAAGAGAAGAGAAGAGAAGAGAAGAGAAGAGAAGAGAAGAGGGGTTTCCTTCTGATGACATGATCTCTGCTGCCCTACCTAGAAGGAAAGGAAGAGGTGAACATGAAAATGAAGTATAAAGTATGAGGCAGAGACCAAAGGACTTGTTCTGGAGCCATGGCCTTGCCTATGCATCCCTCTAATTGCCACATGGCATGGGAGGGACAGAAAAGGCAGCTGGACTATTTTTTTTTTTTTACTACTTCCATCCTATAGACTTAA
>VXBU01006994.1:13034-42026 GCA_013400315.1 Bombycilla garrulus
TGTTCAGATAGATGTCTGGTACTTCCACATGAAAAAAACAGAACCCAAAATTGCTTGTATATAAATGGTCTAGGCATTGTTATGTACATTAGAATGTCCAAATCTAAAACCTAAGTGCAAGCTAAACCAGGAGCTTCCTTATGTCACTGAGCACACAGCCGCCAGGAGCTAGACAAAAAATGAACACTAAGGATATTATGTGTCTTTGATCTTACCCTTTACTACAGGCTGCAAAATATTGGTTTTACACACATGATATGACAGCCAGGACTCCCTCTGGAAGGTATGTGTCTCTAAAGAGTTAGGCAGAGCTCATTTGCTTCTTTTAAAATGTAGTTAGAACTTGTGCTGCCTTCTTCAAAAGTAGTGAGAGCATTCAAGAGGAAACACTCAATTCTTTCCTCATCACAATACATTTTATTCCCTCTTTTCCTGCTTTTCAGTAGATGGAGATCACCAGGAGGTAGCCTGTTTTTCATAGGCTTTTGTGTGCAGTAGAAGAGGACTCTCTCCTCACCCCTTTGGGAAAATAGGGCTGCTATGCACAAAATATAAAAAACCGAGTGACAGAGGCAGAGTATGAGTCCCTGGTCTAGTGGTTAGGCTTAGACCTGAGAGACACAATTTGGGTGCCAGGTTCTATGGTCATTCCTATATTTTAACTGTATTACCTAAAATACAGATACTGTTCTGGGAGCAAGAACCAAAACTCCTACTGAGCTGAGCCACTTACCCACTTAAACTACTGAACTGTGTTTCGCTCCATAAACTTTGAATTCTAGTCAGTGGATTATGCATTTACAAAATTCTTTTAGTCTGGTGGCAGGACATTTATCTCAAAGGAAGGACATATAACTCTGAATCATTTTACAAACAAGAGGGAACTACATTTCGTTGACTATGTCAGGGTGGGTATGTTTAGATACACAAACTGAGCAACCCTGGAGGAAAATTTAAGCTGGAAAGGGTCAACTGCCTGTTAAACCCAAGGGAAAGACAGGCATTTTCAGTATAATGTTTTGGACTTCCAGCTTCTACATCCCAAATAAAGTGCTTAAGTCCTCTTTTGAACCTGGCCCAAAGACATGTTTAGATCTGAATAGAGAATTTACGTTAAAAGTCACTGCTTTCTCACCTTACTTTTGGGTGCAAAGTTCACAGAGTTCATGAATATAAGTCAGTGATCCTGAAACTTTGGAAAACACATGGAAAGGTGGTTCAGAGAGCCAGGAATCTGGCAGACACACAGCATTCAGATTCTACAGTTCATACATTCTGAAAGCAAGAGAGATTAAATTTACCCTCCCAAGCACCAGCCTGACTAGAGCTCAGTGCAGCAGGTTGGGAGAGGGCAGAGAGTCCGACCTGGTACCATTCTCCCAGTAAATGCTGTGACATTGGAAATACCCCTGCTAGCACTGCTTAAAGCACCATGTGCACAGGGAGCTGCACTTGAACAAGCCTGCAAGTTGTTTGTGAGCACAGCATGTAATATCCTGGCACGGCAGCCGATTGCTTACAGGTGGTAAAAGAGACCCTAACATCCACAGTGAAAGCACCCTTGTGCAATATTAGCCACTGCAGCACACACTGGAGACGGGTGACAAAAATGTGTCTGCAGTCCTTACTAACATATCTCTGCGCATTTACAAGGAAGTTGCAAGGGAGAATGACAGAAACAGCAGTGGGAAGGGATCTCTAGAGATTATTCAGTCATGCCTCCCACCTGAAGCTTGAAACTGTGTGATTCTTTTCAGTGCCTCACTGTCTTCTCAGACCCCTTGCGTGCTGACAGATTCAAAGATGTGGAGTGAATTTTGGGCTCTATAGTACAAAAGTCAAATAAAAGTTTAAATGAAAAAAAGAAAAAAGAGAGAAAAAAAGAGAAGTTAGGAAAGAGTCTCTGGTTTTAAAACACATGTCAAAGTCCATGGGTAGTCTTGTTGCAACTGGAACATGTAGAGCTTTTTTGCCATTAACCTCAAGATGAATGGCTTGTTTTAAAGACAGTAAAAACACCATGTTGTGCAGGTGTCTCTATGTGTGGGTGGATTTCTCAGGAGGATGTCAGGGTCTGCAGCCACACCATTGGCATTCCCCAGTGCTCTTTACTGCTCATGGTGTGTGAGAGGCAAGCAGCTGCAGTCCTGCCCAGCCCTTTCCCCATGTCCTCCTCTCCATCACCACCCCATTCGCCTCCAGACCTCTGCACCTGAAATTCCAGACTAGAGGTTGTTAAACAAAATGCCAGCTGAATGGAGCAGAGACTGGTAAATGAGCAGTAAAGGTATGTGAACACCAGAAGACAATTAGAAAATGAGTTGAAAAGGGAATAATTAGATAATATATAATTCTAAATGAACAGTGAATATTAGTTAATCCTATTAACTATTTATGATAAATAGAATAAGTGGCTTGTCACAGTACTACTAGTTTTTCTATGGTCTGATAGATTTAGGTTAATTACTGTTAGAATCATAATATTATGCTTTGTTTCCAACTGATGAAGGAATAAGACTGATTTGAAACATATGGTGAAAAATACTGCAGTTCTTTGTTTGCATCTGTTATACTTTTACTTATTAGTAATTGGTTCACAAGTTGCTTTTCTATTTTTGTTGCATTTTTAAATATATTAAGTGAAAGCAGAGACTTTTTAGCAGATGTACAAACGAGAGGATAAACATCTCAGAAAACTTTGAAGCTGTGTTATGATTTTTCTGCAGTATTTTTTAATATCTCTAGGAGTACACACAGGGTTCTCTGCTGGTGAACATGGGTAAAAGACTTTTTATTGGGTGACTTGGACCCAGTGAGTAGGGAGTTCATATCTGGCATCCCATAATAGCATTTTTCAAAGACATAAGATTGGACCTAAAGTAGTAGGACCTTTTTCTGTGGTACGCCTGTTTTTAAAAGGGTATGTATTGTAACAGGAAGGTTCTGAAGGAAGTTCTGGAGTGTTTATATGGCTAAAGCAAAGGCACTGTCGTGTGACTAGTTCTTTAAAAACGCCTTCAAACTCTGAACAGCCCAACACTTAAAGTTAATTCTATAGGATGCAATACAGTGAATCCACAGCATTTTCACATCTTTACCCTTTTCTTAGATGATGAAGAACAGCTAGTCATAACCACCTGATCTATGAGTGCATACCAGAACAAGCCTAAAAGCCAGTGGAAATTACAGTGTGTGTTTTTCAGTACAATCAATTTTATTTGTTGTTTTAGTGTCATGGTTCCTGTTTACAGCAATCAAACCATCATATTACGCAAAGTAAATCAATAGGGTGATAATGTAGCTTTTTACTGTACTTATAGACTTGCTTGTGACTATGTCTAGGACACACCATACTGCACAATGCAATGTTCTAAATTTTTATTTCCCTTTGGATGAAGGTTGACATAACTCGCAGGTACTAGCAAATTCCACCATGCTACAAAATATAACATTTATAAGAGATACATATGGTACATATTTATAGTGAGCAAAATAAGGACTTGTTTCATTTATGCATGTGGATTAGCTCTTTCAAGAAAAAAAAAAAAAAAAAGAAGGGGTTACTTCATGCCCATATAAATCCAGAGGTAAAACATGCCTAAAACAAAAACCCCTTTACATGCTGTTACTTATACATGAAGATGAACATGTTTCAGGCACAGCTCTCAACAAGATACACATGTTGCTATGTTGCTATGAATCTTGAAGAATATGTGGTGCTTACATTTTTCAAGCTATCCAACGATTTCTGCAATGGATTTATTCTGCGCCAGAAAAGGACTCTATTTAGATCTTCTGTGGGCATGAGCCATATATATTCAATGCACACCAAATGCATATAGGAAAATGAACAAGTTACTACTGGCTAAATTAGGAAGTAAACTTTCAGCATTTCAGCTGTTTGAGACATTTTCTCTTGCACATATTATTACCTACTACACATTGCTCTGTACCCAGCACATCCTGTCTGCCTTTCACTGAGATTTAAACATCATGTCTGGGAGGAGACACTGCTGAACCACAGGCCACTCTCGCTTCTGCTACAGATTTACTCTGCAGCAACCCACTCATTAGAGAAAAATTACAAACAGTAAAACTTGGTCAGTTAACTGCCATTAAGAGTTCATCCATGTCTGTTTCATAGGATGGAAATTACAGACTTTGATCCCACATTCCATTTCTGGGAGACAAAGGAGGACTAGGGGGAAGCAGGAGCAGGAGAACCTCCTGAAGAAGGACCTTCAGGCAGAATACCACCTCCTGATTCAACACAGGATGAATCTAGAAGACAGTGACATTGCTACAGACTTGGATTTTCATGATTTTTAGGAGAGTTACATGCATCCACGTTTAAAATCATATTGTATCTGGAAAAAAACTGCAGTTGAAAGCAGCATTACTTTCCAGCAACATGGGCGAAGTGGAGATTAATGATGTCTGTAACTAAGTCACATTTTCTTTGTGTATTCTCTTGAAATTAATCCATAAGTAATGAGAACTTGAAGATTTCTTCATGTTATTTGCAGCATGAGCTTCTTTGGAGGTTGGTGACTCTTCCTTAATCTCTCCTATTTCCACAATTTCTAGAGTGCAGAACTGCTTCCTCCACAGTGTGCCCATCAAAAGAAACTGCAGTATGTCATCGTCTGAAAACTATACCAGAGCATGCTAGGTTTGGCCCTTCTCCCTCTGTCTTCCAGACACTTCCAAATCTTTCCCTGAGGGAAGCGTTCTTTGGCTATTCTCTAAGTAAACCTTATTTTGTTTCCTGGTGTTTCAGCCTCCCTTTCTTAGGTTTTGCTTTATATGAATGAGTTATATTCCTGAGACTCTCGACAGATAATGGCCCATTCCTACAAGTCCTCTAGGGTCTTTTCTATGGTCTAGATCATACCAGGTAGAAACATTTTCTTTTGGGGTTTTTTGATAGATTTCTCCCAATAACAACTTAGCACACTAATTATTTGTAAAATCAGATTTGTGTGTTTAATAAAATGAATACAATTCTTTTCAGATGATTTGACATTTTATGGAATTCTATTTATTTGTGTTTCAATTAACTTTGTTAACAATGGCACAGTTAGTAATAATATTTGGCAATCAAAACCCATTATGAAGTATTTGAACAATACAAGGTTAGTTAAGTTAAAGGAGATGTTGTACAGAGCATTTCAAATTGAATTTGGATAGTGGCAAGCATCTGTGTGTTTGGAAATCTCTAAATTTTTGCCTGAAGGGTAAATTGAAGCCCATATAAACAAGAACTTGTGATCTAATGTTTGGGCTTTTACTGACACAGGCACAAACACACACGCAGATGCACACACATAAACCTCTATGGGAGGTTACAAAAGATAGGGGGGGAAAAAAAGAGAAGAGTAGAGGAATAGACGAGACATGTTAGCTGTCTATTTTATGTTTTTCAGCCATGTAATACAGTCTGGCAAGACATTTTCCACAGTTCCACCAAATCAGACCTGTAAAAGCAATTATCAGTCATGATAACATGAATCAAGCTTGAACTGCTGTGGTTCTGAAAAGCGTGACAAAGTTAATTGAAATTTGGGCAGTGAATATTTTTCACTTCCTGGTATAAGGTGTGTTTTCAGGGGAAGTTTGTTGCTATGTTGGCTTTAGTTAACAGTTCTTAAGTCTCTTGTTAAAGGATTTGTATTATTTCTGTGGGTGGATCATAGTCTCATCCAATTATGACTTCAGTACAGCCAAGCTTTGTGTCATATGTTTTACTAGCCCATACTGGTTTGCACATTCCTTTCACTTCACAAGAAGANTTACAAACAGTACTTTGGAAGTATCAAATTCTACTGAATGTTAATTTCATTCCAAAAATATAATTTTGGTGGCTTAGTGATGTATTGTTTTAGTAACTACAATAAAATTGTTTAAAATCCGGCAAAAAAATATATTAGTTCTCAGCCTAGAAGTCAAATGTGATACATATCTATGTTTCCTTGGCTGGTTATCTTCTAATCTCCTGACTGTAGAGAAGCATGAATTTGCTTTGATGTTGTGTTACATCTTTTTTAACGCTATCTCTGTATTTAAATTCTTTACTGTTAATGATGAAATTCTGAAGTCATCTGTGGTACTGGTATCAGTGCAAGTATGTTAAATACAGTATGGAAAGGAAACTGGAACTTCCTGAGTTTCTGGGGTATGTTGAATGTCTTTATTTAGCCCAATTTTGCTCTAAAATTATTGCAAGTTTTGGAAATTCTCTGTGCCAAGTCACAAGAAATATCAAAATTACCATTTAATTTTTGTGAAGGTTTTTTTTAGAACTGATTGTTTTGCTACATTTTAATTTTTATTTTTAGTTACTTAGCCCTTAGTTCTTGCCCTTGAGGTCTTTTCATGTCCTACAGAGTGCAACTTTTTAGTGACTTTGAAGAAGAAAACTGCTCTGAAGGATTTCTGAAGAATTTCTTATATGTTACCAAAAAATCCATTTTGTGAAAGTAGAGTTAATATTTCAGTACATTTTTCCAAGTAAGACATACCAGTAATACAGATAGGATCTGTGGCTCTAAAAACATTTTCAGAGTGGAGACTTGACTAAGAATCAAAAGAAGCCCTATTCCTCATGTCAAACCTCACATAATATAGAAGGACAAAATAGCATTATATAATAGTTGTATGAAGGTTTCTTCTCAAAAAGACTAAACCCTTTTATGGCATCTTCCTGCAGCTCCCATTTCATCTTCCCTCTGACCTCCAACATTCCCCAAATATCTCTCTCTGAAGCAAAAGAGAAACCAAGACTGAGGATGCCAGATAGGATCACACCAGAAAGTAATCTAGCAATTTTGAGCTGTTATGAGACTCCCAGGAGTACTGCAAGACCTGACATTGCTACACGTTTTAAATTTAATCCCACTGAAGTCATTAAGGTCCAAACTAATGGAAGTCAATCTAGCATTTAGGGACAGCAAAAATATTTATACTGTACACAACAGACTTCCATGACCAAGTAATTTAAGCAGAATATATTTCTGTATTTAATGTTTCTTTTCAAATGAGTCTGTATAAGACCTGCATGCCTCAGGTCTACTTGGACCTGTTGGCTATTTGGGACTAATGCTCAGAACTGAACATCCCCAAAGTAATTCTGAGCCTGGGAAACCACTGCAATTGTACCTGAGGAAAATTAAAGCCTAGCATCTGAGAAGGTACCATTTGATAAAATAAGCAAAAGACATGCAACGCAGCTAACCGTGCAATGCTAGCATTCTCCTTTTCCACTCCTCTGCCAAATGCACTTATTTGATTATAACAATTCTGATTAAGTGCATTATAATGCAACAGAAATTTCCCAGGACAGACTTCATTGCTAGAAATAGGCTAAATGATACTTAATGGAAATGTTCTTTCCCTGTACACTATTTATGTTGTCCTCCTTTCTTCCAGAGCAAGGTCTAGTTTTGGATGTGCAAAGAACTTTTCAGTTTTCCCCCATTCTTTCTACCCTCTGGAAACTGTTGAATTTTTGAACATGAAAGCACACACACTATGCAGGATTACATTTCTCCCATCTGGCCTGCAGCCTCCCCCCTCAGGCAATGAGCTCACTGGATCTCATAAGCTGTGGCAGTGTTTGTCTAGGTCAGTGAGTACTGGAGAGGATCTCCAAGCTGAATTTGGGTGGTGCAGGAATCATGAGTGGCATTTCAGTAGGTGGCATCCTTTCCTTTGGAGTTCACCCCAAAATGACACTGCCACGTGCTGGACAGATCCAGAAGCGCAACCGAAGTTCAAGTCACTCCCCAGGTCCATGAAGGTCATGAGCTGAGTTCCATGTGTTCCCTCCATTTAAAGGGTCATCATTAATGGCTGCTCAGCCCCACATAGGCACCAGAGCAGTGTGTCTATCACTGACACATGTCACCATGCAATCCCTCTGGGAGAGATATGTCATGTGGCCTTGGAAATGACCATGCCATTTGCTCCATCATCTCCCAGCTGCCACTTGCCAAACACAACCTCTTAAAGATCAGGGGAGAAGAAACCCAGGGCAGCTCTCTCTTGAGGATGTTGGGACCAAGCAGTACCTAGGAAACACAATGCCAAGATTAAATTTTGCATAAGTAATGAGATTCAACTGTTCAAAATCTTCCTGAAATTTCAGGTGGACAAAATTTCCCTGGCTTTCTGTCTCTGCAGAAATTTGGCTGTGTTTTTCTGCATAATCTGCAGCTCTGTTTTGTCTCCCCTGCAGAGGCCTAAAACTTCCTGACTGCTATAGACACTAAGGATGTAAAACAGTGTCCAAAATTCAATTGTTAGTAATTTTCACCAAAAATTAAAGAGGTCTCTCTAGCCTTCCAGCTTTTTTTCCCCTCTGGAGACTATTCACTCAGCAAGAAAGAAATCACCTTCTGAACCACTTGGTTCTTTTCTCTGAGATAGATCTATTGGGTATAGTGTAGTTCCCAAAGCATTTAACTTCTGAGACCACCTGGGAGAGCCCTACAAACCACTGGTGGTCCATAGACCACAGTCAGAATGCTGTTCTGTTAGGCTACTGGTTAAAGAAAAGGAAATTAAACACAGAAAGTTAAAATGACACTGTGTGTGAGTCATGGATCCTCATTAAGTAATACTCATACAGAGTGCTTGCCTTGTCTCCCTGGATGAAAGCTCTCCACCTTCTGACTCTAGTCTCTACCTCTTAGTATTAAATATCATATTTTCTTATTACAGAAATGAAAGAAATGCTAATTCTTTGCCTGAGAAACAATGAAGTGATAGAAATAGAAATAGAAATAATAGAAATAGAAATAGAAATAGAAATAGAAATAGAAATAGAAATAGAAATAGAAATAGAAATAGAAATAGAAATAGAAATAGAAATAGAAATAGAAATAGAAATAGAAATAGAAATAGAAATAGAAATAGAAATAGAAATGTAATGAGAGGTGTATGACTGAACACACCACTCGTATATTTCTGCTACTGACAAGCAAGGAATTCTTTAAATTTCCACTGAAGCCTGTTTAAATTAAATATGTCAAAGAATACTCCTTTTTCACATTCACTCTTTCCAAAGTGCACCCAAGTGCAATGAGACTTGTTTCTTTTTTTTGTTCAATATTGGGCTGTATCAAGCTTGTTTCAGCCTTGCCTGCCAGCTGGTGGGATCATGCAGAGATAGCGTCTAGTGACCACAGGTTAGTGCAGTTCCCTGTCTTATTTGGAAGCCATTTTTTAATGAGGTAATTTTTATGATTGCTGATTTGCTTAGGCTATAAGAAAATTGTTTCAGATCTAGGGAAATTGTAAAAAATTGTAACGGACCACTGTGCAACAGTGGTCCATTACAATTGCATTTTATTATTCTTCTTTCATCAGATTACAAATGTTGTCTCCTCAAATCCCACATATGAAGATGCATGACACAGAATACAATAGAGCCCTACAGAGGATGGCAAAAGAAGGCTTTTTCCCTTGGCATCCTCCCACTTTCAGGTCTTGGACCCAGAATATACTGCTAGTTTGTAGGACTGTCTCTGACATAGTCACATCTCTATCCGGATGTCTCCATTCAGACCCTGACTGTTAATGTGCATGGAGCAAGCAGAGCTCTGAATTTGGCTGATTCCTTTGGAGAAGCGATGGAACCAAGGCCTAGATTCGTTACACTTGGGACCTGCTCACCACAGTGGGTGGGATGATCTTGTGCAACCCATAGCAAAGGAGAAGGGTCAGAACAATAGATTTCTGCCAGCAGGGACATAGAAAAATTGAAGAGCCAAAAATATGGTTAGCAATGCACACAGGATTGTTGTCAGCAGTAAACCAAAACCTTGTATTTTCAGCTAGTGCCTGATTCCTAAGGCTATTTGTTACCCTCTCAATATTGCACTGGAGGAGTGGATAGACGAGACAGGGCTGCCAGGGACACAAAGTTTGACAGGCTGGAAAGGAGGCTGGCAAGAAGCTGGCTGTGCTACCACAACACTAGGAGGGTGGTCACTGTCCTCCCTGCCCCAGGGCTGTGATCTTAGCTTGCCTGCCAGCAGAAAGGCAAGATTTCCAACTTCTGGGATTCTAGGTACCACTTTGTGAGAACATGACTTGGTTCACTTTTTTAAAGAATTCCCCAGCAAATCCACTACACTGACAACATTTCAGCAAGACCTAGCACCATAAAGATGGAAAGAAAGGAAGGAATGTTGTAGACAAGACTCTCCAGAAATGTTCTTGCTGGGAGCGGCTGATACGGGAATTGTCCAGCAAGCCTTTGCTGCCCATCTTTCCAGTAAGGGTTGCACACCATGCAGCTCATTTCAGGCTGGAGATTGCCAATACTGTTCCTCTGTGGTGTGCCTGTATGTGTAAAGAGGGCATTTGAGGGAATTTCCAGAAGTATTTTGGCCACTACTGCATTCTAGAATTGGCACTCCGAGCTTAAATGGTAGCCCCATGGTATCAGCTGTCAATGACAACATCTTGCATAAACAGTAATGATTGCAACAGGAATAATCTATGGTAATACTAAGGAACACTATTTTTTTCCAACAGAATTCTCAGAAACACTGCTTAGTGTAAAGACACGGAGAATTTCACTATGCCTTCAACAAAGTGAACAGGATATGACCTAATCTTCCAGCAGTAATGCTAGAACATTTTCTTTGGTAACTTTTAGCAGATTTGCATATCAACGTAATGCAAATGAAATTTCAATCTGCTGTTCACTGCTAGATGCTTTACTATTTACACTTGGAGAATAGATTCAGAAAGCAACTAATGTTGCACTTCTAATTTTTACTTTGATTAGGCATTTGAGACCCCTTAGTAATGCTAGAGGTAATAAACAGAAAAATTATTAAGAAAGCACTTGAAAACCAGTTCCAGATCTTCTGGCATAAAAAGTGGAATTTATGTCTCAGTCACCTGACACAAAGTTAGCACTGAGACTGATGTAACAGTTTTGTCCCATGATCTTAGCTGCTGAATTTTATTGGGTTCTACATGGAACACGAGCATTAGACAAGGTGAGGTATCAGAGGAAGGTCATCTCCCTGTGTGAAAGGACAGAGGTTTTTCCAGGACTGCAGAGAATCCACAAAGCATCCTCTCACTAGAATCACTTTCCAGATTAAATACAAAGGCAATGCTGAACAGACAAGGATGGCTACCCAGTGAAAGACCCAAGAGCCCTGGATACCTCTCTGCGATACAGCAATGTGCACAGAGCAAAAGCAAGTGATGCTTCTGGTTGGAATTTGAAGTCTGGCAAATTTGTTTCCATGTAAATGTTTGGGAATGCCAAAATTTGGGTAGTGGCCTCAACCTTGGAGAAACCAATTATCACCAAAAACACCAGAGATCAAGCTCCATAGCAAAAATTGTCATCTCAACTGGGGGCATTATAGTGAAAGCAGAAATGCTATTAAATATTTCTGGCATTTGGGACAGGGTTACAAAATGCATATGAACATAGCCCACAGCAAAACTATTTGATGGATATTAAGCACTTTTGAAGTTAGTTCCACCATCTCCCCCACCTAAGTACGTGAAGCTCTTTGGCCTGTGGATGGTCTGGATTACTATGGAAGCTAAATAAACCCTTAACCATAATAAACATGAAATGATGCAGCATTCTCTTGGTTTTTTTCATACAAAACAAGGCATGATAGCAATTATTTATGACTTTCATGCTTTTTTATATGTCTCTGTTCACTCCGTGCACCTGGTGCCTTTTGAGGATTCATTTTAATGTGTTCAACACATGCTCATATACAGACTGAGATCTCTATAGAAAAGTGTTGCAGTGTGAGTACCCAGGATCCACCCCCAATCAGTTGTTGACAATGACGGAGTGACAAATGCTGTCAATATTGTATAAAGTGAAGAAAAAAAAAAAAAGCCCTACAAGAAAATTCAGTCCTGGAAAAATTCTGAAAAACACAGGTTTTCCAAAGGTTTGATGATATAAGCAAAAAGTCCCTTAAGTGCATATTTCTCTTGAAGAATGTAGATGGTTTCAGTACTTAAAAATCAAGCAGGTGAGTATGTTCTGTGGTGATCCAAAGCTGTGACCACTGAAAGTGCATGGCTTTATCTCAGTTTTTCTTCTACAATGATAATTTGTGTAAGATCTATGATTTACTGTAGATTGATGACATACACCAGGCTGTCATTTTTCATAGTTAGGTAGCTGAAGTAATCTCCAAAATATTTAGCATCATAACTAGAATATGTGTTGATGATGCTCAGTGAGTTTTGCCGAAATTTATGTAATTCCTTATAAGGGTATGTGGTTTCTGGTACTACAGAGGGATCCAAAGGTGGAAAATAATAACTCCTGTTACTCCAAAGTACTAAAGGTGGTCTTTGGAATGCATTTTCAATCTTGTTTCTTTACCTTTAAGAGAACAGATTACTTTTATTAGATAGGCAGACAGACAGACAGATAGTTATGGCTGAAAGTACCACAACAGAAAAATAGTGGTTTTCATTTAAATTGTTATGCTTTTCAGTCAGCTTGTCTTACTCAAAAGCAACAGAAGACCCTTGACTTCATTTGTATTTCAAAGCATAGTCACTCTTAGACATCTGTTTTGGTGGAAGTTTAAACTACTTTGCTGCCTTTGTTACTTTATATAAAATGTTTAAAGACAATTCAATAAAGTGAAATTTCTTTGAGACAGGTAC
Organism: Bombycilla garrulus; assembly: GCA_013400315.1. Taxonomy (NCBI): domain Eukaryota; kingdom Metazoa; phylum Chordata; class Aves; order Passeriformes; family Bombycillidae; genus Bombycilla; species Bombycilla garrulus. Next base: position 25,713 of record VXBU01006994.1, read on the forward strand.
TATCATGTCAGTTTGAGGTAATCATGGCCATGCCTGCTTACATGTTTTTAATGCCATTTGATAGGTGTCACTGACTTTTATGAAAATCTTTGAGGCACTTCCTTATAGACTGTGTTTGGAATTACTGTACATATCTTTTTCCTGGCCTCTGGCTGAATCTTACAATGTAAATAGGTTCATATGGCTGGCACAGAGAGGAATAAGGTGTGTATTACTACAGCCAATACTTCAAAGGGGCATGCAGGGTTTCAACCAAAATTAAGAACAGGAGAGCCTTTTGTAGACACCTCTTTTTTTTTTACTTTTCTTCTAGTTGTCTGCTTAGATGAAAAATGTCTGGGGTGAAGCTTTCCAAATAATTATTTTGAATAATTTAAATAAAGTTATATGTTTTCCTAATGGGATGAAGTTTTTTATCTTTTGAATTTGTTGGTTTGAGGCATAACAACTTACAAAAAATAGAGATGTTAGAGCTTCACAATAGATCTATTACTCCATTATCAACATGTTGAGCAAAGGAAAAGACATACCAGTACTTGTTATAAAATAAGAAACAAAATTATTTTAAAATAGAACCACCAGAAAAATCATAGCAACTATATAAATGCTTTAAAAACGTTGAAGGGCTGCATACATTAAACAACAAGCTCAACAAATATAACTATGCTGCTGGAGCTACCTATAATAATTAATATATTATTCACATTTAAAGGCAAGAACTGCAACAGAATTCATTATACAAAGTCCATGCAACTTCTGATATAACTTTATATACTTTTAATGTCCTTAGAAGAGTTAAAATAAATATTCTGTTGTTTCATTTCAGACATGGAATGAAAACTATGCAAGAGAAAGTAATTTTTAAAATGCTTTCATTGCAGCCAAGGAGCCAGGAGACACAATTGTTTGACATGAGTTGCACTTGATGTCATTAGCACTGAATTTTGTCTGTAAGCACCACTATAAAGTATGTACCGCAAATGCTGCACAGTTATTTTGTGTTTCAATCATAAATATCCTTTTCTGCTAGGATTGGGCAGGGAAAAAATTTATCTCAGGTTAGAATGGACAGACTTTAATTACAGGCTAAAGAGTAGTACCATACTTGCACACAGAAATTACAGGAATTACAAAAGTTTTAAAACTTTCTTCTGCATTTTATATAAAATTATTTGATGTAACATCTGTTTTTTGGCCAAAACTGTCCATTTAATAGCTTTTTTCCTCTTTTTCCTTTCTCCAGCATGTATTTTGGGTACTGCTTCTGAGATTATTTGCACAATATCAAATTACATTTTAAAAGAAGAAAATAAGGGTTTAAGATCTGAGTCCATAGTGATTATGAGGAAGAAGTCCAGATACAAGCTTTTTTGGAGTATCTGTTCAAATGGAGGATAGCAGCCCTACAACAAATTTTGTCCTATGTTCGGGCAGGATATGGACAAACCTAATCCCCTGCATGAATGCATACAGCATTTTACAACCAAGTTTTTCTGGGACCTCTCAATTTCTGCTACAACCCCACGCACTACTATCCAGACAGTAATAACTTTTGTCTAAAAGAAATTTTCTGGACACAAAAATAACGCAATCATTTTATCATACAAATTATACATCCTCTCATTCCTACTACTTATAAACAAAACAAAAAACCACCAAAGTGGTTTTCCTCAGTAGAATTTTGTGTGAGACATGAAACCAAGTGAATAATAATTATGAAATGACAAGAAAAATAACTTTGTTATGCTTATATTTATAGAAGGTGAAATTCCTAAAATGACATCTGCAACTTGTGCATCACGCATATGCCATGATAGCTTTGGTCTTCCCTCCAAATATTAAGGAAATATGGGTATGCCAGCTGAAAGCAAATGTTGCTTTAATTTTCCATATGCTGTGGAACAAAAATCATCATTGGTTGCATCCTTTTGGTATGTTCTGTAGTCTACTGAAGTCTGTAGAAACCGTTATATCACTTCTGTGAAACACTGGACTAGATCCAATGGTAGGTGCTTTAGAAGCATGATAAAGATGGAATTTGGTAGTGTACTTAAGACAGAAAGTCATGAGGACCTGATTTACAAAACAGTAAAGAAAAGTAACTCTTCTTAATAATAATAAAAGTAATGCAATGGTTGTCAGGACAAATTGGAAAGATGTTATTGATGCAAACATTGGACAACAAAATACATCCAAAGGAGTAATGTAAGAGGGTGCTCACATCAAAGCAGATGCTGAACTTTTGTTTGGGTATTTTTGAAACATTAGAAGTNNNNGAAAAGACTGATGACCCTCAAATTTTGCTAACATTGGATTTTGTTCCACAAAATTGTATGAAGATTTTGCTTTCAATATGGCCTGCTCTGAAAAGCAGAAAGCTCAGAATGACTATTGTGGTTTTTATCTCTTCTAGTTCTAATTATGCCATGGGTCTCTTTAAATAGATTTTGACCTTTTAAATTTGTCCATCAGTGTTCCCTTTAGTACTTAGGACTCTTGACTATGTCCCTTCATTATAGTCAATAACAGAGCAATTTACCGCTTCTTAAGAGTTAAACCTTGAGCTGTATTTTTTGAACCTGAGTTGTCTTGTTCTTGGCAATGCTGTATATTTTATTCCTCCACCACAACCCAATTTTTTCATCATGTTGTGGTGGGGTATTAATGACTTTCCTCCTTCCAACATCCTAATGAACTATTTATGTAATTTGTGTCCAGCTACCTGCAAAGACACAGGATTGTATTCTGGGTGGCTTAAACCTGGAGGTCCTGAGCAGCTGGAGCAGCTTCTTGATGAGCTGGGAATGCTAGACAGTTCAGAACAGAATTTATGTTGAGCAACTGCCTGCCCTTGGAAGAGGTCTCTTCCCAAATGAGTCTGCATCCTGCTCAATTTAATGCACCAATACAAGATCAGAAAGACTTATCTGACATTTAACGGGTTTTATTACGTAATTAAAATAAGTAATTTACTTTAGTCTTAATTAAAAACATCACTAATGACTTGCTCACAAAATATTGCAAAACCTTGATGTGAATGAACTGTCGTCATCCAAAACCAGCCCTTTTTCTGGGCAGGCAGGAGTGAGCTAGAAATGGACAGTCTCCCTGTGCACGTGTCCTGCTGGTGCTGATCACTGACTGCCCTGAGCTCTGTATATCTGTGAAACAGTTCCAGCTGCAGGTCCATTTTGGTAATTCTTCCACAGTCTGCATGCCTCCCTCCATGACCAAAAATGTTGCAGCCTTCCTGAAGTCCCCAGTCAGTTGTATGCATTGCTTGTAATCTCAGAATGAGTCTCTAAATAAAATAAATCCTGTCAAGAATCACCTTGAAATCACTTTATTTAGTGGGTAACACATTTACCTTACAAGTGCACTGAACGATTTTTGCCAGACAGATTAGAAAGAGAGAGAGAGAGATGCTTCATAAAATTTTAAATTGAAAATAAGAACTTAGGAGTGGAAAAACCCAATATAGACCTGGTTAGTATGCTTCAGTATAACAAACAGTACAAACAGATTTAGAATCCAATAGACAGATATTCAACAGTCACTTCTGATTGTTGTCTGTCAGGGACATACATCTGGTTTTTCTGACACAAATATCACTTTTTCAGCACATAATATTCCAGAAAAATTACCTGTTAAGTGATTATTTAACTAAAATACCCATTTTCATACCCATTAATTAACATGATAGTGCAGTCCTTTGGCCAAGTTTCTTCAAAAGGTTTTCATAAACATGAAGCACAGTATTGCATTAGATTGGATTAGTTTCTTTTATCCTCATACTTGTAGAATTGTCTAAGAGCTATATATAGGAATGCTTTACTGTATGCAACTAGCTAAAAGTAGTAGAATTTCCTTCCACCCTACTCAGAGCAACCTAATAATTGCAGCATTAGACTTGGCACAATGAAGAAGACATGTAAGAGTTTTTTTCTAAAAAATAATTTTTAACAAGATTTTCTTTTGGTAACTTTAAAGTTTTTTCCATCACGCTTCTGCATAATGGTTAAAATATCACAGGACTTTGTTCCTAGATGCAGACCTTTTACCCTTTACATTCAGAAATGCAGAGATTTTTCTTATATTTCAAGTGACTAGGTATCTTATGTCACAATTACAGAGGTGCAGGTTGACATATGTATTTCAGCTCACTGCCCATAGGGTATTGTTGATGTCATGAGGAAAAGGTAGGTGTTTTGCACTCTTTTACTGAAACTGCACATAGAAGATTGGTCCAATTGCAAAAGCTCTTCAACACCTGTTTTGTTAATACTGAGGATTCAGTACTGAGCATAACTTGGAGGTTTTTGTTGTCCTCACAAAAAAGAGAAATCCCAGGCAACATAATTTGATCTTTCAGCTTTCTCTCATAAATTTCTTTCTTTATACTTCTTTATAAAAAACAAATAAACAGACTTAAATATGCCTTCCAGTCATAATTCCTAGTTTTGTACACAAGTTCATGTCTCTAATTGCCACCTCAGGATGCAATTTGCATTCTTGTGAAGGGCAAGAAAAATATAAATTCTCAACCCTGACGTATGGGAACTGCAATGAAATACAAGAAGTCTGTATCATATAGGGCTATTCATGTTTGATTTCAGAAGCTCAGACAGTGCCAGTGATTCAGAGCTCAACTGATGGCTTATAGCACTCATTACAATTGTGTACTGGAGGCACCATATCCTGTCTGGATAAGGTGCAATACAAAGGTCTGGTCTTCTCTGAGGTCATTAAGGGTCCATTTTTGAAAGAGAACCAAGTATCAGGCATTAAACGTAATCTGCCAGTTAACTCATACCTCTGGTACTTCCAGAGGCACGCATATGCATACACAGATAATTTTAGAGCTCACATTACAGTGCTTCTTAAAAAACACACAGAACACCATAAGTGCTAAATATGATGGTTACTATGATTAATAAAAAATCTGATATCCTTCTTAGATAAAAAGTTTATACAGAAATGTAAAATTTTCCACTTTTTTTTCTTTTATAGTGCTCAGAGGCCAAAGGGGACCATTAGATCATCTAGATTCATCTCCTGTATGTCACAGGCCATTAACTTTCCCTAGTTACCCGTTTTAAGCCCAATAACTTGTGTCTATGTAAATCACAAATTATATATGGCTCCAGCCAGGCATTTCCATCCGGCTGGTGTGACAAACTCTTTTCTGTCTCCCATGNAAATTGGAAAGATGTTATTGATGCAAACATTGGACAACAAAATACATCCAAAGGAGTAATGAAAGAGGGTGCTCACATCAAAGCAGATGCTGAACTTTTGTTTGGGTATTTTTGAAACATTAGAAGTAAGCTAAGAATTATATTATTTGAAAAAGTAAAATGCATCCATACATTTTTATCTCAGATACTCTTAAACACTATCTAAGATGTTGTAAATCACTCTCTTACCATCTAAGANATAGTGCTCAGAGGCCAAAGGGGACCATTAGATCATCTAGATTCATCTCCTGTATGTCACAGGCCATTAACTTTCCCTAGTTACCCGTTTTAAGCCCAATAACTTGTGTCTATGTAAATCACAAATTATATATGGCTCCAGCCAGGCATTTCCATCCGGCTGGTGTGACAAACTCTTTTCTGTCTCCCATGACCCCACATTTCCTACAGAAGTCTTCTTGCTGCCTGTAAGTTTCTCTCCAGAGGTACTATTCTGTAGAGGAGAAACAATGGCTCTTAGCTCAGCCAAAAGCTGGTACTAGTTGCTCCCTCCATCAGTTTTATTTTTCTCTTTTACATATTCCTTTGTCCAGGTCTTTAAACTCTACTCATGACAAATATATGCATTTGTCATAATCTTTGGATCACAGCGTGGTTCAAGGTAATTTTACAATAACCTCCTTTTCTTTGACCTCTTTTCTCTACTCATTGAATATTTGTCTTTGTAGGTTTGAGATATGTAGGGCAGCGTAGGCAGTATACACCCGTGTACTTCAAGTCTGTGAAAACAAAGTCCTGGTAATTAGTGATTTGATATCGAGTTGTTAATCCAGTGAAATCCATATTGCAGCATTTGTTAGGGCTGATGACAGCATCTGGGTTACTGAACCAATGGACTTGGTGCCGAAGGCAACACGTGGTGAGAGAATAGGTGACCCTTGTTTTGCATCATGGTTGTTCTGCTTTCCACTTCCTGTTGCATGAGTTCCTCCTGGAAAACTATACCCATTGCTTTATTATCTTAGAAGGGCTAGGATAATAAAAGTCTTCTCCACTAGAATTATTAAAAGATATCCCACACAAACAAGGCAAACATTGATGACCTAGCTGTCTCTGTGTCCTTATTGATGGATACAGCAGTTCATGTGCACCTGTCAGAGAGCTATCACAAAAAAAGTGAGTGTTTCCCTCACTTTCCATATCAGACAACCAGTTAATGACATCTACATGTGTAAAGAGCCCCAAAACCACATTGCAAAATCAATATAAGGCAAACATAGTTTGGAAAACTAAATTAGATATTCGAGGTTAATTTTAGCATTAAAAAGAGCAACAGGTCAAAATCACTTGTCTGTTTCCCAGATGATACTTTCCATTTTACTAAATAGATGTCTGTTAAGGCTGGGAGTAGCTCCTTTGTTAGAGAGTAAGGGAGGGAAGAGAGGAAAACAAGAGCAGCAGGGAGAGATGACCTAATTTTACCTTTTCTGAAAAAAGGTAAAACATTGCTAGACTGGGGACATGATCCCACAGGCCACCAAAGGCTCTTTCCTGAGACAGTGTACAATTTCCTCTGTCTGAACAACTCTCACTTCTAATTTTATCATCTTGACAAAGCTCTCTGCACTCATAGTTACTTCAGAGATGGAGAAACTTCACATTCACAGTGGTACACATATTTAGCATGAGGTCAACTTCTTTTATATAAAAAGCTATCCTGAAGAGCAACTGTAAGAGCAACTATGAAGAGGAGTTCTATATCACTGATGCTCCAACTATGTGTAGGGCAGAAGGACAATGATACTGGGATAGCACAACACAGCCTAGCAAAATCAGGTTTTTTCTTGCATAAAGTGAGAGACTATGCTACAGACATGTTGCATGACCCTGAAGCCCTGGTCCTAATCTAGGTTAAATTAGTGTTCCTGTCATTTGTGCCCTTCACTAGTGCATTGCCAAATCACAAAATAACTTCATAAGATAAAAGATTTTAAGTAATTATTATGTAGATACTGCTTGTGGAGACAAAAGCCCTGTGAAAAGCAGGGGAAGCTTTGGTATCCACAGTAGTTGCCAGTGATGTCTCATCTCCTTTTCCACTTCTTTAGAAGACACAGGGGTGGCTTTGATTTGTCACCACTCATCAACTTTTCATGGCAATGAGGAGACAAAAGCATCCACAATCAGGTACAAAATGTCAAAACTTTAGCTTAATGCCTATGTCAAAATGGTCACCTATGAAATCATAACCCACTAATCTCTTAATTTTCTGCAGACTCCAGCAGACATATGTGCTTGCTGGTTATTTCAGATTTTGATTTTACTGGAGGGAGGAAATTGTTTTAAATGAATTCAAAGGTTATAGTTCATAGAGCTGTGACGTCTAGAGAACTCCGTAATTTCATTACAATTTATACAGCCATGGAATTACTGGAAACATATTTATACCACCTGTTTCAGTGCAGACAGCCATAATTCTTATTCCAAACAGCACTCTTAGCTCTTCTCATCATATTTCCTGGTCGAAATACTAAGTGTATCTTGTTCAACAAAGCAATCAGTGGGATTGACCATTTGAATTCAAAAGGCAATTTATTGTGCTATCTTTCTCCAATTACTGCCAAGATTGCTTAACATTAAAAATCATTAAAAAGAAGAAGTAAAAGAAAGAAAAAAAAGGAACCATTCATTTTGGCACTGCTACTGTGGAGTGCCAGCCAGCACCAGTATCTGGCAGGGTGCCCTTGAACCACTCTCCAAAATAAATATAGCAGATGTCAGTCAGGTGTTTTTCTTCCCGTGTCCAGCCACTCACCAAGGAGTATGTTTTTAATTTAGGACCACATCCTACTAGTGCAATGAATTTCACAAAAATTCAGTGTCCTAGCTAAATAGGAGGAATCAAGAAACATTTGACACACCTAATCTGATAAATCTGAGTCTGTATCTGAGCTCCTTGTATATCAGCCAGGCCGAGCCAGACCTCATCATCTCATGTTGAAGCACTGAACTCTCTGGACTCCATTTGAGTGATCAAGTTCCAGCATTTGCCATAGTGGTCCCACTTCTCCAAAAGCACTTATAGAGCCCACAGTGCATGGTAGCACTGGCTTTACCCTTGCAAAGCTCAGCAGAGTCTGATGATGTCAGCCCATGACACCCCAGACACTGCAGAAGAGCTGTCTCCAACCCAGGCCTTACAATGAGCAACCTCCAGTGGAGGTGAGCAGAGTGATTTCTCACAAAGGTCTCTTCAGCTACTACTTAAACCTATGTGTTCATCTGCTTGGGTTGCTGTTTGCTTACAGTGATCAAGAGGCTAGTTTACACAAGCACACAAAGGCACCAGAGATAATATTAAGAGTTATTAAGTGTTATGCCTATGGATTGCTTTGTGTGGTTCATACACACACCAAATGGAGAGTTTGTATATTGCTATGTATCTACCACTGTAAGTTTTTGCAACAAGTAAGCTTGATTATTGCAGTTCAGCTTGCTTCTCTCAAAAGATTCTTGTGCAAATGCAGCCAATTCAGTGCTAAAGGCCTCCCCTGTTTTCAAACGGCATGTGATGACCAGCTGCTCCCAGTCACCACACACTTTTCATACTTTCTTTTCTTTGTATGCTGGATTGTGAACCAAGAAACAATTACATAATTGTATCGTTTTCCCCATCATTTATATGAAGATATACAACACCCCTTGTTGTTCAAATAGGCTATACACTTCAGTGTTATTTGTTTCAGTTTTTTAATACACCATTTTTATATGGCCTTTTGCACTGAGAGGGGTAGTATTTCCATTTTAAGTTCTACTCTATCTCCTAGCCAAGATTGCTGAGATGCTGGTCATATGATTCTGAGATACAGACTTCAGCAAGGTTTGGGCCATGGTCATCTAATCATACCCTCTATGAAAGTCACTCTGACCCACAGCAGCTACACTTGACTGGGAGTTTCCAGGTACTAAATCCAAGTGGCACCACTTGGCTTAAGACTGTGCCTTTGCCTCCAAAACTGGTTGACTACATGAAAATTGTCTATTTGAAGCAGTCTCTGTATCTCTGAGCTCCCAAAGTGTACCTCAGAATTGCTCTCAAGAGCACAGGCTGGAGAGGTCAGGTTCATGCCCAGGACTGCTCTGTCCACGTCCTGGTGTTTGGGAATGTTTTGAAGCTTTCACTATTGCTGGCTGCAACACTGCTCTGCTGGCTGACTTGCTCTTGCCATTTAGGTCACCTCCAGTTTGATTTGGTGCCTGTAAAAGGCAATGGTTACAGGTTCATTGACTCCAATGGACTTTGGCCCAAACACACAGATCTCTGGATTTCAGATGTCTTTGATTTGCAGGAGCATGCAAGCTGGAAAATGTCAAAAAGGGACATTTGCTCCTGGCAGGAATCAGTAAAAGAGAAAACCCCTGCCATATATGTTATTTACTGATCTACATATTTGACATTTCAGTACAGTGTAGTAAGTAAACGCTCACAGGAAACATGTTTTTGACAGAAGTTATTTTAGTGGAATTTAGCATTTACTAAAGCAACTTGGTATTGTATTTTACAGGTGCAAGTCAGAAGGATGATTTTTCAAAATATACCCCCAGAGTTTTATATATTATTTTTACCGTATTTTTAATGCCAAATCAAAATTATCATGTTTAATTTACTGTATTCTCAGTGGTTTTGGTTAGATTTATGAATTACCTTGGATTAATTGTTGTATAGCATTCTGGTTTTATAGTGTAATTGGGTGTGTCTAATTACATTCCATTTTATTACTTGCTTTAGGGTATATTTTGGATGAACTGTGTAATATAAAATAGATTTGGTGTTATGCTTTATATAATGCCAGAGAAAGTACAAAACTGCATCTAAATTTCTAGGTTTATGGGTCCCATGTCCAGAAAACTTTGAAGGACAAATCTGCTTATTTTCCTTTCCATTTTTCTCAGTTTGTCATGTGTTGTTCCATTTCAATTTTTTACAATAACTTTTGAATTATTGAAGCTTTGTGTCAGTCAGAACAAAATTATTAGTCCACCCTGAATGATAGTGTAAATACTGGTATGATACATTCCAAGACTCCTGTTGATAAAACTCAAATCAGAGCAGCATCTAACCAAAGCAAAATAAATAATCCCACATGGGGGCCTGACACCATTCTTGTATTGGACCTTTCTCCTTTCTGGTCTTTGGAGGAACTAAAATAGAATACTTTGAATTAGTTATCACACTGCAGTTTTTAACACCTGTAACTTCTGACTCTCATAGAATCACAAAATATTTTGCATTGAAAGAGATATTAAAGATCATCCAGTTTCACTCCTCTGCCCTGGTCAGGGAACCTCTTAGTAAATCAAGTTACTCAAAGCCACATTTGACTTATCTTGAACACTTCCAGGAATAGGCCAACCTCATGGTAAAGAATTTCTTCCTAATATCTAATCTAAACCTGCCCTACATCAGCTTAAGGCCATTCACCCTTCACCTTATCACTACATTCTCTTGAAAGTACTCTCTCTCTGTATGACTTGTAGGCTCCCTTCAGGTACTGCAAGGCTGCAATTAACTTACCTCAAAGCCTTCTCTTTTCTAGGCTGAACAATCCTAATTCTCTCAGCCTGTCCTCCCAGGAGAGGTGTTCCATCCCTCTGATCATATTTGCGACCTCCTCTGGACTCACTTCAACTAATCTGTGTCCGTCTTATGTTGGGTGCACCAGCTCCAGATGCAGTGCTCCAGGTGGGTCTCAGCAGAGCAGAGGGGCAGAATCCCCTCGCTCCCCTGCTGCCCATGGGGCTCTGGGTGCAGCCCAGGACATTTTTGGCTCCCTGGGTGAGAGGCTGGGTCATGTCCAGCCTCTCACCCAAGTCATTCTCCTCAGGGCTGCTCTCATTTTGTTCATCCCCAGCCTGTGTGGATACCAGGGGTTGCCTCGACACAGCTGCAGCACCCTGGGCAGCATCTTGTTAAACCTCATGAGATTCCCAAGGGCCAACTTCTCCAGCTTGTCCAGATCCCTCCGGACGGCATTCTATTCTTCAGGTATGTCCACAGTAGCACTCAGCTTGGGGTCATTGGCAAACTTGCTTGAGGATGCCCTTTGTCCATGTCATTGATGAAGATGTTAAATAACAGTTGTCCCAATAGAGACTGCTTAGAGACGTGACTTGTCATGGATGTCCATTGGGACTCTGAGGCATTGACCATGACCCTCTGGATGGGACTGTACAACCACATTCTTATTCACATAATAGTCCACTCCTCGAATCCATGTCTCTCCAATTTAGAGAGGATGTCTGGGGGGAACTGTGTCAAAAGTTTTACAGAGTCCGGGTAAATTATATCTGTAATCTTTCTCTTGTCCACTGATGCAGTCTCTCCACCACAGAAGGCCACTGTGTTGGTCAGGCAGGTCTTGTCCCTGGTGAAGCTGTGCTGGCTGTTCCAAATCACTTTCCTTATCATAGCTTCTGTGAGGATCTTCCGTGATTTTCCCAGCAGCAGGGTGAGGCTGACAGGTATGGAGCTCCCATGGTATTCCTTTCTTCCCTTTTAATAGATGGATAAAATGCTTCCCTTTTTACACTCACATCTCCTGACTGCCATGACTTTCCAAATATAACAGAGCATGGCTTGGCAACTACATCAGCCAATTCCCTCAGGACTCTAAGATGCATCTCATCAGTTCCCAGAGACTCCTGTGTGTTCAGGTTCCTCAGGTTGTCATGAACCTGATTTTCACCTGCATGGACTCCCCCAGTCCCTGTCTCGCAGACCAACCACTCAAGAAGTGTGGGAAGAGGTTGCCATTGAAGACTGAAGCATAAAGGTTGTTGAATACCTCAGGCTTCTCCTCATCAGTTGCTGCTAGATTATACACCTGTAGAAGGCCTGGATTATCAAAATACAATTTTTACATCACAGATTTCTGTATGGATTACCATAAACTGCTATTGACTGCATTTAGTAATTTTGATGTGCTTAATCCAAAACTATTCATCCCTGTCAACTTTACATCATGTTCTCAGATTCCTTCTATGTCTTTTATACCCCATCTCTTTCATTGCCATTTGTGTTGATGTGTCTCTCTCTTCCTCTGTTCTGCACAAAGAAGCACCTTCGTGCTGTCACAGTGAAGACTGAACCAAAAAAATCTCTGAATGCTAGAAACTTGCATCTTCTTTTTATCATCTTTGTGATGCCCTGCCTTGAGCGCCATTACAGTTTCTACATTTTAATAAATTGATGGACCTGTAGTCAAAATGCTACCCCAAAGAACCCCTTTCCAGGTGTTGAAATAAAAGACTGCTGAACCCTTTTGTCTGCCCCTAATTAAATGGTGGATTTCCCTTCAACATAACATTAGACGGTTTTGTTAAAATATCACAACCATTGCCTGGAAAGACAGAATGCAATTTAGAGACACAGAATTACTAGGTAAGAAGAATACAATTCACGAATCTCTGACAAACAGACTTGAAACTGAAAAAACAAATGAGTCACTAATACTATGTTAAATGAAAAATGGAGAGTACTGAACTGTTTGAGCTACTGTACCAAAAAAGAACAGAAGTTTTCCATACAAATGTCACGAGATTGGCTTCAGCATCAGAAGTCTGACTAATGAATTACTAATATGATGCAACTGTGGTTGATACCTTGTCTCACAACAAAGTACCATAGAAGCATTAATTTCTCAAAGTATTGAGTGTGAATCACTCTAACAAAGAGATAAGATCCAAAATGTCATTAATTGCAGAACATGTGAAACAGCTCAAAGTATATTTTATAGGACAAAAGTAAAGCTAGTTAATAAGTATTCTCATTTATTTTGGAAACTGGAATCTTTCTAGATTTATTCTACAACTTGATAGCTATACTATATTCTTTTATTAATGCAGGTTAGATTAAAAGGAATCTGTGATTAGTGTTAAGTAAATACAATAATTGCACACTGTATTTTCTTTGCTACTTTCTCCTCTTTCCTTTTGAGCACAGGGAAAAGTTTCACTGGTAATGATGAACTGAATCTCACAATGTATGGAAATACATGATGAAGCTGGCTGCAGCACAGAGAATGGAATAGAGTATTTATGTAACTCTCAGCCCTGCACTGATTATGTCTCCGAAGGCTGGCTAACCTTGGTATCCCTAGGAGCACAGGCAGGCTGAATCAGAGGGAATGGCACATAACATAAAATGAATGTACAGCTTATTGGGGCTCAGCATCTAGTAGGAGTTAGACCCTAAACGGACTTTGGAGCTTTTGAAAAACTAATTAGATGCTGCTTTGTGTTGTAACTGTCTAAAAGTATTGAAAATTCTATGATAAGCAATTCTTCCATATACATCAGCAAATTCGCAATTTTCTGGTCATGTATATACAGCAGAGACAGCATCTCAAAAGGCATATGGAGACCTGAAACTTCAACTAGCTAATTTGAAATAAAACCCATAAAATAGTTATATTTTAAAAAGTAAAGTATCTCAAATAGGAATATTTTAAAAAGTAAAGTATTCCAGAATACAGGAATGTATTAAAAAAATCTGCCTGCTATTGATTTTACGCTCAGTGCTAAATTTCCATTTAACATTTGTAAGGAGTCTACTGTTTTCAAAATATAATTTTCACTACCTAATATTTAAAGACATTAGGTCTCAAATGCTGCATGTACATGGGTCACATATCCATGCAACATGTAAGAATGAACATCTGCATAAAGGCTGTGAGGCAATGAAGATTAAATGCTAACTTTGTGAGCTTTTTGTAACTCCTACCAAATCAGCTGCCCACAAACCACAGGAGTTTACCACATAAGCACATAGAAATTTTGTTTGGAAAGGACAGAATGATGATTTCCAGTTCATAAGATATTTATCCCAAGACACATTCATTCATCTGTTGCACATTTAAATGTCTGCTTTTAGTCACTTGCTGGAGCAATACAATTAGAAAGAGCATGACTTCATTCCATACTGACTTACAAGCAGTCACTGTGTAATCTAAAGCAGTAGAAACAAAGTGTGAGTTCAGGAAGTCCAAGCCACAGGGAAAGACATTCTGCACCAAAGAGACAGCTAGCCAGAGGTGATTAATGGGGATGTGGAGCCTAAATCCACCAGGAGGAAAGGAAAATAAAAGACTAAGTAAGTTACTCCACCTTTGCAAGGACTGTTTGTCTTTAAGCCTGCCTGGTGGCTGTTGAGGACTACATGTGTTTTCTTGACGCACCACACCTTCACTCAAGGCTTGGGGTGTAATCCTGGACTGGTCCAATGATGAATGAGTTTTGGTTGTCTTTAAGAAGAAAAATAATGGTAAGAATATGAAATATCTTTCAAAGATAGTGTATGAGAAATATTTAATTTTTACTTTTGCAAATCTAATTAAATTTAATTACAATAAAAATTGTGTGGGCAGTTAAGTCAAAGAATACTTGGAAATCATTTATTTCAGTCTGAAAACTTTCAAACTGCTTTGAGCCATTTATTAGCTACCAATAACCTTCATTTTAAAGCAATGTGTACAGTCATGCATGAACAATTACCTTCTGCAGTCTTTAATTTCATGGAATTTATTCACAGACATCCTTCCTAGGATGAAATATGTTCCTGGAATAGGCTGTGGTTTGATCTAAACACTGTCAGTTTGGGTTCAGATTGATCACTTCCAGTATGAATTTGGTAACAAGTTCCTGAAAGAAAAATGCTTCACCCTGAGACCACTATTCCAAATTGGTGCTTAATTCTGTGGAAGGATGTGATTGTCTAATTGGATTGGGATGGATGCTGAAAGTGTGAGACTGCAAGACTGATTTATTATGAATTGTGCAAATGAGTCCATGGCTACATGCCTTTTTCTGACCTGAATATTCAAGAGTTTCTTAAACAATTATTTTGCTGACTGAAATATTAATTCCTGAGAGATTCTCTTGATGTCAATGTTTCAGCTCAGTAGTCTCTTTAAGAGCTGTATTTGATAATAAATTGACTTTGACTAAGATGCAAATAAGACAAAAGATTTTATTTATTTAATAAAGTCAATTAAATATTAATGTTTTGCTTATCCTTGAGAAAATTATTTTGTGAATTTCTTATTCACTGAGTTTCTTTCTGTTGGTTATTGGACTGGTGGGGTTTTTTAGATGCACGTGGGCTTACCATATAAAATTAAAACACTACACTAATTTAAAAATTACTGTGGTGATATTTTCTTTCTGGTGATACATGACACTGACCTTTCAGTGAAAGAAATTTTGCAGTATTTTAAGGGCTCTACCTGTATCTCTCTGCTATTGCCTTTATGTGTGTTTTGCTAATGTATAGTGCTAAACAATAAGGTAAATTGACAGAGAGCTTTGAAGAAAATTTTATATTTCCCAGCAAAAAAATATTGATCCCCAAATGATTAGCACAGTCCTGTATGATTTCCTTATGCAAAATCATATGGAGTATGTATACTTTCAAATGTCTCATGCCAAAGTCATTGTCATATGTACTGCTTTGGTAATATGAAATAATCATTAACTGCAGATAGGCTGTGCTGGTTTGAGATTGATTGACATTTTAGTGGGCAGGAAAATAGCCACCCCTGGAAGTGAGGTGTGCCTGTGGATTTCCCATGAGCCCACTGCAACACCAATTGTGGACCAAATTTAAAGACAGACAGGGAAATGAGCCAATCAAAAGTTAAATTCGTCTCAGTAGGATATACATTTGCACAGGACTGCCCTGGAATCGCTCTCTTTTGTTTCCGGCCTTGAACAGGTACAGACGTGGGCTGTGCCCTTGGCCCGGCTTTCCCCCACCAAGGCCACAGAGGTCTACGGGGGGGGAAAGGCCGGGCCAGGCCGTGCCGGGAGCCCCTCCTGAGGGAGATATCCCGGACGGTGGTGGGGAAGATGGAAAGGAAGAGCGATGCCCCGTGCCCTGGCCCAGTTTCCCCCCAGTGTCCTGTGGGGGGAGATTGGGTCGTGCCGGGCCAGGCCTGGAGGGAGCCCCTCCCCCCCCCGGGAGGGAACTGTCCCAGCAGGGAGCGGTGGGGGGGAACGGAGGATGGGCTGGCCCCAGACTGGCAGAGAAGAATTTCTTCCCCTCTTCCCAGCGTGGAGAATC
>VXBU01006994.1:44695-60543 GCA_013400315.1 Bombycilla garrulus
CCAAACCCCACAAAACTGCTCCTTAGGACCTCTTGCTTACCTGCTATCTCCCAGGTACACTTTTACTTCTACGGAACCTTGTAAAAATTATCTCACCTTTATCACCAGAGATTTTTGTATCATGTCTTCCAAAATCTTGATCAGGTGTCTTCTCTTTCGTTAGGGCTAAAACTTCAAAGGAGCAATGTATTATATGATTCTCAACAAAGATTTATCATCCATTACTAACTCTAATACTGTGTGAGTCTGTATTTTGTTTGGCAAAGAAACTTTGATGGAGATGAAAATCGTAACTACAGAATAATATTAAGAATTTCTTATATTTCCAAGGAAACAGAACTGGGCTCAATATTGTTGGAATCATAACTTGCTCCTTTGGAATAACTACAAGTAGTACTCTAGATACATTTATTGACAGTCCAGAAGAGACTCCATCTCTAGGCAAACCTCCAGAAAGAGATATGCCACAAAAGCGTAAGAATCATTCTGCCTTCAAAGCACATGTTGGTATTATTCTTATCTACTTTTTCTTCCAGATAAAAGCTCCCATCCTACAGTTGATTTCTCTGCCAAGACAATTTCAACACACTGGACTTAGAGGCTGCACAATGTAGAGTGTTAGAAATCCTTGCTTACCTTTATTAAGTGTCCCCTCCAGGACCACATTGGCAACAAGGAGACAGAAATATTTCTTTCATTTTTCTTTTGCAAGTTTTCTTAAGGTTTTATATCTAAAGACCAAAATGGGGTCTTTTTGTTTGTTTGTTTTTCTCGTGTAGTTAGTCACTATTTATGAAAAACCATGAATTGCCAAAATAGAAGTGGCCTACCTTCTTCTTTAGAAAGAAGGCATGAATGAGACATCTCTCCTCCATAGAATAAGCTGTTTTAAACAGGGAGGAAAGTAAGGTTCTTAACCTGCAAATATACTACCTTCCCACTAAAGTGGAAGGTTAAAGAAGCTGCCACTACCCTTTCCTTTAATGAAATTTTCCCTCACTATGTTTTATCACCAGTGCCTTGATGATGAGTGCCTTTTGGATAGGTCTGTGTGTGGAAATGTTTAGAAAGGCCCAAGCACACACCAAGTGGTACCAGAATCCATATATTATAGTAAGTTCTATTGTTTGTGATCAGCTTCGTAGCCTGATAGTCATAGGCTGGGAGTGATTAAGCTATTCCGTATCTGGCTGGAACTTCTGGAGGGAATGGGCTAAGAAGCTGCAAGTGGCCCCCTAGCCTGTTGTCTTAGGTTAAACCGCAAGATGTACACAAAAGTGTGTATTCAATCACCATCTTCATAAGCTGTTAAAACCAGGTGGGGCAGTTCCTTATCTCCTTCATTACTCATTCCTCATAACTCCAGGGGATATCTTCTGCTAATGGACCATTGAGTCTCACTGCATGACTGATAAGATTACACCATCCTGTTGTGAGATGCTCCACCCAGAGGGATGAACCAAGCATTCCTACCTGGATATAATCTGAGGTTAAGAACATCACATGCAGCCTTATCCATTGAATTCCCAGAGGACAAGAACTCCATAACTGCCACTGAACCTTCAGAGGAAGATCAAACCCTTCTAGAGGAACACCGCTTCAACAGAATCATATGTATCACTTCAACAGGACTGCAGTGACCATTTAATTGGATGCCTACCAACACCCTGACCAACAGGGTGTTAGGTTGTACTCTGACTCTGTCATTGTTTCTGTATTATTGCATTTATTTCAATTTTCCTAATAAATCTTATTTCTGACTTGGGATCTCCCATTGGTTTGCTTGCAAACCAGTACACCTGACTTCTCCTCAGGGCCTCAGCCACTGCATCTGGCATCTGCAGGACCAGAATGGTTCTGCTCTTACCTGTACTATTTGAGATATACAGTAAACTTCTGCTCCCAGAGAAGCTATAGTCTGGGAAAAAAAAAAAAAAAAGAGGAAGAAGTCATGCTTNAACATCACATGCAGCCTTATCCATTGAATTCCCAGAGGACAAGAACTCCATAACTGCCACTGAACCTTCAGAGGAAGATCAAACCCTTCTAGAGGAACACCGCTTCAACAGAATCATATGTATCACTTCAACAGGACTGCAGTGACCATTTAATTGGATGCCTACCAACACCATGACCAACAGGGTGTTAGGTTGTACTCTGACTCTGTCATTGTTTCTGTATTATTGCATTTATTTCAATTTTCCTAATAAATCTTATTTCTGACTTGGGATCTCCCATTGGTTTGCTTGCAAACCAGTACACCTGACTTCTCCTCAGGGCCTCAGCCACTGCATCTGGCATCTGCAGGACCAGAATGGTTCTGCTCTTACCTGTACTATTTGAGATATACAGTAAACTTCTGCTCCCAGAGAAGCTATAGTCTGGGAAAAAAAAAAAAAAAAAGGAAAAAGTCATGCTTCANCTGGATATAATCTGAGGTTAAGAACATCACATGCAGCCTTATCCATTGAATTCCCAGAGGACAAGAACTCCATAACTGCCACTGAACCTTCAGAGGAAGATCAAACCCTTCTAGAGGAACACCGCTTCAACAGAATCATATGTATCACTTCAACAGGACTGCAGTGACCATTTAATTGGATGCCTACCAACACCCTGACCAACAGGGTGTTAGGTTGTACTCTGACTCTGTCATTGTTTCTGTATTATTGCATTTATTTCAATTTTCCTAATAAATCTTATTTCTGACTTGGGATCTCCCATTGGTTTGCTTGCAAACCAGTACACCTGACTTCTCCTCAGGGCCTCAGCCACTGCATCTGGCATCTGCAGGACCAGAATGGTTCTGCTCTTACCTGTACTATTTGAGNCTGCCCCCAGAAAAGCTATAGTCGGGGAAAAAAAAAAAAAAAGAGGAAGAAGTCATGCTTCATCTTGACATTATGCATTTATGCATTTTAGTCAGTTTTACAAAATGGTCCTGAACATTGTCACTGGAATTTTCATCAGTTTAACTACAGCTCTTCATTTAGGTCCTGCAGAAAAGTCTATGAGCAGATGTCCTGACAACCGAATATGCCCAGAAATTTTGCCTGGATATGCATTATATTATTTGATTTGGTGTTTAATCAGTTGAGAGCTGTGTTGCTGCTGTACTCCTAAATAATTACTGTCTTACAGTCAAAACACAGATGCATGAATGTCATTGTAAGGAATTTTGAAAGAGATGGGTTTGGAGTCTGAAATTATATTGACAGTCTTAGAAGATGTATCCTGTGCATAAGGCTTGATCTTCCTTCAATTAAAATAACATATATCTGGGATTATCAGACTTGGTTACTTTCAGTCTCAGGGTAAAGTAGATTCAGCAGGCAGAAAGGGTTCTTTACATCTGAAGGCCACGGCCAGATTCCTGTCCAGCAGTCACAGAACCACATAACTTTTAAACATTTATCAAAACTTTATGATATACAGTGTGTTAGAAATAACTGTTTGCTGTTAGATTGCAAGAAGAATGAGGAGCATCCATTTGTGTGAGGGTTTCTCCCAGATGTAGGTCTTTTACTGCTGTGCTCAGTCCACCCACCTCACATATGGAAAAAAGTCCCCAAAAGGTTTAGGGACAAAGCTCAACAGGCTGTAGGAGGACAAGGATAAAGGAGGAAGGAGGAGAAATCCATGGTCCAGGAAACCACCAGCTTCAGTTAAGCACAGTCTCTCAATGTACGTCCCTTCTTTAAATGCTATGTGTGTTATGTGGACAAACACCTCATATGATCTCATACTTATTTATTTTCCCATTATTATGCATTTAAATTGCTGATTTGAAAATTTAGCATTTATTTAGGAACATTCTCTGGGGGCAGTTAATTGAAATGCAGCAAGTATTTACTTTTCTAAAAAAAAAATAAAGGCAACAAGATATTCTGGATCATATTCAAGTTTCTCTTTTTTGCAGGTTGCTACATTCCCAATACTTAAATCTGTAAAATATAGATTGTTTATACTGATACTAAAGCTAGTGTGACTACTGACTAGATGCAATAACACACACTGGTTCTGCATTTATTATTATTCCCTACTAATGAAGCAAGGGTTCATCTACAAACAGTTGTGTGCCAATGCCTGCTTTATAAAAGGAAGGACAAGGGAATTTTTCATGTATCAAGGTTCATTTTTGGGAGAAAAAGTCAACTCTTTGTAATAGCCTTGGCTTTGAAGAGCAGCACTATTTGGTATTTGGAGAATAGTAGGAAAAGAAACAAAAAGAACCAAAAGCACACATTATACGTAACTAAAGATTTTAAGTTGCATTGTGCTCTGTGTGCAGCTTGAGGAAAAAAGCTCTTGACACCTGAATGAAGCAGGACCCAATGAAGGTGAAAGGTGCGCCCTACTGCATTGGCACACAGCCAGCATGCCAAGGAGCACCAGCCTGCACTGGACTGCAAACACCCCTTAGCTCAGCTTTTCTTCCAGCTTGAAACTCTGCATTTGTCACAGGTTTCTCATTGGTTCCATTTCACATCAGACAAATACACAGGCTTTTGATGTGGCTTTGAGCAAACCCCCAAAAAATGAAGCTTGTGAGACTGGAAAGAAAATATTTATGTCAAGCCCCAGAAAACCAAAGCATGGCAATCTTCAAAAACTGTCACTCTGAAATCTGATGACAACACATCAGTTAAAAACCATGATAAATATTTTGCAAACTATCAATGTATGCCTTATTCACAGTTGCTTTGTAGATGTGTACAGAACACAAATTCCCCACAGAAGAGTAAGGTGTTAGCTAGAATGTTTCTTTTTACACAGCAGAAGGACAAAGTCAGTATTTTGCAAGGAGGGCACTTTCCACCAGTAATAAGCAGACGAGGAAGCTTTTACTATGACCTACACTTCTCTCGGTCCTTCCATCTAAGGTTTTGGGGTTTTTTTAGTAGCCCACACAATTTAGTTTAGTGAAACTGACTTTTCATGAAGTAGCCTGTTTTTTGTATTCAGGCACAGAGAGAATTGTGAAATGCCATGTTTACTAAGTGCAAGTGTTCTGGGACTGTCCAGACTTCAGCAAATATATATTAAGGTTAAAAACAAGAAAACTGATATAGACAGCAAAACAACTCTTGAAAGTGTCAGAAAGTAAGAGAAGAGTTTGGTGCAGGGAGGACAGAATCAGTGAGGTTGAAAAGCATTTTGTGTACACAGTTTCAAAACCTTCTAAACTAATGCTGTTTTGTTATGTTAAATAACTTTTTGCTTTTTCACACTGTACTCTTCGCTCAATTGTAATGTTGAAAAAGAAAAAAGGCAGAATAAAAATTATATGTACACACACAAGTTTTGAGAAAATTGCATCAGGTGAGGATATTTTACGCAATGTACCAGAGCCTTTAATTCTTAACTGATTTTACATCTTCATAGTGGTTCTGGGCTCTGTTAAAATTACTTTAATTTTGGACTACATGTGAAATATCTGAGAAGAGTGAGACAGCAATACTTATAAGTCTAAATCACATTTTTTCTCTCATGGTCTCTGGTACTGTTGTGACAGGTTTATTATGTGATGTGATTTTGGGCCTCACTGAGTGCTGCTATTTTACAATCAGGTTTTTATACCAGCTGTGTGTCACTGGGGTGAGTATGCCCCAGATGCAATGTGTCATGTCCTGGCTGACATGTCTTTGTGTTACTTGAACCAACAGTAGTGAAATCATTGCATCATTAACTTCAGGATGTGTTACCCACACAAGTAAGCACAGGAGGTCCCAGGCATGGCCTAAGCTAAAGTCTGTGTCAGCACATCCTCATGGCTTACCAGATTAATTTATGCGTGATTCCATATGTATGTTTACAACCTCCACATTGTAACTGCAATAAAGCCCTATTCATAAGTCAAGAAGAACTAATTTTGTCTGCTTGCCACCTCCTGTAATCTACAAGAATCTTGTGATATGTCTAATTTACCTAGCCTATGTAATCTAACCAGGTTTTCCCTATCCACCTCAAACAATCATTAAAAGGAACAGCATGAAAAATATGTGGAGCAGAAACATGCCATCACAATTAAGATGTAGCTCAGTGTTTATATTCGTTAATATTCAGAGTACAGATACATGAAACTTCCCACTTGTGCTTTGAAATAACCTCCCTAAGTTTTGTTTCAGACCTGTCATAACTGGTGCTTGGCCTTGCACCTGCTCAGGTTGACAACAAGGATTTACCCTCAACCATCTGTGTTCAGGTGGTAATGACCACCCCATGCAATGACAGTACTATGGTCTCACCTCTGGCACAAACCACACTACTGCATGGTAACACAGAGATATGGGGAAATTTGCTGATTAAACCCAAATTTAAGTGTTTCGTAAATATTTTCTGGTTTTATTCTACATCTGACCGGGGCCTGAGTCAATCTTGAGTGGACCATTTCCTCTTCCAGATAGGCTGAATTCAATAAATTCTCATTTTCAGCAAATGGCATGTTCTTTTCTAATCCTTGCATAGCTCCAATTAAATATCTTCATCTTTAAAAAATATTGGGGGCTTGGCAATAATGTTAGTTCAGAGCTGGTGCTTGATTACTTGATGCAGTTTTTAGTTGTTGTTACTACTCTTTCTATAACTATTATCATTATTATCAGCCCTGTTATTGCCACTGGATTGTTATTATTACTTATGATAGTATTCTTCATTAGTAATAGGTAAAAGCTAAGACTGAGTAGAGGGATGCTTGTGGTGAAGATCCTATTTCTTCACAGGTATGGAGGCCTCTGACAATCTCTGACAATCAAATAATTAATAGGAAATCTGCCATTGATCACAAGAATAAAGCAGAAAAATTAAAGGCACTGCACTTATCCTCTGTGGAAAGGCAATTAAAGGATACACGACAGAAGTCTGTGTCAAAAGAATTTATTGATCAGCAGTTGCTGTTACATTTGTAACAAAGATATTTTGCATTGACAAGACATTGACACTGTGCAGGACTTCCACTTACTGCCTTGAAGCAAGCAGTTTGGTTTCAATTTTTGATAAATAGTACATTATGGGTAGGTCTTAGGGAAACCACTCCTATTTGTTTGACAGAGAGCTTGAATCAAGGACCAGCATTTCAATTCTTGAGATTAGGATCTTTGCATGAGTCATCGAGTGGATGAGTTAGAAGTTCTGTATGAGCACCTAAATCATATATGGAACTTCTTGACATAGAACTGACTGGGAAAGGTCAAGAAAGACATGTGTTCTATGTGAGAATAATGTTTATAATGCAGACTGGGCACAGCCCATTTTGAACTGTAAAAATGCAGTGATATGCAGCATTCTTATAAAACAATATGCACTTTTCAATCATGAGTGTAAAAACAAGATTAAACAAATTACTAACCCTCCCAGTCACCTTCTTAAATCATCACTAACTGACTCACTTTTTACTGGCACTATGGCAGTAGTTGTTACAGAGGGAGAAATGAAGAAGAGCAAATAATAGCAGCTCTATACACATCTGGTAACACAAACTCCATTTACACTCTTTTCGTATAAGATTTCTGTCTAGGTTTAAAAACATTTTATACACATGGTTTCCAAGCTATTTTCTACCATGACTACAGCCATGTTAAACAGCAAAATCTATCGTATTAATACTTGTGTCTCACTGTAGCTGAGGAAAGTCAGAAACACTGGGCAAATTTAATGAGGCCCTACTCAGTACTTGCAGTAAAAAAAGTTACATAGTACAAGAAATGTTTATTGTGAACCTTCACTGTTCATCTAAAATATTTGGGGACCTCTCTTCTCTGACTTCTAAGTAGCACTCTTCCTTTTGGAAAATAATATGATTTTCCCTTATTTTTTAAGACTCAGATTCTGCTAATCCATTAGTGCATCTGGATGTTTATTAATGTATATAATTAAATGCATATGTTTAAATAAGTGTGTGTTGTATACACATTTAGTAAGTATGTGGATATATGTAAACATTTATACATATGTACATTTACAAATATATAGCTTGAGTAGCTCCTTAGGAGTCAATAGTATTAGTCACAAAGTTAAGGACAGTCAAAAGCTGAAGTATTTTGAAAAATCAGATTCTCCTGATCAGTTCAGCCTGATACAGATGATGAAAATACATGGATTAGAATTATTTAGAGCTGAAAGTTCATTTGGAGCAGAAAGTTTCAATTTTTTCTATCCATTTATATGTGGTTTTTTTTTCTGGAGTTTGAACCTTACAATGAAGGTGTAATAATGATGAAGACATAGCAGTAATTTATATTTATATTTATATTTCCTAGCAGACCATATGTTCCATAAAAAAAATATCTATTTGCCTTGAAAAAAATACTGTCTATATATGTGAAATGGAAAATGAGATGACACTGAGGCTAAGTGTGAACAGGTTATATGGCAATTTTGATATTATGTTCCCTGGACACATTTTTATGGGAATTAATTTATGATGCCCTCCAGCTCTGTTGATTATACTCTGTGTTACCAGAGTAGGGAGCTGCCAGGCAGTGTTTTATAATGTCTTGAGAGAACATTATTTTACAAGAGTTCTACAGTGAAATGCCCAGAAGTATTTTACAGTCAGATAAGATGGTCATTCAGCTTCTCCTCACAGGTTACACTGGAACTATAAATGGAAGGTAGTAGAAATAAATAAAACTAATAAATCCAAAATGTTGAAAAGCCATATGTAGGCCCTGTGTAAAGCGAATACTGCATGCACTTTTGTGCATTCAGAAACACTATTCAACTAAAAAAATCTACCAATACAAAAATACTCTGTCACAATAAGCCACTTTAAGTGATTCATACAATGTTATAGTTTTCAAATAATGTAATCCAAACTGACATTCATGAAAAATCTTTTCATTTCTCAGAGACAAAAATACCTCTGAAAATCTTACTTTAAACAATAAATGTTTTTAAAAAATAAATACTTTGTTATTTTCCCACCAAGTTAGAACTGTCAAGTGTAATAGACAGGTATCCCACCAATCCTCAAAATCCCAGGGTAGGTGCTTAATCACACACTATGCTCTGCTGTAAAACTTGTGATAAGCTTGAGCTACCTCCTTGAACCCAGCATTAAGGTTCTCCCTTCCCCCCCTTATACAGAGCCCAGCAGACAGATACATTCAAAGCACACAGATGGGACTAGTCCTGGCACAAAAGACAGCCAGAAGCAAGACTTTCTGGCTCACTTAACTATTAATACAGTTTATTTAACAGTGGTCTGTGATATGAATACAGAAGATTGATTTTTAAATCCCATCTTGATTTGGGAGTTACATCTTCCGTATGACTCTCAGGGAAGTATCTAATACTCTGCTACAGTCAGTCTTCATCTCAATTCCCTCTCTGTTTAAATCTCAGTATGCTATTGTCCTATTCCAGCAAACACTTTAAGCTTCCTTTTTTATGCTTGGTTTATGTCTCATGTGGGAATACAGCCCAGACAGGTTTTATTCCAGGGAACAGGCGCAGCTGAGACATGGGAGCCAGACACAGCCCAGGCAGGAGACACCAAGTGTGTACGTGCCTGTCTCACTGCACCACATCAAGAAGACATATCAAACTGCCCTTAAAGATCAGTGGAAAGCCAAACTACCAGAAACAGGGTTTACAGAGGATTGTACACTGAGGTGAGTAAGGCCTGACAGCAGGAGACAATAGAACTGGGACACTCCTATTCACACTGAAGCCATCTTCCCCAAAATTCTTTCTCCCAGACAAATGCTTTCATTCTCAAGAGGCTGGTGATGGCAAATGTATTTGAAAATACTTTATCTGTTTGATTTAAACCACAAATCACTTTGAAGGAATTTGTTGTCTTTGAAAAGCTGTTGCCACTAAGCAGACTCAGAAAAGCTCTAAGACCAAGTCAGCAAGGACTCTTGGTGAAGCACAAGAGAAAGCATTTTTCTGAAGCCTGGTGGCTAGAAGAATGTTACAGATTCTGACCTCTGTTCCTAGGACTGTTTCTGCACTTGCCATTAAATGATCATTAGGTTTGCTACCAGTGGTGAAAGAGTTAAGTGCTGAGTGAAGGCAAACACAGCTGACAGGGACAGAAATAGGAAGAACAAAACAATATGGAGCTCATGTGTGTGTGTGTGTGCACGTGTCCATGTAGGGAGATAGTTACCTGTGTTGGGACTGGTATGATGCTATTGGAAACCCAAAGCAGAAAGAAGGGGCATTATACAAGGGCTCAGGATGGAGAGTTGGCTATGTAATGCAAATGAAATTAAAACACAAGTGTAGGGGGGTCCTACTAATGACTTCATGAGGTGTTAAGTGGCCAGCTAAAAGAAAATGGAAGAGTGGTAATGCATTACTTTACAGAGCTAGAGGTTAGTCCTGTTAAGTGGAGCTTAATATTGCATACATCTCTTACTCAAAATATGAACTGCAGACCAGATTAGATCAGGGAATGATAGCCACATGCAGTGCAAAATATGTTTTGTTTGGTTTGGTTTCTTTTAAAACAGAGAGAGGGAGCATAAGTTCAGGGAGGTAAGTGAAAGTTCAGTGAGATTTCTCCACATTCATGAAACCTGAGTTCATAGTCAAGCTATTGAGTCACACACAGATGAGAATCTTGCCTGGTCAATTAGGAAGAAAGAACCCCAACCCCTTCCCCCTCTAAGTTCCTTGATGTTCAGTAGGTGTGGTTGGGTGAAGAAAAGACAGACCAATACCAACAGCTGCATGGAATCTTTCCATGACTGGAAGGTGATTAATTAACTCTCTTATAACTGCAGCCCCTCAGGGGGAGGTGAATCACCAGCCCAATTTAGAGTTACGTTATCTTGTAATGAACAATAAGAGGGAAATCTATACATGTCCCAACAGTTCTAGTGAGCCATCAATGATCTGTGCCCAAAAAACCCTAGGAAGTGAGTTGATAAAAATGCATCTCTAAGAAAGTAACTGATTTTTTTCAACCAACCCACCAGTGCCTGAAATTTACTTTTTTTATTTTTTTTCCCTAGGCATATGACATTTTATGAATATGATACTGAGGCTTAGACAAGAGGGAAAAAAATGTGTCAGTTCTACCTGGCAACATTGTGTACCTAAAACCAGATACAATCAGTGTGGGAATTAATTTATTTTTCTGCATCTAGTCATGCTCATACTGCTACCTCTGGAGTTTTGGGATGAAGGGAGGGGTCAGCAAAAGGCAGATATGAAAAATAAGCCTTCTGTCAGGCAACTTGAAAACTTACTAAAGGATGCTTTTCTGAAGGATTTGAATGCCCACTGAGATATCCCCAGCAGACTACAAATCCAGAAAGCTTGAGGACTGGTCTAAACCTGACAAACTTTTGCATATATTAACTGCACCCACATGAGACAGGCAGGATAAATCACTCTTCTTCCTATACAGAGATGGAAGACTGAAGCCCTTGGCTCCTATTCCTGCACAAGCAAAAGGCAGTGTCCTTGCTACCTCTCCTGGCGCTGTAGCCTCTTTTAGATTTTTAGAGTTCTGAAGATGATTCAGATTTAAAAAGTGGCTGGTAGAAAATACTGATGGATTTTTCTTTATAAAACCTTGCAAAAGACAAGTGATTCCATGCCTTCTCCTTCTTCTGACTAAAACGTTGACAGAGCTGATTTAACCACCCACACACATACATTCGGGGGGAGGGGGTTCAATACTAATTAGGTCGACCGTGACAACCATAGAGATATATCAGTTTATGTGTCGTGTCAATGTATCAAGTAGTCATGTTCTAATGAAAGGAGAACATCCTGTTTGTTCAGCTGGTTTAGAGGTAGCATTGACTGACTCCAGGGAGCCACACCCTCCTCATTATCACAGTAAAGAGGGTTTGAAACCAGTGATACATGTATTTCCATATGGAAATGCAAAAAACTGCCAAAATCAAAACAAAAGAAACCCAAGAAACAAACCAACAAGCAAAACAAACTAAAAAAAAAAAAAAAATCCCAGTCCAAATAAAATCTCAAAATTATTCTGAATTTAAGCCTCTTTAGTGGATTTTATTTTTGTTTACTGTATTTCTGACCAATTAACATCTATAAAAGAGAATATTTTCCCACATGCTTCACCATGCACCCTCTAGGTTCAAGAGACTGTCACTAGGCAAATTTTATTGTTTTGTCATTGTTCTAGCTTCAGGTCATTACAGCAGATGGTCTAGAGCTGCTGCAGAAATCCTGTGATCAGTTGTAATGTGTTTTTTCATAAAAAAGAAGTCAGTGCTTAGAAATGGAAACCAGGATGCTATAGAGACATAAAGAAAACCCCAAAACTTTTTGTTTTGTAATAGAGTAACCAGAGTGCAGAGGACTTCCAGGATAAATGTGTATTTTAGCAGATTTTTANGGGGAGGGAGGGAGGGAGGGAGGCCACCACTGTAAAACAATGAAACCCCAAGATTTGTATATAGATTTATATGATTTGTTATAAATACGCAGTGAAAAGCAACACATGGCTGAAGGCTCCACAACAGAGCTAGAAAATAACCATTTCATTCCAAAAATACCTCTAAATGGGGCAGCTAAACAAGGTCTCGGTTTAGAATTGTCCTACTTACTCGCCCAAGTTGGAGTTTGACAGAGGAAGTCCAGCCATTCTGCTTGTAACATGCCCTTACTTCGCTGAAATTTCAGTGACTTGTTTTCTCCCTGCAGTTCAGACAGTATTTTTTTTAGCCTTGACAGAGCGGCTAGACTAGGTAATCCACACAAACAGCTGCTGCGTGCAATGTGATCTTTTCTCCAAACCTTTTTAACAAAGACTTCTTAACTGTTCCTTAGTTTTGGATATGTTCAAAATATCCAGAAGCTAAAATCTCTCAATATGAATGTAATTGACATATCAACTGTCTGACCATACTGCTTTTAGCTTAAGAAGCATCCCAGGGAGATTAACAAGAGATGCATGTTCACAAAACCACTCCCTAATCAGAAAGTATTCATCAGGAAAATACTTTTGCTTCAAACAATTTTCACAGAGGATTTGTTTTGAATATCAGTCTTCCCGTCTGTAGTGAGAAGAAACATCCTCCTGATTTTTGTAGCAGGAGCTTTGCAAACTTTCATGCTTCATCAAAGATAACATAATCAAGATTTCTCATTGCATTACATTTTATCACTTGAAATTTTTTGGGACTTCATGATCACTTCTGTCTAACACAACTCCTATATGAGCCCAAATAACATTAAATTAAGTGTTGCAAATATTGAAGATATAAAATAGCAGTATCACATCCAAGGAGATTCAGAAAAAAGAACAGGAGCAAAGATATCAAGGGTTAGTCTTTAATGAGGTAAATTAATTTAAGATAAAGCACATTCAGATGAATGGAGGAATTTGGAAAACAGTAATTTTAAAGAAGTCCAGAGGTGACAGTGGACAGAAGATGAGAAATGCATTAGGAACATGACATAACATGACATAACAAAAGAGTATTGCAGCTGTAAATTGTACAGGCAAGGGTTACATCCTCAGTGGGCAGGATGGCAAAAGTCATTTTCACAATACTTCACTACATTTTAGGATCTTATATCTAAAAAAGTGTGTGGGAGAGGATTGGGGGAACAATAAAATAAGAGTAGGGGAGAACAGAATTTATTTTAATATATAAGATTAACTGTTATAACTGAGGAAAAAGGACCACATGGATAAATATTTAAAAGGTGTGTGATAGGAAATGAATTATTTTAGGACAATGACAATACTAAGAAAATTAAAGGAGTATGAATGTGAGAATGAGGTGCACCAGGCTGTGAAATGGTCTGTGAGATGAGAGAAAAAATATGCTCCTAGTGAGAACAACTTTAAACAAGATAGGATATTATCCCAGTAACCAAAGGGGCATCTGGGAATATCAACTGTTTTTAAGATTTTTTTAGCCAAGGATCCAAATAAAATTATTTCATGAAGGCCTTATTTTTTGCTGAGCCACACTCCCTTTCTTTTTCTGAGTAAGATCTATTGGCTAGTGAAGTCTCAATGCTCTGCTATTGCTGGCTGCTCTGTGAGTTTATTAGGAAGAAGGTGAATGGATGAATGGTTTGCCCCTGAAATCTCTGCCTTCTTGATATCCCTAAATAAAAGTAACAAGGACAGCTGTTGCATGGCAATAACATTACTCTGCACTATGTATTTCCACATCCTGTGGTCTTATAGGTAGTCTGCCTACTGCGATTACAAGCCCCAAGGAAAGTGGAGAATCAGAACCACCTAGGTATTGCCAGTAAGCTAAACCTTTAGGCATTCTTTACTTTGATCCAGAGAAATGCTTGTGCTGTGCTGTTTGTACCCTCAGAACAAATGGCAGTCTTGGAAATTAGCATGGATATTTAGAGATGGTATTTAAACAACATTACTTGGGAAATTCCCACTGCTAAAGAAAAGACCAACTAAAACAAGAGTTTTCTTTCCCAGAAGGCTGAGACAGGTATAATAAGGATTATCAAGTATAATTGATATAATTTCTGTATCCTAGAGGATCAAATTACTCATCTCCATAGTCACGTCCTCCCTGCTTATACTACTGATGAGACTGAAAATGTTGCTGTGAAGTGTAAAGAGGCAATATAAACGCACTATGTGATACAAGCAACTGATTGCAAACAAATAACTTCATTAAAACATGTCCATAATAACTCCTTACTTTAATACAGCATATTTTCTCTGCTTATCTAAAAGTCCTTTACAGACGGAAAAATTCAGGAGGTAAAATTACTTGTTTGAGTCCACTCAGGTAGACAGTGGCAGAACTGGGAATAAATTATGCCACAGTGCCTCACTTTGCATTATAAATGCCCCTCCTGTGCAGTCCTGGAAAGGATCATGGCAGTGAGCCTTTGGAGAGAGAGCATGTATAGCTGGAGCTGAAATAAGCCTGAGTCTGATCATAAGACCACTGCAAATTAGAAAAGCCAAATTCCACCCTAATGTGCAATCTCTCCTAAAATCAACTGGAGCTTTATGTGTAAGTATTTCCAACATTTTCTTTCCCATGGTGTCTGAGTACCAGCAAAATTACATCACTCTTGAACAATCTCTGAGGATGATTCCTTATCCTAAGAACCACTATAGATTGTTTTATTTTTATCACTTTTTTTTAATTGACATAAACACTTTAATTGACATAAACACTTTTTCTAATTTATTAATCATGGTGGAAAATGAAGGAAACTGTTACCTACTACGTAAACTACAGGATTACAGGGTGCCTCAAGCCTAGAAAATATAAAAAGCAGCAAGAAAAGGTTCCAGTCTTAATTATGCATATAATTTTTAAAGTACAAGAAAAACTTGCTGCCATTCTACATTCCTAGTTTACAATAAAAGAAGTAGGCAGATAGTATCCACAAACATTTCATATGACAAAAAAAATAAAGGGCAGAATGTGAGAGGTATCAAAACAAAACATATCATAAATTCCAAAATTACAAATTTCATTATGCCTGAAATTTGGAAGGCAGAATACTTCCTACAAATTCCTGGAAGGGAAGAAAAAGTACTGGTCCTGAAGTCACAAGTCTAGAGTTCCTTGCTGGCTCAGCTGCAAGCCTCCTCTGTAAACTTGGGCATATTGCTTTACTTCTGTTTCCTCTCCCACATTGTGGGTGTGCCTACATTGNTTGCAGTCAAAGTGGGATATTAAAGCTTGACAGCCCAACTGAAGTGACTTCAACCAAGTCAGCTTACATGTACTCTTAGCATTGTAACTGTAGTGCGGAGTTGGATATACACTAAATTCTTAAAGGTTTCTAAAGAAATTTTGAGAAGAGATTCCAAAAACTATCAGATAAATCTCTCATTCAAATCTATATTTCCCATTATTCTTTATTTCCTAAAAGAATATTAGGAAAAAAATCTGATTAAC
>VXBU01006994.1:63920-77842 GCA_013400315.1 Bombycilla garrulus
CCTGCTGATTTTAACAGTTCATGAAGATGGAGATAGAATACAGACCTTCTGGAACATTTTACTTTGTAACCTAGGACATAGAGGAAGTAAAGTTGTGTTTACCACTACAGTTTTACTCCTTGCTTTTTAATGACTATGCCAGTCAAACTGTGGAAATCCAAGAGCAATTCCATTACCTGGATTTTCTCTGTGCAACAGTCTACATTACTTTTTTTATATATATAATTGGATGCTCTTAAGTTGGTTATTAAGAAGAAAGCTAATTTGTCTACTAAAAGTCACTGAACTGTTTTTTCTTCCAAATCGAAGTAATTATAAGAAAACGTGAATATTTTGTGTGTCTGCCTACTTTCATTTCACAAGCAATTGTTTAAAGCTTAGGAGTTCTATATGATCATTCTGAAAGAGGTTTGATAGGCTGCTACATAAACTTATGATTGAGAAAATAAATACGTCTGGAAGACAGTTTGGAAGGAGTGTCTGGGGAATTTCAAACCAGTCAGTCTGGCCTTAGTGCAGGGAAAAGCTATGGAGCAGATCATGATGAGTGCCATCACATGGCATGTCAAGACAACCAGGGGATCAGGCTTAGCCATTATGAGTTTAGGAAAGTCAGTTCCTGCCTAACCGACCTGATCCTCTTCTGTGACAAGCTGAATCACTTATGGAATTGGGTGGAATGTAGAAGAGAGGATGGGGGAAAGACAGTGAATCTTGTCTATCTGTATGTCAGTAAAGCCTTCAACCTTGTTTTCCACAGCATTTTCTGGGAGAGACTAACTTCTTATGGCCTGGGCAGGTGTGCTGTTCACAGAGCAAAAACTCCCTAGATGGCTAGGTCCAGAGGATGGTGGTGAATGGAGTAATATCCAGTTGGTGGCCACTCACCAGTGCTGTTCTTTAGGGCTCAGTGTTTAGGACAGTTCTGTCTAATATCTTCATTAATGAATTGGGGATTGGGGATTCATATGGGGATTGAGCGCACCCTCAGTCAGTTCCCAGCTGAAACCAAATTGTATGGGAATGTTGATCTTCTGGAGGGCAGGAAGGCTCTGCAAAGGGATCTGGGCAGGCTGGATCAATGGGCTGAGGCTAATGGTGTGAGGTTCAACAAAGCCAAGTGCCAGGTCCTGCCCTTGGGTTACAACCACCCCAGGCAGTGCCATTGACTGGGGAAGAGTGGCTGGAAAGGACCTGGGAGTGCTGGTGACAGCAGCTGAACATGAGCCAGGGTGTGCCCAGGTGGCCAAGAAGGCCGATGACATCATGGCTTGGATCAGCAATAGCGTGGCCAGCAGGACCAGGGCAGGGATTTTCCCCCTGTATTGGGCACTGGTGAGGCTACACCTTGAGTACTGTGTCCAGTTCTGGGNAAGTAACAAGAGACAGGATAAGACAAAATGGCCTCACTTGCACCAAGGAAGGTGTAGATTGGATATTATGAAAAATTTCTTTGCAGAAAGATTCTGGATCAGTTTTCCCAGGGAAGTGGTAAAATCACAACTTCAGCCAATGTTCAAAAACTTCTGGCTTTGGTGCTAAGAGCCATGGTTTACTGGTGAACTTGTCAATGCTGAGTTAATGGTTGAAGTTGATAATCTTAGATGTCTTTTCCAGCCTTAATGATTCTATGATTCCAAGTAAGTGTGGTCTATACAGATTAAAATAGGCTGACTGATAAGCCTTAAACTACAGCTCTAATCAGAGAACCACTGTTTCTTCTAAAGTTACTCTACAGCCTATTCTTTGTTCCTCTCTATTAGGACTTTTCTCTTTATAACCTGAAGTGAAACATAAACTTCATACCTTTAAAGTTTACAAATTATGCAAATATTGGAACAGCAATAGAAGGCAGAAAAGAGAGAAATCACTGATGCAAGAAAATTCTGAGTTATATTTCATGGACTAGAAAACTGTATGTATACAAATACAAAATCATGCATGTGTGAGAAGACCATAGGCCATATTTAAAGAGGATGACAGCTCAGTTTGGTAAGAACAACTTAGAAAAGATACTCTGTGGTCTTGGAAGAAAATCAGCTGTTAGAATAGACAACAGCATCCAAGTCATCTGCCTGGACAGGCTGCATACCTCTTGAGGATGAAAGAAAAGAAACACTACTACAAATGCTTTACCTGCCAAATGTCTGGGACAGGCGTGCATGTGCACAGCAAGTAGGCTGAGACAAGCACACATGAGCATTTGGAGTGCAGGGCAACTGTGCATGTAGCAGAGCAGGGAGGCACTCACACCTGGCAACATTCAAGTTCTATGTCTTCCTGGTTAAGTCTGGCTGTTTGTCTTGTGCCAAAGGGCTACATGGCTTCTGGGCTGCCCAGAGAGGTGCCACTGGGGAGCACGCAGCCTTTCTGCCAGCACAAATTGCCCAGCCTGCAATTAGCTCTGAAGTTACCCCAGAGAATATACTGAATGAACTTACCCCTCAAGGTTGCAAATACTTCACAAACCATGGGCTGAGTTTCCCAACCACATCATAGAATAGTAAATTAACTCTTGTATTTCTTACTAAAGAAATCTCCACCAGAAAATAGTTTTATTTCTTTTGAAAAGAGTCTGCCTGATTTTTGGCATATTAAGTAGGATTAATACCACCTAAACCAGATCATCCATATAGAATTGTTCACCACGGGTTTCCATACAGTAATGAGTGAGAAATGGACACTTTTATAGTGTGATTCATTTAGGGCAGACTTCTGAAATCTGCAATGTTATTTCTGTCCTCAAAGTGACTCTCATCAGTGACATATAGGGCTCTTGAGTGAGTAGCTCACCTTTGGTCAATTTCCTCCCACCCACTCTTTCTTTTCCAGTGTACATTATTGTAAAAATAGGTGGATACGTCACATAAGATTGCAGAAAGAACCTTGAGAAAGAATAGGTAATTTGAAAATTTACATTGAGGGAGTGTAGGAGCCTTGCTTAACTGTTCAGCTTAACCAGAAGAAAATGAAGGATCAATCTAATCATGTCCATAACATACCACTAACTATTAGATTCTCAGTTAAATAGATACTAGTCCAAAAGGCTGCATTAGGAGACAAAAGAAACTCAGAATAGAAATAAATAACACAGTTTTAACAATGATGAAAATTAAAATGGGCAACAGTTTTGCAAAATTAATCAAATACGAACATCTTTCTGCATCACATAGAACAAGGATGACAATATAAAAAAAAACAAATTAAATTAGAACCATGTGCTGGGCAGGAAAAAATGATGCTGATCACTACCTCCACCTGGGAAATTCTGAGTCAAATCTCAATTAACTCAAACCCCAGTTTTTGGAAGTTTACCTACTGGACTTATTTTCTAATACTTAAAGAGTATTAGAAGTTCCTGAAAGAGGAATTTTACTGTCCTGGAAAGAAAAGCCTTGTCTAAAGGTGTGAGCTTAAGCCAATGAGCCAGAAAGGGTTTGTGTCTAATCCAGTCTTGTCTCTAGTTCCTTCTGTTGCCTTGGACAAGTCGCTTAAGATCTAAACTAAGAATAGTAAAAAATTAAGAGCCATATTAATGCAAAATATTTTTATTTTCAAAATAAAGCTTTTAACATATCAAAAAACATCAATACAAGCAGTAAGGAGAAGTCCAGCTTTGCAAGACTCATAGGAATTTTGGAGTCTCAAGCAATTGTGAAGCCAGAATGAACGAACTGGTAAAGTGGGGTTTGAATCAATGTAAGCAAGCTGGGATGTATATTTAAACTCATAAATTTAAGTTTTATTCACCTGATACAAGATCATCTAGATATTTGCTCAGCAGAGTACATAGTGAAGGTTCGTGTAATGAGTGGGAAAAAATCCTACAGCATGTGGTTGTTGTTCCAGTTTGATGAAACATAAAAATTATAAACCTGCCATGGGTACACCAACAAACTGAAACAAAGACTGACTCTTGAAAGCTTTAATATCTTCCCACCAGGTAAGAGTTAAAAGGAGTCAAGCTAGATTAAACATAACAGTCTAATTTCTGCTCCTGACTACATGCATGCAAATCTTAAATAACATAACTTAAAGACTTATTTTGGACTTAAATAGGTGTCTCTTAAAGCATGAATTTTGGCCAGCTTTTATTTCAGCTGGGGAGAAGAAAATATATTTATAAAATCTGAGCAGCCTACAGTTTATCTGCCTTTAAAAAGACACACTGTAAGCAAGCCAGTAATAGATTTCCAGCTGTAGTGAGATGCTAGACTGTACTGGATAGCATATTACAGCACACAGTCTGCTGGCTGGAGAATAGTTTATTATCTTCTAACCATGTATCAGTGCCAGCTCAAAGGCATCTGGGCAAGTTGGTAATACACATAGATTGTCCTGAGCTTTATAAAACAACATAAACTTTTCTCAGAAAACAGCTGGCAGAAGCAACTAGGTCAGTGATATGGAACTAGGAGGTTGCATGTTTTCACAGCCTACTTCAAGAATCTTTTCAGATTGTGGGCAAATCCCAGAGATTCACTTTCATCTCATCCAACTCGTAGCATTTTGAGTCCTCCTGTATGTTGATAAAAGTCAGGTACATCTCAGGCACCTTCTGGCAAGACCTGACATTCCCTCCTGAGTACAGACATTCCTCACAAGGGCTGAGTGTCTGACTTAGGTGTTGTAAATGGCATAAAAACAGGATAAATCCTCCCTGGGTTGCTGGCTGATTTGATTGCTCAGCGGTACAATGGAAATAATAGCATCTGACAAGGGAAATGTGAAGATAACAACAGAGACTGTGAGACACTCAAATGTTATAATAGATGTTGTACATGACCTTAAAGTAGATGAATATGAAACGAATTATTCACGTATCTTTCATTAGTCCATGACAAAACCATTCTGATTCCAACACAGCTGCAATGACCTGTACAGTTTTCAGCTGTTCCTTCTCCTTCTCCATTTTTTTAAAATATCTTGCTTGCATTTAATGTGTTTTCAGGGCTAACTTTTTGCTAAATATGTATTATTCAAGAGTAATAAATAAAAACTGCAATAACCTTTTATTTCCAACAAATCTCAGGAAGTGTTCAGTTCTCCCTCTCCCCACTTGAAAACCTCCACCCTAGGAGTATATGTAGCACATGTGAAGAATGTCTTGATAATGAGCAATTCTGAGTCATGAATAATACTTCCAGATTTGCAATTTTGGCAGCTGAGAGCAGGATTCCCTGTTTGTACTGCATCCAGTGCTTTCCTGCAGCTCTTCCCCCTCAGAGGCCCTGATTCTGTAGACATATTTAGCACGAAGGTCCTCTCATTTACATGAGGTTTTACCATTATCTGAGGATCCTTCCTAGGAAGTCAGGCAACCTGCTTATCTCTTCCGGGTGAGAAGCTTTTGCCTTCTTCAGTATTTTAACTGCTAAAACACAAATGTCTAAGCACCTAGTTTCTCTAGAAATCAATGAGGGACAAGTACTCAGACAAGTGGGTATGTGCCCCTACAGGTTAAAAATTTACCTTTTCTATCCCTGAGATGGGATCCCTTAAACCTTTCCCATGAAGGCTGTTTCTGTCTCATACATGCTGTGGAGTGCCAGCTGATACCGAGTGGTTTGCAGTGGCCTGTACAGCACTTAAGGCAGCCATGGGGACTTATGAGTGCTTGGCAGCTGCACTTCTATCAACATATTCACATTAGCTTATTCAGATTTTGGATGATAAATGTAAATCATTGTTGTTTTTTATGAAATAAATGGCAATATAAGCCTACATATGACCATACTATGAAGTCATCCATGCTGTTTCAATGAGAATATACCTTTTTTTAGTCACACTGTTATGATTCACATATCTAGTTGTGCTGTTGTTCACAGTTTAGTGAAGAGGTCACAGAACAGGCTCAGGAGGGCATAGATGAATGAAGTAACCCCTAAGTCTGGTTCCTTCAAGTCAAGCCTCTGGCGAGGAAGGTATGGAAGGATTTGCATCCTACAGTTTATGAATGTGTCAATACACAGACAATGTATTTTTTATCAAGAGTCCAAAGCAGCAGCCATAAGACTTTTAACAGTCAGTCAGCTAAAGACTTCAAAGATGCAGATATTGATATTGGTTTCCATGAGTTTACTGAGGGAAAGACAGCTTCACTCTGTATTTTGTCTTTGCTAAAGGAAAATTCATAATCCTACAGGTGTGGACAATTCTTGCTTCAGGAGAAATTGTCACAGAACCACGGAATGGATAAGGTTTAAAAGGACCACAGTGAGCCACCTGGTCCAATCTTCCTGCTCAAGCAGGGCCATCCCACAGTACATGGCACAGGACTGACCTGGATGGTTCTTGAGTGCCTCTTGTGAGGGAGACTCCACAATTTTTCTGGGCAGTCTATTCCAGTGCTTAGTCATCCATACTGTAAACCTCCTCATGCTCAGGTGGAAAGTCCTTTGCAACTGTTTCTGCACATTGCCTCTTGTCCTACTGGTTGACACCACCAAAAAAGGCCTGGCTCCATTATCCTGGCACCTTCCCTTCCAATACTGACAGACCTTGATGAGGTCCATGTTGAGCCACCTCCTCTTGAGTCTGACCAGGCACAAGTCTCTCAGCCTTTCCTCATGAGAGTGATGCTCCAGTCCCTTGATCATCTCAGCTGCTCTTGTCTGGACTCACTCCAGGAACTCCATGTCTCTGTTGTGCTCAGGGGCCCAGAACTGGACAGTGTATTCCAGACTGCA
The DNA here is from genome assembly GCA_013400315.1 of Bombycilla garrulus. NCBI lineage: Eukaryota > Metazoa > Chordata > Aves > Passeriformes > Bombycillidae > Bombycilla > Bombycilla garrulus. The sequence continues at coordinate 70,610 of VXBU01006994.1, forward strand.
GCTTTACTAGGGCTGAGTAGACAGGCAGGATCAACTCTCTTGACCTAATATACTGCAGGATTCTGTTGGCCTTCTTGGCCACAAGGAAGTACTGCTGGCTCATGGAGAGCTTGTTGTCCACCAGGACCCTCAGGTTCTTCTTTGCAGAGCTGCTTCCCATCAGGTCAGCCATCGGCCTGTACTGGTGCAGGGGATTATTCCTTTTCAAGTGCAGGACCCTATGTTTGTCCTTGTTGAATTTCAGGTTGTTCTCAGCCCAGCTCTCCAATCTATCAAGGTCCTTCCAAAGGATTGCACAGCACTTCATGGTATTGGCCAGTCCTCCCAGCTTTGTATCATTAGCAAATGATGCAAAGCACACCTGGCCCTTCCTTCAAGCCACTGATGAACAAGTTAAACAATACTGGGCCCAGCATTAAACTTTATGGGGCACCATCAGTGACAGGCCTCAAACTAGAGTCTGTGTTTCTGATTACAGCCCTCTGGGATCTATTATTGAAGCAATTCTCAATCCACTGGGTCCTCTCACCCAGTCCACACCTCTTGAATTTTCTTGTGAGGATGTGAGAGACAGTGTAAAAAGCCTTGCTGAAATCAAAGCAGACAACATCCACTGCTCTCCCGTCGTCCATCCAGTAGTTGTTTCATTGTAGAGGGCGATAAAGTCATTCAAACATGACTTACATTTAGTGAATCCGTGCTGACTACTCCTGATCCGCTTCTTGTCTTCCATGTGGACAGAGGTGGCCTACAGAGTAAGGCTCATCCTCTCTCCAGGGACTGAGGTCAGGCTGAGTTGCTGGTAGTTCCCTGGGTCCTCCTTTACCTTTTTGAAGACCTGGGTAATGTTTTGAAGACCTGGGCCTTGCTGTGGTGTCCTGTGGATGTATCTGGTTAGTACCCATGGACATATGTCACCCATAAGGCGTTCTTTAACCCCATCCTCCTGGACCCAGGGACAGTTTTCAATATTCCTTTACCGTGGATTCAGGGGTCAGAGATCCTGAATCCTGACATGTGCTGGTCTTGTCAGTAGTGACAGATGCAAAGAAGGTATTCAGTAACTCTGCCTTCTCTTCATCCTCTGTCACCACGGTCCTCCCTCCATTTAGTAATGAGCCCACATTATCTTCTGGTTTTCTTTTTTTATTAATGTATTTGAAGAAGTCCTTGTTATCCTTGACATCCTTGGACAGATTTATTTCAAATAGGCTTTGGCCTTCCTTGTCTCATTTCTCCTTATTCTTACATGATATCCTACATTCATTTGAGTGGTCTGATCCTGCTTCCATCACCTTTGTATTTCTTGCTTACACTTTAGTAATGACCAGAGTTCTCTATTCATGGCACAGAGGTATCCTGTCTCTTTGACCCAATTTCTTTCTCATTGGAATGCATTGTTCTTGAGCCTGAAGGAAGTAATCCTTGAATATCATAGAATCACACAATCTTCTGAGCTGGAAGGGACCCACGAGGAGTCCAGCTCTTAAGTGAATGGCCCTTATGTGATTGAGCTGAAAACACTGGCATTATTAACACCAAGCTCTAATCAACTGATTAATCTGATTAATCAAACTGATTAATCTAATCTCAGTGGCAACTTGCCACTCTTGTACTCTTCTCCCCTGCAGGGACCTACTTCTCTGGGATTGTTCCAAGAAGATCCCTGAAGAGGTTAAATGTATTATCAGTGTAATGTGAAGTCCACGGTTATGATCTTACCTGCTGCCCTGATCCCTCCTCACCCAATACTGAACTCCACAATCCCATGGGCTCTACAGTCAAGGCTTCACATCTCCAACAAGGCCTTTCCTATTAGTGTAAAGTCAAACAGCATACCATTCCTCCTGAGACCATCCACTGCTTGTGACAGGAAGTTGTCATCAGTGCTTTCCAGGAACTTCTTGGACTGTTGGTGTTTCACTGTGTTCCTTCTCCAGCAGATGTCACAGAACCACACAATATTCTGAGTTGGAAGGGATCCACGAGCATCATCAGAATGAAGTCAAAATAGTTAAAGTCCCTCACTGTTGGAACCCAGGGGGTTCCTATGATGCCTTTGGCCGACCCAAAATCTGGACAGGAGGCTTTTCAGCCTTGCCAGAGGTGTCAGGGACCATGGAATGATAAAAAGAAAAGAATTTGAATGTATGTACAGGGAGGTTTAAAGCCCTGTACAGGGGGGTTGGAGATCTGTACAGGGGGGTCTGAGGCACAAGATGGAGGATTTTTACATGTGGCATGTTATCTTATGTTCTTCTTCATAACCTCCATCTTCTTGGTGATGCTGGCACTTTTGGATTGGTTTGACACAGATCTGGACATTGTGATGTGAGGGGCACAGATTGGTACTTAATTGTAAACATTTAATACGTAGTTTTTAGTATAAAAGATTACAGCTCACCCGGGGCGGGCACAGTGTGTCTCTGGACGCGTTCTGTGTCAACACTAGCAGGGCAGAGAAATCTACTTTTGATAAGGAATTAATAAACTGCCTTGAGAACACGAACAAACGACTCCAGACTACTCCTTCAACAGCACGGGCCGGAAACCTGGACTTTTCTACATATTGTGGCATCTCCTGGGGTTAAGGAGATCCCCACACCTCACAAAAAACAGGACCTGTGATTTGGAGGCTTGTTCTAGATGCCTGTAGAAGGCTTCATCCACTTCCTCCTCCTGATCAGGTAGCCTGCAGCAAACACTCACAACAGAGGGTGTTTATTGGTCTGGCCTTTTATCTTAACCCATAAGTTCTTGATGCATTCATCATCTACCCCAAGACATTCCAAGTATTGCTTCATGTTAAGGGCAACTCCACTACCATGTTTTCCCTAAACAGGGTGTAGCACTCCCTGACAACATTCTGTCAGGTGAGTTATCCCACCACATCTCTGTAACTAAAATGAGATCAAAATCCTGTGACTGTGCTTAGATCTCTGGTTCATCTTGTCTGTTCCTCATATTCCATATGTTGTACAAGTACTTTACAGAGATATTTGATCATGTCAGTATCTCAGAAGGGGTCAAAAGAGATTCTCTATAGTCCTGTCTTGTGATTACACGTTTGTCTGCTTGCTCTTGCTTGAGGTATTCCATCATAAGTCCTTTTGCTGCTAGGGTAGTCACAATACTCCTCCTCTTCCCTCACATTATCTCTGTCAAGCCTGGTTATTTCTCCACCCCCCTTAAAATCTAGTTTAAACTCTCTCAACAGGCCTAATAAGTCTAGAGCTAAGATCTTCTTTCCTCTTTGAGAAAAGTGATCCCATTATATGTCACTCATTGGTGCTAAGAGATATGATTTTCCTCATGTGATAATTACCCTCTTGTCTAGTTGTCTGACAAAATCAGTTCACCCCTTCCCATTCATGTAACACCTGACAGTGTGGGATGTTCTTACCTGCCACCTCAATTCCCATGTAGGCAAAAGAGCTAGCATCTAACACCCTCAGTCTCTCCATCCAACATGCTTAATTTCAACAGGAAGAAACTACAAAAATTCAAGTAAGAAACCTAAAGAAAAACTGCAGCAAATCAATTACTCTTATTCTGCTTTCAATTTCACTCAAGAGCAGGCAAAAAGCTTATATAGGCTGTGAAAGAAGGACCTTTCACTACTAGTTTAATAGTATAATTCTATTCTTCTCTTTAAATAAAATGGTTCATGGCTTCTAAGTACTGTAAGGTTAGGCAAAATAGAAGTTAGCAAACACACTTCATATATGTTTTAGTTATTAACTATTTTCTTCAGATTAAGAACTAAAGGGTCAATGCAAAGTCAAACAATTGAGTAAGTCAATTTGTGTCATACAGCAGCCCATGCATCTGCTAAAGAAGAAAGCCAAGGTAAAAGGCTGCCTTCAGTCCTCACTCACTGGATACGGGCATTTAAAATATGCAGCACCTATCTACGTCAGTGAGTGATGCATCACACAGGGTGAATACAAAGGAATATTTTGCCCTGATTAAGAATTTTACAGATCCAGATCTGGAGGCTGGATGATGCATCTGGCTGTTCTCCATAAAGAATTTCATGTTCCAGGGCAGATCAAAGGCAGCAGACAGTAAGACAACACAACACATTGTGTGCTGTACAGCACATGAAAGGGCTGTCACCATCAGACATCTTGCGGTGTTGTGCTGGTCATCCAGTCACCACCCTACCTTTAAGAGAGGGGTTGGAAAAACATACCATTTGAAGCATATGCACTGTGTATTTTAATTTTAATAGCTCTTTAAATGTCACTGCCAAAATCAGTTGAGGGATTTCCACCTCTGCTTTCTTCATTCAGAAAATTAAGCAGTAAGTAATGAAATAAATAATTTAGAAAATTATCTAAACCAATACTAAACTGGAAAGCAGATTTTTGCAAGGCACAATTAAACATCTGCCATTTGTGACTCAGTCACAATGATGCAATGTGTCATACTAAAATACCACAAACCCAGTGTTTGCTTCCTGTTCTATTAATGTTCTTAGAACTGGGTGGGATTCAGTGATATGTACCTGGCTTAGGAATTGCCTACATCTTCGTCACTCAGTTCCAGGAGGGATGATCTTGTCCTTCTAGAAAAACTGCCCACATTCCCATAAATCAGTAAAGAAAAGTTGGGGCCTTAATTAAATATTAAAAAGAAGAAAAAAATATGTCAAGTGTTGATATGCTTGTCCTTTCCATGTGCATCAACAACTACCCATGCATAATGATTGGCCAGGAATTTTAGAGTTTTAGAGTGTGTGGCACCAGTCACACAGAGGGTAGGTTTACTAATACAGGTTGGCCTGGATAATGGAGTGGGTTTACAGGATATTTATATTCCTTTTAGCCCAGTATAACAGTGGGAGATTCAGGGCAGAATGCCGTAGTTCAGGGGCAACCATTCATTGACTAGTAATTTTGTTTACTGCACTGGAAACTCTGAAGGCCCATACAGAATTATGAGGGTTTTTAGTTTGCTTTAGGAGCAAACACATTGGTGCTTTCCACAATACCTTTTGCTTGCGGATAATAGGGAGTGTGGAAGGGCCATTGCATTCCTTCCTCTCAGGCCAAGTCCTGTACCACCCTGGCAGTGAAATGGTTTCCATCGTCTGACTTTTGGTTTGGGCAGCCAACTGCCCCTTAGCTTTAGGTGTTTTGCAGTATTTTTTTATCATAGCTTGTTGCACTGATTCAGCCAGAATTATTCCTGATGTTATCTTGACCCCAAACAGTATGTATTTTTTTTCCATTAGCAGTTTGGAAAAAAAACAGTGCAGTCTACCTAACAAGCTCTTGTTTTGTGTCTGATGCAGTGGTAGATTTTTCAGTGGATCGTGATCTCTCAGTGGCACACATCTCAGAGTGTGGCCCAGGCTACAAGCAGAGATCACTGTGTTGCATAGTTCCCTAGCCACTGGCCACACTCTAGTGATTGCTTCTTTAAATAGCTCTTTGTTTCTTTCCTGAATGGCCTTTTTTACATGTCACCATTCCAACAGATGCTCACACTTATATTTTTCTCCCCCTATTGCTGCCCTAGTTAATCATGTCAGTGAATCTACCTGATTATTCAACAGGTATGCAGGATTATTCCATGTCTGGTGTGCAGGAATCTACACCACAGGAAGGTTTTTTGTTTGGCAATATTTAGGATTTCTTCCAATTTTTCTCATTGCCACAGTGATACTCAATTTACCTTACAATGATTCTGTTTCCAAAGGGTGACGCATTCTGTACATCCTTTGAATACTGCACAAGAATCTGTGTAAATGTGCATGTCTTCCTAAATGTCTGATTCCCTGATAAATACATTCTATACTGATATGATCCCTCCACCTGGACACTCCCTTCTTCTGTCACCACCCTGTTCCCCAAATTAACTTGTAGAGCCACTGCTTAGTATTTTCACACTTCTCCCTCTCTTCTGATGAATAAGTCTGTAAACCAAACATCCTTTAGGTGAGATTAAAAGGGGAAGCAGGTTTTATACAGGAAGAAGGGCCAAGTCAGGCTGTTTAGCAGATTCTTCTTGTATCTGGAATGTTTTTGGGGCTCCCCCAGTTTCTTTGTTAGAGTGACAATAATGATCAATTGATGACTACTGTTTCCAGACTGTGTCCCTCTGAGTTATCACTCAGAAGAGGAGGGAGGGAGGAGTTCTAGACAGCACTGGTTTGAAAACTTTAAAAGACCCTCACAAAATGATGTTGAATTGGGATTTTTGCTTCCCGCAGGGATAAGCAAACCACAAATAGGGCCTTTTCCCATGCTGAATATGGCTTCTCAGCATCTTTAAAGCTAAAGAATAAAACCCAATGGGATGGGTGGGACCTTCAGGTCCTTGCTGCATATATGTATGGGTAGACAAAGGATTGCAAATCCCCATTCAATTTGGGATGTATTGGTCCCAAAATTTTAGGTACACTGTCTTCAAATTTGTAGTTTTGGAGCTTCCTCATACATGGGGGGCCCAGTCCCAAACTGCTCTCTTCCATGTTAGATCATACAGGGGGCAAGCAATAATGGAGAGGTCTAGGATATGTTTTCTCCAAAAAGCATATAAACCCAAAACATGTTAGAGCTCTTTGTTATTCACAGACATCTTTGTTTGCTCTAGGGTAGTCAAGGTTTCAGAGGGAATACACACTGCTCCTACTCTTCACCATAGAACTAGGAATTTAACCTCAGAAGAATGAAGGTGTACCCTTTCTCTGCAAATATTAAGTCCCAGACTCTCCATGTGGATGACAATATTTGTCTGAGTCTGGCCGCCTGTGGTGACATCAGAGCCACCCACCAGTATATCATCAAGGTATTGGTATACTTTAGTGTATACTTTGGTGAGCAGGAAATAACCACCCATGGAAGTGATGTTGGTTTGAGAATTTCCCCTGGGCCTGTTGTAAACCAGTTGTGGGTCAGTTTTAAGAACAGACAGGGAAATGGGCCAATTAAATGTGGAACAGCCTCTGTAGGATACACATTTGGGGACAAGATTCCCCGGGAATTGCTCTCTTCCCTTCTGGAGTTGAACAGGTACAGGGGTGCTGCTGTTCCAGCCCGGTGTCCCCCCCTGCCATGGCCTACAGAGGCCTATGGGGGGCTGGGCTGGGCTGGGCTGCGGGGCCCTTCTGAGGGAGCCTGTCTCGGCCGAAGGGGAGAATGAGAAGGATCGGCCTCCAACGTGGTGCTGAGGTCCAGAGAGAGATCTTAGCACTCCCCACACCTCCAGCACTGCTGCCAAGGC
>VXBU01006995.1:1513-35046 GCA_013400315.1 Bombycilla garrulus
GGCCCGGGCCCCCGGGGGCGGCGGGGCCTGGGGGCAGGTGCGGGGCGAGGGGCACCCGTGAGATGCGGGGGTGCGGGGCTGACAAGGGGCGCACCGTGATGAGCGCCATGGCGTGCCGGGGCTGCAGAGTGACGGGGTGTAGCGAGGGGCGCAGGGGGATGGCGCCCACGGGGTGCGGGGTACTGGGATCGGCCGNGGCCAGCCTGTGCCAGGCCCCGCACGCGTGGGCTGCGCTGCCCAGCTCGCAGCCTTGGCCTGTCATTCCTCCTCTCCGTGTCCCCCGTGGGGGGCACAGCCGGTCAGATGTGCCTTTCCAAGGGGGCACTGGGGGTGGATGTCTGGTCCTCAGTTCACTCCCACCAGCGGTGACACCCCAAGTCTCTCGGCCTGTTCCTCCCACCAGCCAGAGATCCCAGCCTCTGTGGGAACCTTACAGCTTTCCCTGATTTATCATCTGTTACATTCTCAATAAATCAATATTGTGAACTGCTCATTTTACATTTTCTCACATAAAATGAGCAGTTGCAAACAAGGTCTGTGTAATTCTTGTGAAAAATGCAGAGATTAAAAAGCTCTTTCCTCACTGCCTTCCTTGCAGTGACCGCCGTCCCCCTGCCAAGGGGTGCAAGACACCCACCCAGCCGGATGGCACCAGGAGCATCCACGGGGAAACTCCAGCGCTGGGAATCCAAAGCAACACAAAAACTGGGAATAGAAACCCGGGAACATCTTGCCTCAACACGCTGGGGCTTTCACAACCTGCTTGGCTCGTGCATGGTGGCCCCAGCAGCGACAGCACTGTGGAAAATCAACCTCAGCTCTCCCTGTGGTTCCAGCAAATTGTAGTCTGGTGCAGAAGTAGGTAATAGGCTGAAGGAAATTCCCCGTTTGGAGTATTTGGGAAGCAGAGTGCCACCACCCAGGCTGGGAGCTCAGTGGCTGCTCTTCCTCTCCTAGCTGCTCCTGGGCAGAAGCTGGACTGGTTCATCGGCGGTGACAATTCTCCAGCCACCACCAGGTCTGTCAGCTGTGACAAATAGGGACAAGGGTGGTGTGATGGTCCCATTTCTCACTCCATGCCTGTGTTCTTGCCATGGGAATCACAGCACTGCTGCCTCAGGCTGGGCACAGGGAAGGAGCCAAAGCTGGACCTTGAGGGTCCTGCTGGGGCTCTGTCCTGTCCTAACCCTTTCTGAGCTGTTCCCAGGGGTTTTTTCCTCCAGCCAGCCAATCCCCATGCCACAGCACTGCCTTTCCTGCTCTTGGGCTGTCTCTGGGCCCAGCTTGCACTTGTCTCTGGGTGGAAAGCAGGAGCTGTGTGGGAGGAGAGGGCTGCTGTGGGAACAGCAGCCCATCATGCCACCAGAGCCCCCATGTCCCCAGGGCGGAGGGTGACTGGCACAGCACTCGTGCTTGGAAAATGACTGGCTCTGTGTCCAGGCCTTGAGTCACCACTCACGCTGCCGTCGTGGGCTGTTGTTTTCCATCCCAGAGCACAGGCAGTGACCTGCGGTTTATTTATAACTCACAGAGCGTCGCTCCTTGGGACACTGAGGAGCCAAGCTCTGGGACAGGGGCTCTGCTCTGCTGGCATGAGCCTTGATTTCAGCTGTTCCCAAAGAAGCTGGCTGGCTTGCAGCAGTTGGGAAATCAGTAGCTCTGCCCTCGTGCCGTGACTCTTCTAGGTAGGTTGGACTGAGGTTGTTCCTCACCTGTTTGCCTTTCCCTCTTTCACCCAAGGGGTCGCTGGGGTGGTGGTTGCTGGGAAGCCTGGTGGGTTTTCTCTGCTGTAGCTGTTTGTGTTTGCACATCCATCTTCCATATCTTCCAAGATCACAAGGAGCAGCCATGACTTTCCAGGATCTGCCTGGAAGTGCTCCAGAGCCCTCTAGGTCTTTGTAAACCCAGTTCCAGGCCTGCTGTTCTAATTTCCCTGTGTTTCACCTAAGATTTTGTTTGGTGAAATCCTCCTCAGAGCTGCTTCCGTGCACTCGTTATTCAGGAAAATGCTGTCCCACAGAAGTGGTGCCGTATGGATTCGTGGCACTGGAACAAACTGGTTGGACTGGTCGTGGTGGGAATGGAGAGTCCCGTGGTGAAGGTGGCGGGTTGTCCTCACCTCTCACCTCCTGCAGGCACTGGGAGAGGTGATGCTGGCAAAGGAGAGTGTTTTGGGGGAATAACTCTCACTTTGTAAAACTTAGACCAGGTTTTTGTAAAACTTAGATGAAGTCTTTGTAAAACCTCTGCTGTCACCCTTTTCTCTATGACCAGCTCAGGATTCCAGGGTGGTCCTGGAGCAGGAACACGTGTGCTGCCTCCCTGGGCATGAGAAATTCCACTGTGTGCCCCTCCTCGAGTCTCACACCCTCGAGTCTCACCCTTGAGTCCTCTCCCACACCTGGGTCTCCTCTCACTCTTGGATTTCTCACCCCTGACTCTCCCATCCTTGGGTCTCCTACCTTCATTGTCTCGGGGGGGGATGCTCCTCTTGTCCTCAGGGTGTAGCAGGAGGTGGTGGAGAAAGGGGCAGAGGCTGCCCAGCCCCAAGGAGCTGGAACCTCCTGGGAGGAAGGCAGAGATGGGGGTGGCTCCCTGCGGTCCTTGTCATCCCCTGCTGCTCCTTCAGGGACCCCCAGCAGCCCCTGTGCCAGAGGTTGTCTTAGCTGTGCTCCCCCATTTCTGTGTTGCAACACAGGGAGAGGAAATCTTATGACAAGCCTCAGCAAAAACAGTTTCGTTTTCTCTGAAATCATCTGTAAACGCTGGAAACACCAGGGATCTGTCCTGGGTTTGGCCCCAAGTTCTTGTCCTTCTGCTCTCAGCTGGGCCAGCTGCTGTGGTACCTGCACAGGATGCTCTGGGTCTGGGATGTTCCAGGTGTGGGATGTCTGGATTTGGGCCGCTCCAGACTTGAACAACTCTGGGTTTCGGCCACTGCAGATTTGGGCCACTCTGAGTTTAAACTGCTCCTGATATGGACAGTGCTGCCTTCAGGACTGGCTGTGGCCATGTAGGAGCTGCTCGGTAAACCATGATTCTGCCCAGACTTGGCAGGAGAGGGGCAGGTTCGTGCTGTCAGCTCTGCTCAGAGAAAGCTCTGGGGATTTTGTGTTGGCTTGGAAATAAAATCTGAGACATCATTGCCATCCCAAGCCTGTTGTCTGCTGGAGGCAGATCCAACTTGCAGCAAACAGCTGGGTTCTCCTCCATTTGGATGGCGAGTGATTCCAGCTTAAGGGGGTAGTTTGATAGGACAGGGTGGAATAGTTTCACACTGAGAGAGGAGAGGATTAGATTGGTATTAGGAAGAAGGTCTTCATGTGAGGCTGAGGCCCTGGCACAGGGTGTCCAGAGCAGCTGTGGCTGCCCCTGGATCCCTGGCAGTGTCCAAGGCCAGGTTGGACAGGGCTTGGAGCAGCCTGAGACAGTGGGAGGTGTCCCTGCCTATGGTAGGGGGTGGGACAGGTTGGTCCTTAAGGTCTCTTTCAGACCAAACCATTCTAGGATTCCATGAATAAATTCCTTCTCCAGCCTCTCATATCCTTGGGAAGCAGTGAGCAGTAGCAGGTGCTGGAGCAGCTCTCAGACCCGTCTTCATGCCAGGCCCAGTTGTGTGGGGTGAAGGATCCAGCCATGTTTGGAGAGGGATCCAGCTGTGCTACTGGTGTCCTCCTGACACCACATCTTCTGATCAGAGGCTCCAGGCACAGATGGGTTTCATAGAGGCTCCAAGGGAGAAGCAGGGCAGGAAGCCACGAGTCAGAAGTCAAAGGTCCCTTCTTGTCCCTGCATTGGCAGGTGACCTGGCCAGGCTGTCCAGACTGCTTGGATCAGGTTTTTGCAGGGTTTTCCATAACAGGAGGGCACTGTTGTTTTTCTCTGTCTCCCATCAAAGCAGCAGAGCAGCCCTGGCACCCCTCAGCATGGGAAGATGCTGGGGTTCTGGAGAACCAGAAGCTTCCAGTACTTAGAGGGGCTTTTAAACAATGTGGAGAGGGACTTTACATGGGCAGACAGGACAAGGGAGAAGGGGTTTAAACTAGAAATGGAGATTCAGATTGGATATTGGCAAGAAACTCCTTCTGTGAGGCTGGGGAGGCCCAGGCACAGGTTGCCCAGAGAAGCTGTGGCTGCCCCTGGATTCCCTGGAAGTGTCCAAGGCCTGATTGGACACTGGGGCTTGGGGCACCCTGGGACAGTGGGAGGTGTCCCTGCCCATGGCAGGGGAGGCACTGGACAGACTTTAAGGTCCCTTCCAATTCAAACCATCCTGGCATTCCACAATTTTTCCCATCTCCCCAGACAGCTCTCTGCTGATAGGGTCTGTCCCAGCTGGGTTTGGAGCAGCATCACTCCTCTAGCATGTGACAGGGAGCTGAACTGCTGTCACCTCTCCCAAGGCTCTGCTGGGGGGGTGACACCCCTTTTCCAGGCCAGGTAATGCCACTCCCGCTTGGTTTGTGGGTACCTTTTCCAGGCTTAGACATTCCAGGTGACAGAGGGACAAGGGGAGCAGTCCCTGGCCATGCCTATGGCATTGCTGGCCACAACTGCCTGGCAGCTTCCCCAGCCTGGGGGCTCCCTGAGGGCTGCTCACAGGGGTTCATTACTCCCTCCTGGTCTCTTGGCCATGCTCTGTTTTGCCTGAGACTTTCCCGGTCCCTGGGAAGCATCTCCAGGCATTGGGAATCACGGTGCCTTTCCATGTCAGTCACTCCCAGCTCAGATCTCACCGGGTCCTGGCCATGAGCACCTGCAGAATGCCTCGGGGCAGGATCCAGCCCGTGTGGGTGGCACCAGGAGCCCTTCCCCTGGCAGGTGAGTGGGTTGGAACCCTGGGCTCAGCCATGGCCTCCTTGTCCCGCAGGTGACATGTGAAGGCAGCGCGGGGAGCAGCAGCAGCAGAGATGCATTCCAGCCACCCTGAGGACCCCAAGGAAGCCATCCAGGTGAGCCAGACCCCCCCCAGTGCTCCCCAGACAGCTCCCAGTGCAACTCCAGGCACTGCTGGGGACACGTAGGACTTGTGGGTGCTGCCAGCTGGGATTAGGATGGTTTGTACTGGGATTGGAAAGGGATCCTTGATAGCTTGTCTGGATTTGGGGATTAAAGGAAATAAGGGATTAAATCACACCTTGGCCTTTGCAAGACCTCATGTGGGGCAGGGAAGGTGCTCAGCTCCGATACTTGGATGAAGGAGTCTTATCCCCCCGGTTTGGGAGTTTAAACACATTCAACAAGCAAAGTTCAACATCAACAGTTAAGCCCAAGTTTTTTATTCATCCCATGGATGGATGAATCCATGCATGACTGATAAAATCATCTACACTCTTTATTCTTCCCAGCCCTCAGTACTCCTTCCATGGAGCAGCAGACCCGGGGGGCAGCTGAAAAAGCTGGAAAACAGCACCCCAAATAAGGGACACAGTCCCCTGGCTGTTGTCCTTGAGCTATAGCTGCTGGGAATCTTATTTAGATGCTGAAAAAAATATCCCAGGCTGGAAATTTAATATGGGTTTGTGCTGCTAAGCCAGGCTGGAGTCAAAATCTGCAGAGCCCTGCTCAGGGAACATTCAGCATTTGCTGGGAATGCTGTGTGGTGCTGAAACGTTAATTGTTTGGTTGGAATTTGAGGAGGAATTTGTGGTGTTTTCAAAGTGCCTGCTGGGAAACACAACCTTGATTTAAAATAAGATTGGTTGAGATATCCAGGTTCAGCTGCTTTAGGAGAAATCTTCTCCACTGGCATGAAATTGTTAAATTCACCAAACTTGCTGCTTTTGACTGGTAGAAGTAAAGCTGCTGGAAGGCAAAATTCCCACATCCCAGCTTCAGAACCCATCGAGTCTCTCCAAGGGCAGCAGCTGAACTCCAATGTCCTTACAAACCCCGCTGTTTTGGGGCTCGTCCCCTGAGTGTTTACCCAGCACAGGCAGTGAGGTCGATGACTTTGATTTCTGCTGGCAGGCCCTGTGTCACATGTCACATGCTGCTTGGGCTGACCTGCATGAGCTCAGGGGATCCATTCCCTCCTCTGAGTTTCTCCTTTCTCACCCACACTTTAACCTCGTGTTTCCCCCAAGAGAGCGCCTGGAAAGAACCAATTCTTTTTCTCTGTCCCCTTAAGCCATTTCCTGTCTGCAGAGGAAGCACCACATGCTCTAAAGGCAACCCCAGTTCTGAAACACCAGCTAAAATTGCATAAATTATTATTTTTATAACAAAATAAGCCGGATGCCAGGAGTGTGAATCCCCAGCTTGACCAGTTCAGCCACTCCAAAGGGTGAGGATGAGGCAGAAGTTGTGTGGTGTTTCACTGTGGATAAGCCTTACTGGTTTTTTGAGCTCTTTTACATTAAATCCTAATATTTTCACTTTTCTAATCCAAACCTGCATGTCCTGTCTTCAGCTGATCAAGAAGCAGCTGGTGAATGCCATCAAGGCTCTGCAGAAGCAGTATGTGAGCTCGGACGCCGTGGTCACCAGCGATGACAGCAATGCCAACACGCTCTGCAGCGCCCTGGAAGCTGTGTTTGTGCACGGGCTGAAGGCAAAGCACATCAAGGCAGAGAGTGGGGGGAAAGGGAAGAAATCAGGGGGTCGGGGCCCCCTTCCCCAGCCCGTCTTTTGGGGGCTGCTGAAGAGCATCACGCATCGGTGAGTGGCTCTTGCTGCTGACAGGGATTCGCACGCTCAGGTTTATGCCTGCTTTTGGTGCTGTCAGATTCAGGGAATGAGGAGGATGATTCAATGAACAGATGTGTCCCTACCCTCTCTGTGTGCTCAGTCCCCTCAGCTGCAGGGAAGGATGCTGTCACAGGGCTGCCCAGGACCCTGGGAGATGGAGGTAGCAGAGTGAAGCCCCTGCGGTGCCAAGAGGGGCTGAGCCCCCACATCCCTGCTCAGCGTGTGCTGGGGGTGAGCGGATGTTCCCAAAAAGTTGAGGATTGAAACTGAGGGCACACCCCTTTCTTATTTATTTCTGGCTACCAGGCTGGATTTCTGGGCCTTGTGGAACCCCAGTGACCACACTGATTTCTGGCAGCAGCTGCTTATGCACAGAACAGGGATCTGGGCTCTCTTGTGGCCTGGATCTGCTGGGACTGGTTGGCCCCATTTTTCCCCTGTCCCAGCCAGCCTTTGAGGAGGTCTCTCCTGAGTGATCACTGTTTACTGGGGTTTTCTAAGCCACTCCCTAAGTCAAGTTCACACACAGTAAATAACAGCCCACACACAAATTGTTCTGAAAGCCTCATCCAGCTCCATCACTGACTCCTGAATTATGAAAGAGTGGATGAAAATAACTCTTTCACATGCTATGGAGGATATTTTTGTGCCCTTTGAAGGTTTTTTCTTCTGTCATGAAAGACAGAAGTGGTTTCTCAGGTGTGTGCAGTGAGCTGGGAGCAGGGAGGATCAGGGAGCTTGGTGTCGCTGTTGGATTTTAGGGAAGAACAGCTGAATTCAGGAGTTTGGGATTACTTGAGCTCAACCCCAGCCAGGCTGGTTTTTTTGGGGTTGCCACAACAGTTTTCACTGTGTTTTGACTGCTTTTAAATTTGAAGTGAGAATTTAGACATTAGTTGTCACCAAGGAAGATCCAGCCAGCACAAACCCCACAAATACACAAGGAGAGCAGCAATTCTCCCCTCTGCATCCTCGCCCACTGCAAGCAATGGGTGGGAGATGCCTCCAGTCAGAGAGAGGAGAGCTGCCTGGGGTCCTTGCCAACATATTAAGTTTGGGGCATTCAGGAGCCATCTCCCTCCATAGAAAACCACACTTTCCATGGAGAGAAATTTTCCACAGCCAGTTTTATCCCATCTTCTGAACTCGCTGTAGCAGAGCACGTTAGGCAGTGTCTGATGAAGACTCTGGCCCTCCTGCACCCTGCAATGGGCCAAAACAGAGCTGCTCACTCCTGTTCTGGTTTTTTTCCTCCTTGCCCAGAAATATTGTCTCGGAGCTGGAACATCTGATGTTTATCAACACAGACGTGGGACGCTGCCGGGCCTGGCTGCGGCTGGCTCTGAACGACGGCCTCGTGGAGTGTTACCTGAAGCTGCTGCTGCGGGACCGGACCCGGCTGCACGAGTACTACCAAGCCCCAGCTCTGCTCCTGGATGCCGAGGAGTGCGAGTTTCTCCTCTGCTATTTGCAGGGTTTATCGTCCTTGACCTTTGAGCTGTCCTACAAGTCAGCAGTTCTGAACGAGTGGACCATCACCCCGCTGTCCCTGTCGGGTCTGTGTCCAGTGTCCGAGCTGCTGGATCCCCTCACGTCCTCGGCCTCCGAACCCCACAGGAAAGCATCTCTGGGCTCCATCTCCCAGTCCTCGGGGTCAGATGAGATCGAGATCCAAGCCCCTGTCCTGCCCATCGGCAAAGCCGGCAGCAAGATGAAGCTCACGTCGTCCTCACTGAGCCTGAACACCACAAGCTCATCTCAGCTCTCATCCAGCCTGGGCTCTGACAGCCTCCCCCCGGCGCCCTGTGCCCGCAGCCCCGAGCGTGGCGAGGATCCGCTGTTCTGCGACTCCGACCTGGGCACGGCCACCACCGAGGACCTGGACAGGTCCCTGCAGGAGTGAGTCTCCTCCCACATCTCCTCTCCAAAGGGATTTTTGACCCTCTCTGGGCTCTTGTTATTTTCTCTCTATAGGGAGGAAGTCTTCCTCCCTGTTTGCCTTTAACAAGCTCTTTTTCCCTTCTGGAAGGAGCTTTTGTTCTTTTCACGAACCACTCAGCACGGCTTGTTGAGACCCTGCTGCCACTGCAAATGAGCTCATGGCCACTGAAGTGTGTGTGGCCTCTTACCAGGGCAGAAACGTCAGAAAAATGCTGCTCCCTGATTTCAGGAATGTCACATCTTCCTGGTGTACACTGGGGGATGCTCCAGGGCTTTCCACAGGGGGAAAGAAATGAGTTTGGTCACAGGGAAGGGTTGTAATTTGCAGTTTTGGCAGATCATTCAGAGAGGGAGGTTGTTGGTTTGTCATCCTTGTGATTTATTCCTGCCAAGCATCCAGCACAAAGATTTCCAGGGTTATGTAAGCTTTGAGTAA
Organism: Bombycilla garrulus; assembly: GCA_013400315.1. Taxonomy (NCBI): domain Eukaryota; kingdom Metazoa; phylum Chordata; class Aves; order Passeriformes; family Bombycillidae; genus Bombycilla; species Bombycilla garrulus. Next base: position 10,581 of record VXBU01006995.1, read on the forward strand.
TCTGTAAATATTTTGCCTGTCACCTTTAGAGTGTGACTCTGAGGGAGCCGAGCCTCAGGGTGATGCCTCTTCCCAGTCTTCAGGAAGAGTTGGAGCTGCAGGCTGTGCTTCCCCATCTCTAGCAGCATCATTCCCTACTTCCAGGATTTTGCATCTTCCAATAATCCTGGAAGAATCTGCCTTGATTGGATTAAAGTTGTGATGGAGATGCTCCTTTGAACTTTAATCTTGGGCTGGTTTAATTCTGGGGCTGGCAGTGGAGTGGGACCACAGGAACAGCCAATCCTCTGGCCAGGCTCCACTGTTAATTGCTCATTAATGAAAACGGTTGGAATTTGGCACATGGTCCAAGGCTGGATTCATGTCCAGGAGCTGTACATGGGGCTGGGGCTGTGGGGAGCACCCAGTGCTGTTCCTTCATTCACCAAATTAAACCCCATTAATGGGTGTAATTGGGAAATGCTCCCTTCACAGGCAGGGTCCTGCTCCATGCCATGGGGCTGGTGCTGCTCTGTGGGGCACAAATCCCACATTTTTCTGTTGGCATCACTGGGATTTTCCAGCCATACCGTGCTGCCATCATACAGAGGCCAGCAGTGACACTGAACCATTTTTTACATGGTTACATTTCGCAATAATGGGTAGGGAGATTTATAGGTTTTGGTTATTGAGCTGCCTTCAAACCAATCTCTTTTCCATTTCAAGGGTGTTGTCCGAGTTTAGCAAGGCCAGGCCGAGCCCGGATGCCCCGGAGGGACGGCTGCTCCCCGGCGTGCTGGGCTGCTCCCCCCGGGCTCCCCCGGGCCCCCTGGCACCAACCCACAGAATGCAGCAGGAGCCTCCCCCCAGCAGTGACATCAGTGCTGGGACAGGAGACCCCACACCCCGTGGGGATGGAGATGCCGGCAGCACATCTGGAATTCCGGCCCCTCCAGATGCTCCGGGCGGAGCAGAGAGCGGCGGCAGTGAGGGGAACCGGGCTGTGTGCAGCCCCACGGCCCAGCACCTGCTCTCTCCCCTGCTGGGGTGTCCGGTAGGTGCTACAACTCCTTCCCTTTCCATCTCCTTGGGTTTGTACCTGGTGGTACAGGGAAATAAAACTGGAGACAGCTTCAATAGGCATTGCTTTACAGCTTCAATAGGCATTGCTTTTCTAGAATCCCCAGAATGGTTTGGGTTGGAAGGGACCTTAAAATTCAGCCAGTTCCACCCCCTGCTGTCAGCAGGGTCACCTTCTGCTAGATCAAGTTGCTCCAAGCCCCATCCAACCTGTCCTTGGACACTTCCGTGGATAGACTTCTCCAAACTCCCATCTTCATGCTGCACCCGCTTGGTTACCAATGATGATTCCCACCCCATGGAGCTGTGGCCATGCAGCTGCTTTAGGAGAAACTGGATCAGTGTGTATTCCCTAGTGAAAGAGGCCCCAAAGCTTTTGAAGCCCTGCCTGAACTGTCAGTCATCCCTCTCCAGGAACAGCTCCAGCAGGAAGTTTTGGGTTTGTGGGAGATATCTGGAGAGGGGTGAGCTCTTGCATAAATCTGGCTGTGGGTTGTGTGCAAGTGATAAAACAGCCCCAGAGTCGAGGTTCTCATGGGGACTTTTCTTCATTTATGGTCCACGTAAGAGGAGGGAAAAGGGTTGACTCGACAGGAAACAAACTGGTTTCTCAGTGGGAAAATTCTCCTGCAGTACATCTGTTCCCAGAGTGGGATGGCATTCCCGGGTCCTGAGCAGCGGCGGATTTCCCCTGCTGCCACATCCACTGGCTTCTGCTTTTAGGAAACTCTTTGAACAGCCCTGTCTTCTGTCTAATTTGTTACTGACTGTTCCATCCTGGTTCCCATCCTTTCCATGCCAGTGAGGGTAGGATGTACCTCACACCCCCCAGACCATTTGTGGTCAGGCTCTCTGCTCCTCTCGGTTCCCTCCCGCTTATCCCGTTTCCGCTGCTTCCTCGTGGCCCAGAGCCAGTTTGACCTAATCTATGTATAACATACTGTGTCAACAGGAAATTCCTCCTGCTCTCCATGACTCATGGAGCAACCTGCATTCCTGCCCCAAGAGTAATCCAGGAGCCGCCACCCGTGTCCTCCCCACAGGGTGGTGACAGCTCTTCTGCTGTCACTTTGCTTGTTATTCAAAATAAAAGGCTCTTGGAAGGCCTCAAAGGGGAGTTGAAAGGACATTCCTGTTGGGATGCAGCCCCAGAAGGGTCTAGGAATGCTGCTTCCTTGTGCCAGGGCACCGAGCTGGGTTTTTTCTTCCTGGTGTTTGCTCAGAGACTTTGTCCCAAAACCTTGCTCCTTTCAGAAGGAATTTCTTCACTGAAAGGGTGGTCAGGCCTGGAAGGGGGTCCCCAGGGAGGTGGTGGAGTCCCCATCCTTGGGTGCCTGGATGTGGCACCCAGTGCCCTGGTCTGGCTGCCGAGGTGGGGATTGGGCACAGTGGGACTTGAAGGACTTTCTCCCATAATGATTCTGGGATTCTTGTAGCCAGAAAAGCTTCTGGAGAAGCTACAGCTACATTTTTTTCAGCTCATGGATGTCATCCCCTCCTGGCACATGCAGACAGAGGCTTCTTCTTTCCCTGCCTTATTTTTCCCCTGCACAGCCCAGGCCCCTGTAGCATCCTCTTATGAGCCATAGTTCTCTATTTCACCCTGAACATCTCTGTGCCTCTCCCCATCTCTGTTCTTCCTGGTGCTGCTGCTCCAGCTTGTTCCCTTCCATGGCAGGGCTGGAATTTCATCCCCATCAGTAAAACTCCATGGGCCTATGGTCACTGCAGGGAATGTGCTCTCCTTCCACAGTGATTTTAGGAGGAGAGAGCAGATTGATTTTGGACTTTATTATCCCACCAGAATACAGTGTTTTCCACCTGTTGACACAGTTCCCTGGATCATTCTCTGATTGGAGGGAGCAGGGGAGCCATCCACCTGAGAATGGCCAGCAGAAAATCAGACAGTCGTGGAATGGTTTGGGGAGCAAGGGACCTTAAAATCATCTCATTCCCAACCTCCTTCCATGAACAGGGACACCTCCCATTAAATCCACATGTCAGTGTCTGGGATTTGGGCTGTGCAGGAGCAGCCCCTGAGGAGGGGTTGCTGTGGATGTATGTTTTTGAGGGGCACAAGATGTTTGATGAACTTAATAATTCATAATATTTTATTATTTAACAGAAGAGCTGGATCTCAGAAGATGATTTCTACAGACCTTCCCCAGGAGGGAGCAGCAGGAGCACGGCTGACACCAATGGCTTCGGGCCGGAGAGGGACAGCGAGGGGTCAGCCCCGGGGCTCATTGGTGCTCTGGACTTGGAGAGGCTCTCAGTGCCATCCTCAGACACTGGGAAGCCCAAAATGTCCCCAGAGCGGGAGCAGAAGGGCTTCAGCGTGGTGCACCGCAGACAGATGGGTACGTGCCACCCCCTGTTGCCCTCATGCTTTGGGGACTGCTCCAGGTGCCATGGGCTGTCTGGGGAGAGCCATTGGCTGGTGTGAGCTGATGGCAGCCCTGGGAGCTACAGAAGGCAGCAGAGCAGCTTCCCAAGGCATTGCTGCGCCCAGGGAAGCTCTGGTGGGAAGCATTTTAGTGGGAGAGGGTCTGTCCACTCTGCGAGACACCTTTCCTTTATCCCACTTGTTCCCAGCCTCAAAACCCAAATGCAGGTGGACAGAAATCCAAATCAAGGTCCCATCAGCTCCTGCCCCAGCCCACCATGTACCAGCACTGGCTCTCACTCCTGCCATGCCTCTGGGTGCTTGCATTGAGCCCCTCTTGGCTTTTCTCTCCCCACTAGCTTCACTTCTCTCACTTAAACTGAGCCATCTCTTCCCCAGGTCTTTCCAACCCTTTCCGTGGGCTGCTGAAGCTGGGCAGCCTGGAACGGCGAGGAGCCATGGGGATTTGGAAGGAGTTTTCCTGTGAGCTGTCCCCGCTGGAGCTGCGGCTCTTCCTGGACCACGAGGAGCGGATCTGCGTGGAGACCTACTCCCTGCTGCGCTGCGAGTCCCTGGCACTGACCCACTCCGACGGCCGCTTCGAGCTGGTTTTCCTGGGGAAAAAGCTCTTCCTGCGAGCCCCTTCCCGGGATGAGGCCGAGGACTGGCTGGACAGGATCCGCGAGGCGCTGCGCAAGTGCCGGCCGCAGCTGGAGGAGGAGGACTGGGAGACCCTGGAGTGTTCTGAGGATGGAGGCGAAGCCCAGCCCGTCCCGGGCGATTCCAGTGCTCTCCAGTACAGTGACGTGCCCGGGAACAGCTTGGACTGGACACCAGCTCCAGAAGCAGAGCTGGATGCGATCAAAGAGGCTGTTCTGTACATGGATGTGGACAAAACCTGGGTCCCGTTTATTTTTTCCCTGTCTCTAGAAACTCTGAAGTGCTTTAAAATCAGAAACAATGACAAAATTTTAAGCAACTGTTACGGCATAGAGACCATCCAGGACATCCTTCCAGACACGAGCCTGGGGGGACCCTCCTTCTTTAAGGTGATCACGTCCAAGGCTGTGCTGAAGCTGCAGGCTGAGAGCGCGGAGGAGGCGGCCTCGTGGCGGGAGCTGGTCCGAGAGGTGCTCATGTCCTACCTGGAGAGCGCCGAGGAGGCGCTGACCCTGGGGGGCAGCTTGGATGGGCACTCCCAGGTCGTCCTGAAGAACATTGTCAAGGAAAATGGCTTCTTGTTGCAGTACCTGGTTGCCATCCCCATGGAGAAGGGCTTGGACTCACAGAGCTTCATCTGTGCAGGTACAGAACCATGGGATGGTTTGGGTTGGAAGGAGCCTAAAGCCCATCCAGTGCCAACCCCTACCATGGACAGGGACACTTTCTACTGTCCCAGGGTGCTCCAAGCTATGTCCAGGCTGGTTTTGAACACCCCCAGGGATGGGGCAGCCACAGCTTCTCTGTTTTCCCAGGAATCCAAGCACAACAAGATCCACTTGGTGGGGCTTCATGTCCCCAGTCAGGGGCACCTTTGATGTCCTATGAGCACAGGGTGAACCCCCCATGCTGAGTCCCCATCTCACCCCAGTCCAACTGGGATGTTACTGGGCTCCCATTTAAAATGCTTTTGGTACAGACAGTGGGAAACAGGGGTTGAAGCAACCTTAGGTGGATCAGGAAGCTCAGGACTCTCTTCCTGGGCATTTTGAGGCCCCAACCTCTGGGGAAAATGCAATCTGGAGCAGTTTTTCCAGTAAGGCAGCACGGGAGTGGGGATTGCCATGGGTGTGACGGGCTGATTTTGCAAAACAATCATTTTACCCTTCCCCTGATGCCTCTCGGCACGCGGGGAGCTTCTGGCGGCACCTTCACTGACCTCCACAGTGGCTGTAATTTGCTCTTTACCTTGCTAAGTTAATTAAATTTCAGATTTCTCTCCTCCTTCAATTATATTTCCTGTACCCTCCAGCAGGTTGGGTTTTTTTCTTTTAATCTCTCTCTTTTTTATATAATTTTTTTTCCTGGTCTGTTTGGTCTCTGCCTTCCCTTCCAAGCTCTGTCCTGCATCTTCCACCTCCCTACAGCTGGAAACCATAAGCCAAATAGACAAATTCCCAGTTTTTCCTGTGTATGTTTTCTTTAGGGATCTGCCTGCCCTGCTTTCACCCTCCTCCCAGCCTGACAACCATCTTCCATCTCAGAGTAATAAAGGCTGTTTTTTCTTACTAATTCAGAAAGCAACATATGATCTCCATTAATATTTTGGGGGGATGAGCTCCAGCTATTCCAGAGTGCAATGGAGGGGGTAGCGAAGCCAAAATGGGTTCCTCACTGCTGTAATAAAGGTGTTTCTGACTTAATCCATCCTGATCTCATCCCTTGCAGATGAGGTTTTGGTAGCCTGTGACAGCAACAGAAAAGGTCAGAGTGATGGCAAAATGATGCAGAGCTACTGGTGGAGGTGATGGGACAGCAAGTGGGATTTAGGTTCTTCCCTAAACCACTGGGATGTTGCCAGAATTCACTGATAGATAAAAGTGAGTTCACAAATAGTTCAGCCTTCTTTCTATGGAGAAACAGTGAGCAGCAACTGCTGAACCATCACAGGCTTAAATCCATGAGGAGGGGGCTGAAGGCCTCACACTGAATGTCCTACAGGTGCTTGAGGTGCTCTCTACCCTTTCCCAAAATGTTATTGTTCAATTCCACGCTGCCAGAAGTTTCTCCCCCATCCCAGCAGTGGTGGGCAGAGGCTGTGGGCAGCCCAGTCCCCTCTTACCCCCTGCTCCCGCAGGCTGCTCCCGGCAGATCGGCTTCTCCTTCGCCAGGCCCAAGCTCTGCGCCTTCTCCGGGCTCTACTACTGCGACAGCTGCCACCGGGATGAGGAGAGCGTGATCCCCTCCCGCCTCATCCACAACTGGGACCTGAGCAAACGAGGGGTGAGTCCCGGGCTGGGTCCGCGCAGGGAGCAGGAAAAGGCTCCAGCTTCTGCTTTCTGAAGGTCCATCTGGGCATTCCCTGGGCTGGAAGTGCCCACTTCAAACCTCCCTCCGAGCTCTGGGGCTGCTCCATGCTGTGTGTCCACCTGTCCCCTCTCTCTGTGCCCCAGGTGTGCAAGCAGGCCCTGAAGTTCCTCACGCAGATCCGAAACCAGCCGCTGATCGACCTGAAGCTGGTCAACGAGAGCCTCTACGAGCACGTGGAGAGGATGGGGCGGATCCTGCGCAGTCGGGAGCAGCTGAAGCTGCTGGGGGATTATCTCATCATGTGCCGCAGCGGCGCCCTGAAGGAGCTCAGCAAGCGGTGAGGTCCCTCCCAGGCTGACATTCCCCTCTCTTGGCACCCTGGTGGTCTCCTGGTACCTCTCCTCACTCCCCATGGGAGCAGGGAGCGGTGCTGCCAAGGCTCGGGCTGGTTTTTCCCTCCATATCATCTGCTCTAAGGAGTTATCCATCTGTTGGCTGGGTGAGCACAGTGAGCTGTGACTCAGGAAACACCTTCCTGGCTGAGGAGCTTCTGGCTGGACAGGAAACACCTGGCAAAATAGATGAGATATTTATTTTCTTTTTTCCCCCGCTTTGAAATGCTCTCACATGATTTCCAGTGGCAGGATTTAGGACATGAAAATGGGCTCTGCAGTGATTGACTTCAAGAGGCTGCTTCATCCAGGCTCCCCCTTGTTCCCAAGCTGTTGGAGGTGTGGTGGAGACCACCTACCCCCTTCCTCTCTGTGCTTCTTTTGCAGGCTCGATCACAGGCATTACCTCCTGGAGTGTCCCCACAAATACAGTGTGGCTGATCTGAGGCAGGTGAGAGCTGTGCATGGTCATAGAATCACAGAATGGTTTGGGTTGGAAGGGGCCTTAAAGACCACCCAGTCTCACCTGCTGCCATCCAGTTCCACCTCCCACTAGAGCAGGTTGCTCCAAGCCCTCTGGCTCCGTTGTTGGGGTTTTCCAGGTGAAAACACCCTGGTGTCTGTGGGGATGCCACATGCTGCTCCTTCAGTAGGAGGTTCCCAGTTGGGTTTTTCAGTGATTTCCAAGTCGGGAGCCCCATCCTGGCAGGCTGTGGGTGCTGCTCTCAGCAATTTGGGGTCCCATTGCACCCCAGGCATGTGGGGTGGGGTCGTTTTGGAGGAAGCCCTGCATTCAGGTGGAGCCCAAGAATGGATGTGACACAGCAAACCCCACCGGGGCCGGGCTCCAGGAGCGCTGACCCCTGTGTCCCCCAGATTGCCGACGGTGTCTTCGAGACCTTCCTGCAGTCGCTGCTGCAGTTTGCATCCCACCATGTCTACAGCTGCGACCTGTGCACCCAGCGGGGCTTCATCTGCCAGATCTGCAACAGCAGCGACATCATCTTCCCGTTCGAGTTTGACACTACCACCAGGTGAGTGAGCCACCTCTGCCCTCTCCCACTGCAGCCAGGACACCCAGAGGCACAGCCTGGCTTACGCCAGGAGCCTCAGCCAGCCCCTGAGTTCTGCTCAGGGTCTGCAGCAGACCCCACTTCCAAGGCACGTGGGGAAGTGGAAATGGCTCTGAGGTGATTGTGCATCCTCGTGATACCCATGACCTTGTGGTTCCCATGTCCTCAACCATGGGGACTGTATTGTGGTGCCCATTTCCTCGTGGGAGCCACATCCTTGTTGTGCCCATGTCCTTGTGGGAGTCGCATCCTCATGGTGCCCATGTCCTCATGGGAGCCTTGTCTTCATGTCCCACATTCTTGTGGCAGCCACATTCTCGTGGTGCCCATGTCCTCGTGGGAGCCACATCCTTGTGGTTCCCCCATCCTTGTGGGACTCTTCCCTCACAGTGCCCACATCCTCATGCCCATTTCCTCATGGAATCCATCAGTTCCAGGATGCTCCAAACCAAATCTGGGCTGTTTGGGGCAGGAGCAGACCATTCTCATAGAGCCAAGATGCCATCAGGAGAGGTGGCTTTGCACACTGAAGATGTAGAGCCACCAGCACCTTGCTGTCAGCCTGCAAAGGCCTTGCTGGGTGCCAGGGCAGCCAAGGGGCTGGAGGGAGGAGGAGGAAGAGGAGGAAGGTTCTGCATGCCCCTGCTCACCTGGCCAGAGCCTCTCCCACTCAGGGTTGGTCTGACCCGTTGCAGAGGCTGCAGGAGGGAAGGGGAAGCAGCAGTGGGACTGTCCTACATCCCTCCACAGCCATGGAAGGAAGGATGGACACATGGACCCAGATTTCATAGAAGCTAAAATGGTTTGGGTTGGAGGGGCCTTAAAGCCCATCCAGTGCCACCCCCTGCCATGGACAGGGACACCTTTGAGTCCTGTCCAAGCTGACCTTGGACACTTCCAGGGATGGGGCTTCTCTAGGAGCAGACGTGGATGGTGGGCAGCACTGTGGGATGTGCTGGGAGAGGCTGAGGATGTTCCCAGCAAGAGAGGGGTGGTAGACAGAGGGACCTGTCCTGCTGTGGGTTGGGGTGCAGCAGCTGGACACAAGTTGGAATCAGGATGGGGTTGGTGCTAGAGGGGAACTCTTATCCCCACCACCATCAGGGTTTGCTGAAGAAGTCAAACCCTTTCAGACCAGGAGCCTGCTCCATTGTAGGTGAAGAGATCCACATCTTCCTGGTTATGCCATAAAATTGTGGAATCATTCAGGTTGGGAAAGGCCTGTAAGATCATCCAGTCCAGTTCCCCCAGCACTGCCAAGGCCACCACTGACCCATGTCCCCAAGTGCCATATCTACATGGCTTTTAAATCCCTGCATGGATGGTGACTCCACCACTTGCTTGTGCAGCCTCTGCCAGAGTTGGACAGCTCTTTCAGTGAAAAAATTTTCCATAATATGCAACCTAAACCTCCCCTGAGGCAGTTTGAGGCCATTTCCTCTTGTGCTGTCTTAGCCTGTTTGGCATTGAGCACAGTCCTGACAGAGTTGTTTCACAGACTCACGGGCTGTGTGGCCTCACTGGCAATCCCTAAAAGTGAGCAGGAACACCCAGAACCTGCAGAAAATACCGAGGGTAGTGGGGTGCGTGAGTGCTCCATGTGTTCCAGGGCTGTGAATATTTCTTGGAGGAGGAGCAGCCCTCCCTGTCACGGACAGCACTGAGCTCATTATCAAGGACAACAACATCCCTAGGGGACCGATATTCCCCCGAAAAAGAGCAGCCGAGCTCTGGAAAGGGCTGGCACATGGGGCTGAGCTGGCTGGCAGCCAGCCGGAGGTCTCGTGTCCCGTGCAGCCGAGCTCTGAAGTTTGTTGACGTCTTTCTCACCCTGACGGAGGAGGTTGTGCAGCAGGAAAGCAGCTCAGCCGACATCCTCGCGGAGCTAAACGCGGCTTCCTGCCCCTCAGCCCGCCCCGGGTCGCCGGGTCATGCCGGCACTCGCTGCAGGATGTCTGCAACGCCTCAAACAATGACCCTGCCAGCGCAGGACCCTCCCCTGCCCCGGCAGCTCGCGGGGGAGGTGGGGGCAGGAGATGCCGCTTCTCACTCGGAACCACACCGGGTAAAACCCGGCTACCCAAATCCCCCCACACCTGGGGAGCAGCCGCCACCGCTGCTGACCCAGGGAGGCCACGTGGAACTGTGTTCCACCGGGGAAATGTGTATTTTCCATCCCAAATCCTGCCTGTCCATGCACAAGCCTTTTTCCCCTGCCCGGAGTCCCTCAGGTTTTACAGCTCCTTGCCGGAGCAGGATTTGGCCCCAGCTGTGATGCTGTGGTCCCTTTTCGTGGCACTGCCAGGTGTTTCTCCACCTCTGTCCCACACATCCTTTGGGGAATTAAGGTGTTTTGTGCTGTTCACACATGGATTGTGCACCAGGTATTTGCACAGTGAAGATAAATCTGGCTGCCCTGCTGGCATGTGGCTGAGCCACATTTTACTGTCATTGAGGAGTTGGGGATCACAACCCAAAAACTGACCTCAGCTCTCATAGCAGGGACGTTTCTTCTGGTGACTAAGCAGTGAAAGCCCTGCCCAAGCTGGGGTCCTTCGCAGGGTGTCACATTCCTGCTGCCGAGCCAGATCAGGGAGCTCCGACACCTCCCCAGAGCCACCTGTTCAAGGGCAGATCCCTCGTCCCTTCCCTGCAGCTCTACTGCCCCACAGTCTCCCTGCCACATGCAGGTCCTGCTGTCAGGGTCGGCGTTTCCCACCCCAGCCATGGCGAGCAGAGGGTCCCTAACAGCGATGCTTCACAGGGACTGGTGATGAGTGATCAGTGTCAGGGGTTGGTGTCACAAGATTGGTGTCAAGGGACCAGTGTCACAAGGGTTAGTGTCCCGGGTTTGGTGTCAAGGGTTCACTATTGCAGAGGGTGTTGTCACACACACCCTCAAAGCTGCACTCGGTGCTGGGAGAGCAGGGCACAAACATCAGCTCAAACCTCACTCCCGTCTCTCTCACACATTGGCAGCACCCACTACGCTCCTTCTGGCCACACTGCTCTGCTTAGAGCTGCTGGGGTGGATGAGGAGCTGCTGGGCTGGATGTTCACTCAAGCAGCTGCTGCTCCTGTGCTCAAGGCTCCTCCTGAGCCAGAGCTGAGGCTCTGCTCAGCGAGTGCTCAAAAACACACCAGGACAGGGAAATGTCCCCTGGCTCAGTGGGGGAAGTTTGATCTTTGCTCTGACGTTACCAACACAGTGGGATTGTTTTTTCCCTTCTTTTCCCAGGTGTAGTGAATGCAAAACCGTCTTCCACCGGGACTGCCATGCCCGGGCCCCGTGGTGCCCGCGCTGTGAGCGGCGGCAGCGGTACCAGCGGCAGCTGGAGGCCAGTACAGAGCCCAGCCTGTAGCCTGGCACTGACCTCGACCCTGCCCTGGGGACAGGGACAATGTGGGGTGGGTGCTCCTGCCCCGCAGAGGGACCTTCTGCCCACCCAGGGCTAAAGAAGGGGGCTGGAAAAATCCATCCCCCTTCACACTAACCGGGTGCTGTTCCCTGTCGCCCTCCTGGTGCCAATGTCCTCTCCCAGTGGAACCTCACGGCTCTTCAGGGTGTCATCCCAGAATTCCAATCAAGGGTGTGGAGAACTGACATTGATCAAAGCTCTAGTTTTTTAGGATACTGAAAAGTGGTATTTTTTTACATGGGGGTTTTGCACAGCTGGGCTGCTCTGGGTGGTGGACCCACGCAGGGAGGGGACAGAGTGATACTTGTGCCTTTAGGGACCTGCGTGCCCCAGGGAGACCGTGAGTGCCCTGAGCATCTCCCACTCAGAGAGCCCAGCCAGGGCCGTGGCCTCCGGGAAGAGCCGGGAAGAGCCCGGCCACTCCTCCCCGCCTGCTGCTGCTCATCCTCGGGAGAAATTTTATTTTCCTTTAACCCCTCCCCATGCAAAAATAATTAAAGTTTATTTAACAACAACTGAAGCGATTTCTGAGTTTGCTTCTCCGCAGTGGGACCTCATCACAGTTGGAACCTACCACAGTGTCTGTGGGAAAAGGGTTGGGAATGTGGATGCTGCCTCTCTTGTCCTCTGTTCTCCATCGTCCTTGCCCCTCCCCCATCCTTCTTGCCTTCCTTCTCCATCCTCCAGGGTTTCACTTGGGCAAGAGGTTGGGGGTCCCTTCCTCATTTTCCCTGTCCCATTTTCCTTCCCGGCTGCTCCCCACTGGTGTCAGCTTCTCCAGTTGCTGTTTTCCCCACCACTTGTGCTGGGAAGACTTGGGATGTGCCCACCAACACAGCAGAACTCCCTGGGGTGCATGGGGACAAAAACCACGGCTGGGCAGCTCCCATGGGGCCCCCCTAATGGGGTCCCCATCCCACTGCCCAGGGAGGCCGTGCCAGATCCGGCAGCAGCGCAGATCCTGGCTGAGCCGCGGGGCTGGGCCCTTCCTGCGGCAGGAACCTCCCGAGGAGCCGTTTCCTCGTCGGGCGGCAGCGGGTCCCCTCCGCCACCGTCCCGTCCCGCCCGCCGAGGGAGGAAACGCGTCTCAGAACACCGTGCTGCAGCCGGGGGCCGGGCACCCACCCCGCCGCCGANTGGTGGCGGTGACCCCAGGGCCGTTCCAGCAGGTTCGGGCGGTTTGCGGAGCGGCCGCTAGAGCTGCAGCTCAGCGGGGACCCCCAGGGAGCTGAGGGCTCCTCAGCCCGGGAGGGGTTGNCTCGGGGGCTCAGCGACTTGGAGGTCGGTGGCTCTGGGGTCTCGGGCGTGGTGGCGAGGATGGTGGCGGTGACCCCAGGGCCGTTCCAGCAGGTTCGGGCGGTTTGCGGAGCGGCCGCTAGAGCTGCAGCTCAGCGGGGACCCCCAGGGAGCTGAGGGCTCCTCAGCCCGGGAGGGGTTGGGAGCTGCCGTCACCCTTTCCCTGTCCCGCAGGCGGAGGCGCGGGGAGGCCATGGAGGCGGCAGAGCCGGCGGAGGAGGCGCTGGTGCTGGGGGAGGACGGCTTCGAGTATCGCGCCAAGGACGGCACCTTGGTCTCCATCAAACCCAACGAGCGCTATGTGCTGCTCAAACGCACCAACCCGCACTGGTGGCACGTCCGCAGAAGCGGGGACGCTCGGCCCTTCTACATCCCGGCCCAGTACGTCAAGGAGCTGCCGCCCATCGCCGCCACAGCCCCGCTTGACCCCCCGCCATCGGGACATGCTGCGACAGAGCCGGCCACGCTCGTCCCTCAGCCCCTGCCAGTCTACGAGTATCGGTTCATCGGCGCCGCCGAGCAGGGGGAGCCGGGAGGAGGGTGCCCGGTGCCCAAGAGGGACTCGGTGCCCAGGAAGGACTCGGTGCCCAAGAGGGACTCGGTGCCCAGGAGGGACTCGGTGCCCAAGAGGGACTCGGTGCCCAGGAAGGACTCGGTGCTCCAGAGGGACTCGATGCCCAGGAGGGACTCGGTGCCCAGGAGGGATTCACCGCCATCACTCAGCTCTTTTCGGGTCCTCCCGGGGCTGACCCCGCATCCCGCTGAGCCTGTGAGACCTTCGCAGTCCCTGGATGATCTGGCGAGGGTGACACCAGCACCACGCAGTGCCACTGCCATGGGGGCACGCAGGGACCCCCCAGGACACGCTCGGCCGCTCGGGAAGAGCCGCTCCGAGGCCCTCTGCGTCTCTGTCAAGGACAAGGATGTGACCAGGAGGTGGCCAGGGCCCGACCTGGCGGCTCAGGTACGGTGACATTCTCACTGCTGTCCCCAAAAGCTGCGCTGGGGGCAGGGCGGCGGGGGTTGCGGGTGGGGGTGTTGATCCAGTGGCCGTGTTCTGCCACCATGACCCTGTGACTCCCAGCACAGAGTGGGGTGACACCCCAGCGCTGCAGCCACTGCTGGCACCCCCCACGTCTCCCCACCGAGCTGACCCCATGGGACAAACCTGCAGGTGACCCCACCACAGGGGTTTGCCAGAATTAACCATTTCGGGTGTGTGAGTGACCCCACACACAGGGATCCCCCCCGCACATCCTCCACCCTCAGCCCCCCGGCCCGTGTCTCAGTTCCCCCACCCTCATGGACACCCCTGGGCTCTCCCAGCCCCCCACTCTGCAGAGCCCCGTGGTCCCTGGGGCAGTCGGTGTTACCCAGGGAGGCTCTGGAGCGTCCCCCTCAGGTTCCCGGAGCGCTCCGGGATGAGAGGAGGCAGAAAAGGGTTAACAGGGAAGCACGGCAGCTCCTCCCTGCCGGGGCGGGAGCCTCACCTGGGCGCAGCACCCATTGACCGAGGTGGGTGCTGGGTGCACCCCGGCACAGGCCAGCGCCCCGACACCCCAAACCTACGCTCACCCCACACCAGTAAGTAGCAAAGGGCTCTGCCCAGCACCCCCTGGGCTGCACCTCCCCGGGGGGACACCCAAGGGTGGGGCTCCCTCCCAGCCGTTCACCTGCCACTAATGCAGGCTGGGGTACACAGGGCGAGACGGTGACGACAGAGGGGTGGGTGTCTTGACTGTGTCTCCTCCTCCCTTGTCTCTGAGCACCTCACTTTGGAGTAACCCCAGGCACCTGCAGCACCCCAAGCCTGGGTGTCCCGCAATTCAAGGGGGGCTGGAGGGATTATGCCACCTGGGGAGTTGCTGGAGGAAATGGGGTAATTGTGGTGGGGGGCTGTGTTTTACACCCCATTTTTCACTCCGTTTTCACCCATTTTATACGTTGTGCCCCTAGCTGTGCCCTTTGCACACCCAAAGCCACTGAACTCCCTCTGGGGGTGACCCAGCATAGTCTCCAACCCCAGTGCCACCATGGGAGCATTCCCCTTCCCTGCCTAAATCCAGCCAGTGCCAAAACCATCTGGCACTGGACATGGCAGGACCATGGTGGCCTCGGTGCTGCCACCATCTGCACCCCCCACCCATGGGATGGGATGGGATGGGATGATCCCACTGATGTGGGGATGCAGCAGCCCCAGATCAGCTTCTGGTGGAGCAGTGTAGCACGAGATGGGCCACCCGAAACCTGGCGAGATCATCCCAGTGCAGTTCCTGCTCAGATCATCCTGGAGCAATTCCTGCTCGGTTGGCCTTGGCTTTGCTGGAGTGGGTGACAAGTGGCAGGTTGTGGGTGACGGGTGACAAGAACCCCAAGAGAAGCCAGTTCCGCCCTGGGCGTCTCTTCCGCTCCCCAAACCCGGGCAGGAAGCGCGGTGGGTGCAGGGCCTGCCTCAGGGCGCCAGCGGCGTTCCCGGAGCCTCGCAGTGTCCCTACAGCTGTCCCCAGCCTGCTGTCCCCAGTGCTGCCCCCGTGTCACCGCCATGGGTGACCGGCCGCCGGGGGGGCCGCAGCGGGCCCGGAACAGGGCGTTGCAGCTGCTGCACTTGGGGAAGGTAGGCAGCACCCAAAGGTGCACCCAGCCAGGGGACAGGGGGGTGTTTTGGGGTCACCCCTCGCCAGGCTCTCCTTCGGGTTTCCCTGGGGGTGTTTGGGTACTGGCAGGTGCCCCAATGCCCATCCCAAAGCAGGGAAGGGCACCCAGCCCCCCTAGGGGTGAGAAATCCCTGGGGGTGCACCCATGGGTGAGAGAGAGGTGCTGGAGGGGCTCCATGCCAGGGATCCTCCATTGCCACCCCCATGTCCCTCGTCCCCAGGAGGAGGGCGGACCTCTCACCGTGGTGGGGGGTCGTAGGGTAATGGGGGGAGGATGACGGGTGTCATCGAGCTGCTGTCCCACTCTGATCCAGGGTGTCCCCAAGGACAGTGCACCCACTGTCAGCTCCCTCAGGGTGATGGGCAGGGCTGGAGCTGGGACCTTTGTCCCTGCAGCCATTAGTGACAGACTCAGGCTGTAAAACTGGGGAGATCAAAGGGTGACAGGAGGGGGTTCCCCACTGGCAGCACCTTCCTGGTCCCACGAGGACGCATCCACCTACCCCAAGCATCCCCACGGGTGGGGGTCAGCCAGGCTGGTGCTGGAGATGCTATTTTGGGATGTGGTGATAGGACTGTCTGGTTCAGCATCCGGCTCTGGGTGGGAGGCCGGAGCTGTGGGTGCTGAAAGTGTCCCAGGGTGCAGGTGATGAGGGTGCTGGGGTGCAGGCATGGGTGAGACAGGTGTGAGTTTTGGGGTGCTGTGGCTGGGGAGGTGGGAGCGGAGGCTGGGGGTGTGGGGGGTGAGCAGGTTGGAAGTGTTGGGACCGCAGATGTCAGTGCAGAGGTTGTGGGTGTTCGTGGTTTGGGTGCCAGTGATGCAGGTGCTGCACAGAGCAGATGATGGAGGTACCAGTGATATGGGTGCCATTGATGTGGGTGCTGTATCCAGGGAGCGATGCAGGTACCAGTGAGTGGGTGTGGATGATGCAGGTGATGCAGGTTCCAGTGATGCAGGTGTGGGTGATGCAGGTGACAGTGATGCAGGTGCTGCATGAGTGGGTACCAGGGACACAGGTGTTGATGATGTGAGTGACACGGGTACCAGTGGTGTAGGTGCTGCTGCAGGTGCTGCACGCAGTGGGTCATGCAAGTGCCAGTGATGTGGTGCTGGTTGTGAGGGTGCTGCCAGCAGCAGGTGACAACAGACAGCAGTGACACAGGTACTGGCACTGGGGACCTTGATGTGCTCATCCCTGTGCCAGTGGGTGCTCCCTGCCTTACTCTGAGTGCTGTGGGTGCCCCTCTCCACCTCCTGGCCTCCTACACCCCATCACTGGCACCTCCTGCCCCAAACTTTTGGGCGCCGGGCAGGAGGGGGACCCAGCAGCCAGGGCAGGATCTGGCTCCTCGCCGCCTCACCCATTGGCCACCTGGATGCTGCAGTGGGGACGTCCCAGGAAAGCCATCCCAGCTCAGCAGTGACACGTCCATGTTCCCCCAGGCACACAAGGAGTCACAGGAGACACCTGATCCCATCTACCTCAACATCCAAGAGCTGCGGGAAGAGGCCGCCGCCGCCAGCTCGGCCCCAGAGGAGCCTGGCGGCTCCGTGTCGGACTGGGAAACCCACACGGACACGGACAGTGGACATTTGTTTTATTATAACCCGGTGACAGGCGAGACCACGTGGGATTGTCCCTTCGGGCAGGCGGCCGATGGAGTGAGTGCTGCCGCCTCTCCCGCCTCCTCACTCGCACACAGCCCGGAGCTTCCCGAGTGGGAACAGCACATGGATGA
This sequence comes from Bombycilla garrulus, assembly GCA_013400315.1. Classification (NCBI taxonomy): domain Eukaryota; kingdom Metazoa; phylum Chordata; class Aves; order Passeriformes; family Bombycillidae; genus Bombycilla; species Bombycilla garrulus. The sequence continues at coordinate 27,570 of VXBU01006995.1, forward strand.
AGGAAGCGGACAGACTTTTTTCTATAATTCGGTGACAGGTGAGACGTCGTGGGACCCCCCCACTGCGGGAGACACAGGCAGCCCCCAGGAGATGCACCCTGGGGGGACGTGGTACGGCCCCATGGAGCAGAGGGTGAGCACCCGGCGAGGCGCGAGGATGGGCCTGGGATGGGGCAGAGACAGGGAGGGGAATGGAGACAGGGATGGGAGCAGAGATGATGGGATAAAAATGGAGACAGACAGAAATTGGGATTGAGAAAGGTGTGGGAGATGCAATGGAGATGGAAACAGATGGAGACAGATGGGAATGGAAATGAAGACAGATGAGGATGGACATGGGTATGGATACAGGAGTGTAGGGAAGGATGTGAGTGCAGATGGAAACAGGGATGGGAGGAAAATGGAGGCAGAGCTGAAGATTGAGGAAGAATGGGAGATGCAGTGGAGATGAATATGAAAACAAAGATGGAGATGGGGAATGAAGATGAAGACAGAAGAAGATGGAGATAGGAACAGATACAGGGATGTAGAAAGGGAGAGGAATTGAGATGGAAAGAGGGATGGGATGGAGACAGGGATGAAGCTGGAGATGGGAATGAAGATGAAGGTCCAGATGAAGATGGAGATGGGGATGGATACTGGGATTGAGATGAAGATGGAAACAGGAATGGGAATGGAGATGGAGACAGGGATTGAGATAGAGATGGGAATGGAGACCTAGATGGGACTGGAGACGGTGGAGGTGGGGCAGCCCCCACCTGGGTGAGCAGCACCAGGATGCAGATCTCTTGGTTGGGCACAAGATCTTGAACTGTCTCTTCTCTCCAGCCACCCACTCCAGAAACGGATTATCCTGACCTGTCTCCAGATGAGCTGGAGTGTTATCCTGAGGAGGACTATTCGCCCATGGGCTCCTATGATCAGGGGGCCTCTCTCTGCCTGTCCCCAAGGCGCCCCGAGGAGCTGGGCTCACCCCTGGGCTGGTATGGGCACAACCACCCTGAGGGAATCGCGTTCTACCCTGAGCACTTCACCCCTGACACGGTAACGGGATAGGGATGGGATAGGGATTGGGACAGGGTTGAGGATGGGAATGGGGACAAGGAAACAGAGAAAGGGGCAGGGAATAGAAGAGGGATGAACACAGGGATAGGAACTGGGATGGGACAGGGATGGGTTATGGACAAGGACAGGGACAGCAACGGGGATGGGGACAGGATCAGGGACAGGGAAAGATGCGAATAGGGGTGATTGCCAGGGATAAACATCCTCACAAGCCCTCAGAGCAGGAGGTGCAGGGGCTCTGGGGTGCCATGGGTGCACAGCACAGCCCTCTCCTGGCGTCACCTCGGGCATCACCTGACCCCTCCCTGCCCAGGTCCTATCGGGCAGCTGCCATGAGCGAGCCAGCAGCAGCTCCAGCCAGGACAGCGGGCTCTGCGCCTGGCACGGCACCGTGTCACCGGCACCGGGCAGCAAGGAGGAGAAGGTGAGCACCCAGGGAGGGCACCCAGCCTGCCCTCACCCCAGCACCAGCGAGAGCAAGGGGCAAACTTGACACCCCCACCTTTACTTTCCAGTTTAAAAGCCTCGAAAAAGCCGGGGTGCTCAACCGGACCAAGACGGTGGACAGAGGGAAACGGCTCCGGTAAGGACATCCCGGTGTCCCCTGCTGCTGGAGGCAGGAGTCCAGCAGGGGGAAGGGGCTGTGCTGTCTCACTGTGTGATCCCTGCTCTCCTCCCCAGGAAGAACTGGAGCTCCTCTTGGACAGTGCTGGAAGGGGGAATCCTCACCTTCTTCAAGGACTCCAAGCATTCAGCTGCCAGTGCCTTGGTAAGAGCCCCAATGGCCTTGGGGCAGGGCAGCTCCCATGGGATGGGACCAGTGTCCATGGCATTTGGCCAGCACCCATGGGACTGGACAAGGACTCACAGGATGCGGAGAACACATGTAGGATAGGGGCAGCACCCACAGGGAACACAGCACTGGCCTCACCTCTGGGGTGGGGGTTCAGGGCTCTGCCTAGGGGGTGCAGAGGCCCTTGGGGTAGGGGGACCATGGCCAGCACCCACAGAATGGGCCCAGCATCCACAGGATAGGACCAGAATCCATAGGACAGGGCAAGGATCCACAGGATTGGGTTAAAGCTGGAGGATGGGACCAGCACTGTGGGATGAGCCTAACATCCAGGGGACGGGGCCAGCACCCACAGCAGGACCCCAGCACTGTTGGGGGGAATCAGCACTTGAAGGATGGGACCAGGACCCACAGGCCAGGGCAGGTGGCCTGCACAGGGACCTCAGCACTGGGTCGTGTCCACTCACCCCCGCAGCACGCACACACTCCCTGCAGGGCTGCAGGTATCGGAGCACCAGGAGCTGGTGGGAGCCAGCAGGAGGAAGCAGAGCTGGCCCCAGTCTCCCCCGGGCCTGGCTCCGCCCCCGCCGTGCTCAGCAGAAGTTGGATGCTGCCAGATGCAGAAGTTGCCTTGGGTCTTGCAAAACCCTGTGGTGACAGCGATGGGGGGGAAGACGGGGGACCCACAGCTGGGGGAGAGAGTGCTGGCTCCACCTCGGGGGTTCAGGGCTCTGTCTGAGGGTGCAGAGGTTCTTGGGGCAGGGGAGCCTTGGCCAAAGCACCTGAAACCCAGGGCATGGGGAGAAGCAGTGGGTCTGATGCTCTCCCCCTCCAAAATCCCCCTCCTTGGGGGCAGCCACCCTCTCCCTTCCTGCAATGTCACTGAGAGCCACTCCAAAGCTGGAGCCCCCTGGGGTCTCTGGGGAGGGCTGGAAATTTCCCTTGATGTGATGGCAGCTCTAAGACTTGGCTGTCCCCAAGCTGGTGGCTCTGACCCTCATCCCATCACAGCAGTCCCATGTCCTAGTCCTGCAGAGACCACAGGAGGGGATAGAGGGGTCCCACAGAGGACATCTGGCAGCCTCGCCTTTCTGGAGGAGGGCAGCCCACACCCCCCAGCAGGATCCTGGTGTCCCCATCCCCTCTGGGTAGGTGCCACCCTCATCCTCTTGTCCCCACAGAGGCACCCCAACAGCCTGACCACCCCTGAGCACACAGTGAAGCTGCATGGGGCCACCCTCACCTGGGCCGGCAAGGACAAGTCCAGCAAGAAGAATGTCCTGGAGGTGAGCAGGTGACAGCAGGAGGGACACTGATCCCACCCCAGGGTCCGCACACGGCCCACAGGGCAATGCCACACCTGCCCGGTTCACCCCAGCAATGGTGCAGGGGATGGAAGCGGGGACACTGGGGACGTGTCAGGGTGGGAGTACAGGGACACTTGACTGCCGGTCACTGTCCCGATGGGGGTCACTGTTCTGGGCGTGGAGAGGTCACCAAGGGACACCCTGGCTCCCAGAGGGGCTTTGCACAGGGAGGAGCTGTGCCAGCTCCCCGACAAATGGCACCGTTTGGTGTTGTCGGAGCTGCCGCCAGGCTCAGCCACATCCTGGTTCCCAAATCCGGGTGGTTTCGGCAACTCCGTGCCCTTTCCCTGACCTTTGCCTGTTGCTCCGGCAGCTGAGGACGCGGGAGGGCTCGGAATTCCTCATCCAGCATGACTCGGAACAAATCATCAGCGCCTGGCACAGGGCCATCGCCGACAGCATCAGCCGGAGGGTGAGAGGGGCTCCCCTGCCCTCGGCCGCTCTGAGGCCGGGCCCCAGCGTCTCATGGTGCCCCTTCCTTAGGGCTCCGACATCCCCGGAGAGGAGGAGGCCGAAGTTGGGGCTGAATTCGGCTCCCGGGAGAAGCTGGGGGGCGGCGAGGAGAGGAGGGCAGGTGAGCACCGGCATCCGGGATGGGGGCCCCGGCAGAATCAGCCACCCTGCGGGTCCCCGGGGGTGGGACAAGCCGGGAGCGCCCCGGTCAGACCCGCGGGATGGTGCTGACGTGTGCCGTGTCCCCGCCAGCGGCCGGGCAGGTGGCGGGCAGTGCCGAGAGTGACACCAGCAGAGTCCGGAACAAACTCCGCAAGTTCCTGCAGAGGCGGCCGACGCTGCAATCCCTGCGGGAGAGGGGCTACATCAAGGGTGGGTGCGGGGGGCTGGAGCGGGGTGTGTGCTGGCATGGGCTGGGTCAAGGGTACGTTCTGGGATGAGGGTAAATCCAGAGTGGGTGCTGGGATGGTATGTTGGGATAGGGCTTGTCAAGGGTGGGTGCTGGAATGGAGCTGAGTCCTTTGGGATGTCTCCGGGCTGGAGGGTGGGTAGGGGCAGCCAGGGATGCTGGGGCAGCCGGGGATGAAGCTGGGACACCAGGTTGAGTGACCAAGCCTGACCCTGACCCAGCATCTTGGTGATGGGCTTGGGCATGTCCCATTACCTCCAGCCACCCCAGTGGGACACTCCTATGGGAACAAGACCCTCTGTCCCCAACCCTGTCCCCACTAGCCATGCTCCTGGTGTCCCCTGGCCACGCTCATGTCCCCACTGTGTTTCTAGATCAGGTTTTTGGCTGCTCACTGCTGGCGCTGTGTGAGCGGGAGCGGGGGACGGTGCCACACTTCGTCCTGCAGTGCATCTGGACTGTGGAAAGGAGAGGTACCTCCCTGGGGACAGGGACGGGGACAGCCTGGGGCACTGGAATGGGGGGATGGGGACGGCTCTGGGGACAGCCTACATGGGATGTTCAGGTTTTCCTTGGAAGCCAGCTGGTGCACCAACACAGCTGTACTGGTCACTGTCACCATGTTCCACATGGCTGTGGGCATCCTCCAGGGGACAGAAGGGACACATGGAGTTCCCTCGAGAGTTCCCCTAATGTCCCATCCCAGGGTGGATTGTTTAACCAGGAGCTTTCCCCCATCTCCATCTGCCCAGGTCTGGACATTGATGGGCTGTACCGGGTCAGTGGCAACCTGGCCACCATCCAGAAACTGCGCTACAAGGTGGAGCACGGTATGGTCACCCGCAGTGACAGTGGGGGACAATGGGGTATAACCCCCTCCAGGGGCAGAGGACAGGGCTGAGGTTGGGGAGGGGGCAGCTGGGGACCCCCACCCATCCCTGGGGCTCTGGACACACCTGAGATGCTGCCCCACCCCCAGATGAGCAGCTGGACTTGGATGATGGGCGCTGGGAGGACATCCACGTTGTCACCGGTGCACTGAAGCTCTTCCTGCGAGAGCTGCCGGAGCCGCTCATCCCCTTCAGCCACTTCGACAAGTTCATCGCTGCCATCAGTGAGGGACAGGGACAGGGTGGGATGGGATGGGGACAGGGATGGGGTTGGAATGGGATGGGATGGAGATGAGGATGGGAACTGGGATGGAGTGGAGATGGGATGGGGAAGGGTGTAAGGATGGGGAATGAGATAGAAAAGGGATGGGAATGGAAACAGGAACTGGGACAGGGGGTGGTGATGGAGATGGGATGAGGATGGGAATGGAGGTGGGGACATGGATGCTGTGACTGCTGGAACCAGCACCCCACCGTGCCCTCCCTCCCTGTCAGAGATCCAGGACCTGTCCCTGCGGGGCCGCTGCATCCAGGACCTGGTGCTGTCCCTGCCGCCTGCCCACCATGACACCATGAAGGTCCTTTTCCGCCACCTCTGCAGGTGACACCCCCTTGTTTCCCCAAACCCAGCCCAGTGCAGGAGGGCAGAACACAACTCTGGGGACAAACCCTGGGATCAGGGCCATACCGGTGATGCATCCCCTGTCCCCGCAGGGTGGTGGAGCACAGGGAGGAGAACCGCATGTCGGTGCAGAGCATCGCCATCGTCTTTGGCCCCACGCTGCTGCGGCCGGCCAGCGAGGAGAGCAACATGGCCATGCACATGGTCTTCCAGAACCAGGTGGTGGAGCACATCCTCAACCACTATGGATACATCTTCCCGGATGGATAAACCCTGGGGACACACTCAGGGACAAACCCGGCAGTGGGGACTTGACGGAGCAGCGTCTCCAGAAGGACTTTGTCACGTGTCACCTCGGTGGTGGCTCCATGAAGGGCAGCGCGGTGACCCGGCTCAGGGGAGGGCCACCCCGGCGGGTCCTCCTTGGCCACCCTGTCCCACGGGGGCCGGAGCAGGGGGGTGGAGCCCCAGGGGCTGTGTGGGGCTCGGTGGGGTCCCCGTGGTCAGCAGAGCCCTGCAGTGCCCGGCTGGCCGAGCAGGGAGCGCCCGGGCGGGCAGTGCCTGCTGGACGGTGGTGGGCGGGCAGGCAGGGAGAGGCCGGGCAGCGCCGTGGCTGGAGCCCCCCACCCCACTCCCCAATAAAGAGCCATTCACACACAGGGCTGAGCTGTTGCTGCCAGGACATGGGGACATCCCAAGGACATGGGTGGTGCAGCAGGGGCTCAGCGCTCCTTGGCTCCTGGTGACCCTTGGGGACACCACATGGCCTTTGTACCCCATGAGGATGAGGGGACCTGAGTGTGCAGGACACGGCAGTGACCTGGGACACCATTCCTGGCTGGCATCACCAAACACTGTGTCACCACAAATGTCACCATAGCCAGCGAGGTGTGATGAGAGCCACACGGTCATGGGACACGAGTTCCTATCACCCAGAGCCACCTCCTGGGGTGGGGACACTTTGGGTCATGATGGTGACAAGCTGGGACACAACCAGGACTGGATGTGACACAAAAAGGACAGCAAGGGACATGACTGAGGTGCTTTGGAACATAATGGGGATGATAAAGGGCATAGCAGGGACATGAAGAGGTGTGGGGACATGGGACACATGTCCCTTTCTTTGAAACAGCCAGGACAGCACATGGCAGCAGTTTGGGACACAAGGATGGCTAGGGTACAGAGGGGACACTTGGGGACACAGCAAGGGCACTTTGGAGTGTGGTGGGTATGTGCGGAGATGTAATGGGGCTAAGCTGGGCTGCAGTGGGGACACTTCAGGACAAGACAGACACTTTGGGGTGCAGTGGGATCATTTTGGGGCACAAGGATTTTCAGGACACGAAGGAAAACTCCAGGAGTGCAGGGACGGTGGCTTGGGACACAATGAGGACAATTTGGGAGTCCACTGGGACACTTTGGAGCACAAGGGGACACTACTGGGGACAGGAAAGGGACTGTTTGGGATGCAAGGGGGAAATCTGGGGGCACAAGGGGATACCTCGGGGGACAAGACAGCGCTTCGAGGTGCAGCAGGGGCACTTTGGGACAGAACGGAGCCATTTTGGGATGCCCTGGGGCCACTTTGGAGCACAAGGAGGTACTTTGTGACAGGAGGGGATTCTTCAGGAGTGCAGCGGGAGTGCTTCGGCACATTTTGGGACACTTTTGGGTACACGAGACGCGCTTTAGAACTTTAGGAGGCTCAGGGAACCCTCGGGGCGCTGCGGGGCGGGAAGAGGCGGTGCCAGGGGCAGAGCCCGGCCGATCCCCGCTCCCACCCCGCTCCCTCCCCGCTCCCATCCCGATCCCACCCCGCTCCCGGCCCCGCTCCGCGCCCCCCGCCCGGCTCCATCTTGTTTGCGGCCGCCGCGGAGC